>CM062869.1:13567834-14124641 GCA_031772225.1 Eubasilissa splendida | reverse complement strand
TGAGCTCATCAATAATTACAATACATCGCGGTGGACCCATTCCGAGAAATCGACCCGCAATAAACGCCAACATTTGTAAGTACCCTTTTACTTAAATACCTTTGCTCTAGTCACAGTTCATATATACTCACTCACACATTACGCATTTATATACACTACTACATGCATATACACGCGTTAGAACATAGAACTCAGTCTCAATAATAATCAGATATAATCAAATCCTTCCGACTGCCACTCCATCTGAACAACCTAACATATCGAAGTTAAGTAAAGTCAATTCCTACAGTGGTGACACAACACAAAACACACACCTTTCGAGTCTACAGGGTGGCCCAAAAAAAGTGAGAACATCTCATAATATAATTAATTATAATTCTTAATGTAATTTTTTTTGCACACACACACACACCATATTGCATAATCTACTGGATTTTAATCTGGGCTGTTCAGTGGCCACATGCCTAGCTCAGTGAAATTAACATTCTCACGACGAAGAAGGTTGATTGTATTTCTGGCTGTGAGAGATGAAGCTCCGTCCTACTGTAATGTCTAGCTTTATCTACAGGCTTTGTTTTGAAACTCTTTGATCATTTTCTTAGCACCCCAACGTTTTTCAATTCGCAAATTTTCGATCTGAATACGGTCTTCTGCAGTGATTTTTGTCATTCTGGGCGACAATTTGAAAAAACCAAATATAAACAATGGGAAAATTAATAATCAAAGATGGCGATCGGAAATTGTTGAAATAAAACGTAATATAGGTAAATAGGTAAGTAAGTAAATTAGTAAACTATTTAAGCTATTGTTGATATGGTTTAAATAATTTTGGTGTAATTTTATCACATTTTACGAAATGCTCTCACTTTTATTGGGCCACCCCGTAAATAGAGATAATCGAGTGGACTGTATGAAAGAAATGTGGAGGAAGAGCAGGATGACACATTACTCATGAAACTACCACTCACCTTTTGTAGTCCCGTCACTTTCTCCATGCTCAGTAATGAAGAATCCAAGAAACATTTTCGACTCACAATTTAGTCAGGTATCCACACATAAAGTATCGTGGACTAGGTCTGTTACACCCTGTATAATCATCAACAAAATATATTTTTCCTAAACTGGTTACCGTAATACAACTCTCCCATAGAGTTAACAGGGTGCTCTTTAAATGCTGCGATCACCATAGCTCAAGACCGGGAGAAATGAATAACTTTGTAATTTATTTATTTTTTATACTTGTAGTACTAATTTATTTGTACAGTTGCTTATAAACTATGCCCGTCTTAACACAGAATTTCTCTAGTGACCACATTTTACATACGTATTATATAGTTACCAATAAATATATATCTCAACCTCAAGAGACCACCAGAAAAAATCTAATAATCCAATAATTAAAAAAACAAAAACAAATTAAAAATAATGGGTGAATATAAATAAAACAATGTTATAACTGAAATAGTAACTCACTTCTACAGGTGAAGTATTAAACTAACTACACACAAATATAGGAGACAAGGCTTAGGTGGTAGACATACAAGTAATTAGGTACTGACAGATGGAGGGGGAGGTGGCGGAGTTATTGGCGGAAGGTAGATGGGTGGTTGTAACATGAATATTGAGTTAGAAAATGTAATATTATATTCTTATTTGTTAACTTTGTTTTATTAACAACTTAATTGAGTTTAAATACATCTACAGGTTTCAAAAAATACCATTTTCTTCTTCAGGATGTCAATACTAACTAAAAACATATATTATTATTAAGGAGAACACATTCTTATTGTGAAGTTGTAATTATTCAGAACAGACGGTCTGTGATGTTTTAAATACTAATTTAGTGTATTAATTATAAATATATACATATAAAATCAATTTTGTACAATATTTATTCAACAATATTTTTCGACAAAATTGATTTTATATGTATATATTTATAATTAATACATCAAAACATATATTATTGTTTCTTTACCAGAATCTTTTTTTTTTTTAAAAAAACAATTATTTAAAAAATAAATTTAGTACATAACTCAAATTGTTACTTTATACAAATTTTAGAATAGGACTCGTAGTTAAATTCAGTTGGTTGTTTATAATCTTTTGATTAGTTTTACACGCTTTATTTATCTCCAACGATTCCGAATTATTTAATTTGTGACCAACACCGTTTATATGCAAAATTGACAATCCCATTTTTTTCTCAAAACCATAACCATTTTCTATCAAATTATTAAAAAATTCTGAATATCCACTATTGTTCAAACATCTCTAATGCTCCTTTACTCTTATATTAAATTTTCTACCCGTTTTAAAACAAAGTTATTATTGCTTCAAAAGTATTAAATGTTATATTAAAATATGAATTAAATATATTAATTAGAAAGATATACATATAAAATCAATTTAATCGAAAAATATTATTGTTGCGCCACCGGGATTCGAACCTGGATCTCTTTCGTAACCGGGGAAGGTACATTATCCAACTATGCTACAGCGACAATTTTTGAACCTGTATGTTACCTTTTTCATATTAATACATTTAATCGTTCCATTATTTGAAAGAGCCATTTACCTTATTTTTACAGAATCTCAAATACCTTTGAGTAAACTGATAGCAGACGCCAGAATTATCAATTCATTTTTATTAAATTTTGGACACATTGATACAACTTTAGGAAAGAGATCCAGGTTCGAATCTCGGTGGCGGGACAACAATATTTTTCGATAAAATTGATTTTAAATGTATATATCTTTCTAATTAATATATTTAATTCATATTTAAAATATCACAGAGCTATGTTCTGAATAATTACAACTTCACAATAAGAATTTGTTCTCCTAATATATGTTATATTGTTTAACAAATTAATAATCGCGTTTAAATTCGTGCTAATAAACTAAAATAGAGTTATAACATTGTTTTATTTATATCCATCCGTTGTGATAAAACTCTACAACGTCAACGCCGACTCTATCGACAATAAAATCAACAAAACAGGGTTCACACTCACATTCACAAAACGTGTCCTCCCGAAATAGATCCAAAAGCTACACTTACCGTTGCAATGCGTGCCGGCAATAAAGTTGGGGGGGGGAGTCGTCAAAGTGTATCCAGCCGTGCGTCGTCAGTGTTTCCAAAATGTTCACGAACTTGCTTGTGGACGCGCCTGTCCGCAAACAAACCAACATACACTGTTTTGAAACGAAATTCACAGAACCGAAAAAAAATTCGAATTAATAATAAATTCGAATTAATAATAAATTCGAATTAATAATAAATTCGAATTAATAATAAATTCGAATTAACAACGTTGTTCTACTGCGTTAATAAAGTTGAGCAAAATATGTGTAAACATCATTTGCGACAGTCTGTGAGAACTGACACCTGATTGCTTAAGTGAAATCAAGTTAAGGTAGGTCTGCATCTCTGTTAAATCTTCGCAAAATATCTATCTCACATTTTGAAACTCTGTTTATCATGTCAATTTATTACATATAATAAATTATTGTATTAGACAGTGAACGTGGCAATTAAAAAACACTGGTTTTATTGAATTTTTAACACGTGATACCATGTCATGTTTAGAATATGTATTTTAAAAGAGTAATTTAAAATAAATTTTAATGTAGAGTTTTCTGGGTTCTCAAATTCTCTGGTGACGTCAACGACATCAGCCCTGATTTAGAGGAATATCGTGTGGTGGAATCGCACCGTAGGTTCCAGAAGTCTCTCAATCGCCTCCGGATGCAATGGACTGTATATAATTATATCATTATCTCGCCGACTGACCGCACGCTAGCAGCGGTGGAGGGAAGGGAATGTGGGAGGTACTAAATATTAGTTCGTTCAAGGTATAGCATAGTTCATATTCGTAAAACACGCATAATATTGCTGTCACATGTCCACGACATAATTTCCTAATTCCTACTGCTTGCCTTCAGTGTGAATTGGAAGCCTGATGCCATCGGGCGTCACTGGATCGATATTAGATTATTGTTTGATTACAATTACCTCCAGTGTAGTGAAGCACGGCTTTGTGCGATTGTTTTTGTCTGTGTCGTGACCAAACTGTGACATCGTCATCATAGGTCGGTCTGCGGAGAAGCGGTCGCTAGCTCCTAGGGCAGTGTCCGTCACGATGTATGGTGTCTGCTGACTTGTCGGCTTGGTTGGTAGGTGAGTCCCAACGCGTACAGGATTATCACACTAATATATTGCCAGGACTATGCGAGGTGCAGAAAAATCAATCAGAAGGAAACGAAATTAGCCTGCAGCCGTTGACTATCCATGTTCAAAAAGCCCCAATGACCCACAAATCTTAAATAAGACTTCTCCTCAGTCTTTTGCTCCAAAATTACAAAAACTAGTCAAAAAAGAGCTTCCACAAACCAGTTTCAACCAGTCAAGACCTCTAAACTTAATATCTCGTCAGCATGATGGTAGACTGTTTGAATGCCGATAAAGAAGTGTAAAATCACCGCCATCGTCGCTATTTTCAGCTGATCACCAATATGAAAGATATCTGCATTTAATTTTATTAATTTATGAGAAAAAAACAGTCCAAATATATAAAATATAATATATTATGATAAAATACATAATATAAAAATAGAAACAGTGAAATTTCTTCATAGCTGGATGATGTACCAAAGTACGCAACAAGTAAATATAATTTACTCAACAATATTTGAGTATATTAGGCATTGTTATTAAGACAAATTATAGATATCTCATAGATTAATATTTTCAGATGTTTTCTAGTATAATGCAGACCTAATTTGTAATGGGATGAATCTTGTTTTATATAAGGTATTTATTCGGGTATGGGTGACTCGTTGGGGCTTCTTAGGTGGGTAGATAGGCCGGCCTACCTCTCACTCTTCATACCCCACGTGTTTTGCTACACCGTTAGTCTGTCCGTGTAAGTGTGACTCAATCAATTTTGTGTCTCGTCCACTGTCTCTCATTTGGGAGTGTTTTTTGATGAATGAATCCCCGAGTACCTGCCTTGAACTACTGCATATGCATGTAAAACTATGCTCTGTGGAGTTATGTTATATGATTTTTTACGAATAAAGACAGCACTTAGGCGATGCTGCGACTTTAATTCACTTACATATTTAAATATTAACCCTTCCCAAACCATGCAGTAACACAGGTCTACCATCATAATTAAACCTGTAATATTTCGCTAAATACATGCAGCATAAGATTCATATTTTAGATAATCTTAAATAAAATATTAGCGCTCAGGAATGACTAGTGAAAAATCAATTATGAAAAAGGAATCGTACAAAAACAATTATTTTTTCCATTCGATTCGTTGTAAAATGAATACGTTGGTAAAAATACAATCACACACTATTTTCACAGTGAAAAGAACAACAAACATACAAATATAATTATCTCTTTTTTACTAATTAAACAAAGAGAGATAAGAAGGAAGGATACATTGTAAAGGACTTAATGAATGCTCTACATTATGTGATTAATCATTTTTTTCAAAATTGAATGCTCAATATTTAGAGTAAACTCGTGCCATTAAAGCCATTTAAGCTAATAAAAACATTTTTTCTAACAGTTACTTACGGTAACACGAGTTGACAGCATGGCAGCGTTTGGGTATTTTATATCATGGTATGGTAAAGGTTAACAAAACTAAAAAGGAGAAGAAATTCAATGTGATTATTAGCAATTAAGATTTAAAATTAATAAAAATTATACAATTTGTGTCAATAATAATTAAAAAGTTGGCGTAGTTTAATTTTAAAGGAAACCAATTTATCGTTGAAAATGTCCAAGCTTAAGAATTTTGTCCGAGAATTTAAGTGGGTCATAAATTAGTTTTTTAAGCTATTTGTTCTGCCAAAATTTGCATAAAATAGATTATCATAACGTGTTGGATGTGTGCGACAGTTTAAAGTTATCTGTTCTAGTAAATGGGGCGAGTCGACAGACTTGTTTAAAATTGTATAGGAGTAGTGCGATTCTTCCATTTAAAATTTCAGGTTCCAGGCTTCAGCCATGCCCGGTCTGATGACCTGAAAAGCGTGTTTAGCTCACAACAATCTCAAGCGTTAACTGATTTAAAATCACAGTCAACACATACAGAAAAAAGGTCGTGCTCTGAATGTAGAGAGGAGAAATAGACAAGTATTATGACCCATGATATTACGTACATTTGCCATAAAGATCGAACAGCAATATTTGGTCCAACAGAAGTGATTTAAGATCTCATATCTGAGATTCAGAGTTTCGAGTTTATATCTCTTACATTACTTAAACGTCACCCGTTATTAAACTTTGTATTATTATAATCCAAACGTTAAAACTTTCGAGTTTTGCCTTCAGTTTGTCCCGCTCGTCCTGACAAGTGACCGAAACCGAGTGCCGCCGACTCGCTTATCTCACTCTTCAGTTTCCATCGACGGACCGACCGTATGAAAGACGCTACTGGACATCCGAACTGCAAGCTTCGAAGAATGTTGGAGACCAGCTCAAAATTCTCAGTAATGAAGGAACCGACTGTAGAAGAATATTTTTGTACACTCATTTGTTTTCTTTGTGGATCAAATTCATTTTTTACGCTACATTAAATTAAGAATATTTGTTTTTAATGTTGTTGTTGCGTCACCGGAATTCGAACCTGGATCGCTTTCCTAACCGGGGAAGGTGCATTATCCAACTACGCTACAGCGACATTATTTTTAGCGACAAATTTCGAACCTATATGTTACATTTTTTTTTATATTAATACATTTAATCGTTCCATTATTTGAAAGAGCCATCTACCTTATTTTTACAGAATCTCAAATACCTTTGAGTAATCTGACAGCAGACGCCAGAATTATCAAATCATTTTTATAAAATTTTGGATACATTGATACAACTTTATTATTAGGAAAACACATTCAGAGCATAGCTCTGTGATATTTTAAATATGAATTAAATATATTAATTAGGAAGATATACATATAAAATCAATTTTATCAAAAAATATTGTTGTCGCGTCACCGGGATTCGAACCTGGGTCTCTTTCCTAACCGTGGAAGGTGCATTATCCAACTATGCTACAGCGACAATATTTATAATAATATTTCGTTCCGTTATTTGAAAGAGCCGTCTGCCATATTTAAAATACCACCGAGCTGCGTTCTGAATAATTACAACTTTACAATAAGAATGTGTTTTTCTGATAATATTTTTTTTTCCAAGCGTAAATCATCTCGGACGCACATGAAAGAATTACCGTCCGCAATAAAATTTTGTTCCATGTGATGATTGCTTAGCCCGTCGGAGATTTTGGCATGAGGTATGGATACATTTTACGATCCGCCCGTGAGCGTTTCAATGTCATTTTATTACGGCATTCCCTATTTTGTGATCCAATGTTGTTTTTATATTAAAGAACCGTCACGATGTATGTGGTTAACACTACGATCCGAGCTGATAAACAGTCTTCCAAGCGAACAATGTATACAGGTTCAAGTGTAATAAAGAATATTAACCAAATTGCAGAATCAAATTAAATCAAACAAATATTTAAACAAAAAGTATCAAATTATTTAGGCATTATGCATGCTTTGATTGTTAGTCCTGATTTAATTTAAATTTGAGTATGTACACTCTGTTTTGTGTGGGCATACTGCAAACTTGCGGGCCGCAGAAGAATTTGAGCCCGGCCTCGGTTGAACGTCATCTATTACAGCCGTGGGCACTGAGAAAGAAAAGAGACAACAGCAAATTAACAGTTTATCAACCAGATAAAGCAGGTAAATGATTTTTTTCTGTATAATTTGTAATAACATACTAAATAAATGTTCTGGATTTTTAAAAATGCAATCTGCAGTATGTACCTCGTGATTTTATGTGGGTATTCCACATAATTTGAGATGCCGTAAATAGTCTAGCTGCCATCGGTGTCGAACTTCTTGCACAGTTTACGTTAAGTAAGCTAGTCAACATTGTCATAAAATAATATAGTGAAATGTTTTATTTTAATACAAATTAAATTAATCGACTAGAAAGATCTACAGAAAAAAAAAATCTTTTCTATCAAAAAAATATTTTAGTTGTTACCGGATTGTTTTCGCCTAACAATCAAAAATTATCCCATTGTGGCCCCTATTCACGGATGAGATTCATTGGAGACAACTCTTGACATTCGCAGTCCACCATATACCCATCAAGACTCAGAGATTTAATCTCGCGCCTCACTTCACGCTTATTGTACGTGAAACGTTAAATATCAATCCGTTGATCTATAATTAATTTTATTAAGAAGAACACATTCTTATTGTGAAGTTGTAATTATTCAGAACATACGCTCTGTGATGTTTTAAATACTAATTTGATGTATATATTTATAATTAATACATTAAATTAGTAATCAAAATAATTAATTTTTCGTTAGTCCATTAAGTGACTTTAAATCTCCCAAACAAAAATAATAAATATTTAAAGTTTATACACTCCTCTTTATCTAACTTTCATAATAAATAGGTGTAAGTATTATTAGCTCTAGGAGACGCTTCTACTCTCGTTACGAGTCTATCATTCAAATGGAATGTGTTCCGAATTCGTAAAACACCTTTGGAGCGTCTTTTCGATTTAGCCGCGACCACTATTATTGACACATTCTGCATCCATACAGTTCCTCATGCTCGTCTTATCAGTGTGAATTATGACCTTGACGCCAACAGACGTCAACGTGACCGACATTTATTCGATCGCGGTAGCATTCGCGGTGTGGACCTTTCAGCTCCAGTGCACCAGCACTGTATTTTGATCACGTATTGTTTGTTGTTTGTGTGCCGCGGCTGAACTTGTAACAATACAATTGCAATCGGAGATCGGCTCATCCGCGTGCCATTTGTGTGATCTCGGCGGCGACTGCAGGGATAACAGCGGTTTCAAACTTACTGGTCCTTCGACTAGAACCCCTATCCCCTCATCGACTTCATCCTGTACCACGTTTCCCTACATTCCCTCCACTACCCTGCGGTGAATCCGATTTATGTCCGGAATCGTATTCCATTCCGCGGAACGCGCGATTGCGCTATGCATTTAGATCATATCGATCCAAATTTACAGTTCGAATTCAGAATGTTACCAATACTATGCGAATCTCAAGCGCGTCGTTCATCTCTGCGATTTATCTCATCGTGTCTCAGACTGTGGACTCCAACTCACTCTCTATCCTCATTATTTTTGCATATTTTTGGATTCCTCAGAAACTGATTAGCTGCATCTAAAATCACAGAACTAGACGAAATCATTCATCATATAAAATGTTCTACGCGCACGAATATATTTTAAAATGTAGAATTGCTCACGGCTAGAATGAGATTTGCATGTTCATGTCACTTATCTCGGAATTCCCGCCACCAGGCGGCAGATGGCGCAAGACGGCCATTACTTGTGTAAATAGCACATAATCTCGGAGCGGAAGTTGAAGAGGCTCGCGGGCGCCGCGCGGGGTTGGCTCGCCCCTACAATCATCCCTTTCCTCTCCGATGATGTCAACTGAATTGACATTGCCTCTAATTATGTGAATATCTCTGTAAATATACTAAATACAGAGTTCATATTTTAGGTATTCCTACGTAATATATTTACGTATTGGATAAAATGATTACAATATTTATATTTATTTACCATACGCAACAATAAAAAATGTTTTCTCGAAGAACCTGAAGTGAATTTGTCAATACGTGTGTGTGTGTACGTGCGTAGTGTCGGATGCCGATCGTCACTTTAGATGAGCCGAGTTAGATGTGTCGTATGCGTCTTTATGCTGTCGTTCGTGTGGGTCAATGTTTTTTTCTGATTGTTAGCATATATATATATATATATATTTAGTTATAATTTTATTTTAGCACCGTAAGGGAAAGGTTGATTTATGAATCATTAATTTTCAATGTAAACAATTTAGATAAATATCGGCCACACGTTGTTCGCGCTGCGGTAAAATATCACTCAATGTGATCACACAAATACGTCATTAGACTACCATGGTGTCCACATATTTTATTCGGTACCCATAAACGTCAGAATTTTTTAGTAATCCATGAATCCACACTATTTAAAAAAATATGCAATGCACTGTACAGGCCTGAACATACCGCGGTGTTTCCATATTTTGTCAAATCTGGACATAGAACTCTTAGCCATACCTACATGCGTCGTTTGATTTCTGGCTCTTAGCTATCATCGTCAGTCATTATGGACCCGAGATAATTGAAATCCTCTACAACTTCGAGGTCTGGTTATGTCAATCAAAGATCATTAGTTTTGGTTTTTTCCTTATCTATCTCAATGTCCAATTTTCTACTTTGTTCTCCAATGCGACATAGTAGTGTAGCCACTTCTTCGTCTGGTGCAGCGAACAAAGTTGTATCTTTCGCGAAATCTTTGTGCCTCTTATTTTGCTCCAACATTCCAGTTTTCGAGTGTATTTCTCATGATGAATTCTCTATACACGTTAAAAAGGTCTGGAGACAATATACATTCTTGTCTGATACTTTTTTGCACTTTAAACATTTTATAGGAGATGGAGTTGAATGTAACTGTGACAGTGATGTCCAAATATAGATTACGAATGAAATGCACCAGGTGTTCTGTATCTGCTTTTGAGTTCCTTTGCCCTTTAAGGAGTCAGCCTGTTCTTGGGGTATTTCCTGTTGTTTTATTGGTTTAACTGTTTATTTTTTCTTCTACCCTTTCAGGTGTGTGTTTATTTATTTTTATCCCTCTGCTCCCTGGCTAACATTTATTATACTCTGGTGTTATCTTAATTGTGTTATGTTTGCTTTTGCTTGTATTTAATTATTGTATTTTGTTATGTTTTGAATAGCCGAAGTTATTTTGTGATTTGTGTATTGTTAAGGTACAATCAGAAGATGTTTGTCTATAATATAGTTGGAGACAAAATGTGTAGGTAATATGGTTAGCACAAATGACAAATTAGTTTAATTTTGCTTTCTACCCACATCGAGCAAACACTTTGTTATTTTTAGTATAAAATCGTTAATCACTTTAGACTATTTAAGGTCTAGTGGCAATTTGTTAAATATACGCGGTGCACAAAACAAGAAAGTTCGTTGACCAAATTTGGTATCCATTTTTGGCACTAAAAAGTATCCTACGGTTTCGCTCCTAGTTTCCTTTGAATCGGATCGTAGATGTGAAGTTAAGTTTTTTTTTAAAGTAGTTTTAGAATTGATCTGGTTAGACAGGTGTCTTATATCCAAAACTTGAAATGATTTAAAAAGTTATATATAGAGTTATAGCTGTGCGATTTTGTTCTGTTACTTTTATACGGGACATTATCGCACAGTTGAAACAGTGGCATTAAAATAATACCAACCTGGCAGCGAATGTGCAAGACCAGCATTGCTTATAAACGGTCTTAGGTATGTTATGGGTTTGCTTTCATTATTCCTGGGGTATCTGCCAGCATATAATCTGCAAAAGTATTTTGCCTGCATGATATATGAGAACAATTGTTCTATATTCGAAATCTTTGACATTTGGGATAGATCCCGTAGACTGTATCGATTAAAATTATGGTTCAGTTGATGCAACCCGAATTGGATTCAGAAAGAAATAATGGCAGATGGATCTGGCCTACCTTGATCTCAGTCCCGGGTTGGACGGCAATTTACACCTCCAGTCGGCTTGCACTTTTGTGGTGAAGAACGGAGATATCACACTGCACTTCATGGATGACGGAGAAAAGCACTTTTTCGTGGTCTGGATTTTTATGCACAGCGACACTTTCGATCCACAAAAAAAGCCCGTTGACAAGTCGGCGTCGAAATGCTATCTGGTCGGGATGAAAATGGAATACTCGAACTTACGTCAAAAATGAGCGTGCGTATTTTCCTCCCCCACCCTCGAATCAATGGTGTATTCTTGTGGAGGCTCCAGTAGCGAGCACCACGTGATTATATTACGCTTGCACCGGCTTTGCGCTCGCTGTAATGCTGCACATTCTATGATAACGGAGTCTCCACGCTGCAAACCGTAATATTCCCGAAGCGAAATTGCAAATTTCGAAGGAACTTATGAGCGAGAGAGGAATTAGAACAACTGGGCCGCATTCAACATTGTAAGACATTCTCAAAGTTGTGTGTGAAGAGTTCCACTTTCGGGAGACTCTCCCTCACTCTGCTAACTGAGCAAATTGTTTAAATATTTGTTCGATAATAACTTTAAAATTAGCAATATTATTTCTGTGGTTAAAATTCATATTTTTATTTATCATCTTTGTTTTATTAACCACTAAATTGAATTAAATTATGTCAACATCCAATTTCAATATTGAATTGAATACAATTAAAAAAAATAGCAGTTAATAACGGGTATAATACAGGTTTGATAGACACTATTTTAAAGAATAAATTGAATATAATAATCAATTTATATATAAATCACAGATAAAACATAATGATTATTGGCGTAGGATTTTATACGTAAGTAACTTTTCGAATCAAATATCTAAACACCTACCACGAAACATTAGACCGGCATTTTATACAAATAATAGTATAGGAAATTTACTCATCAATTCTAAAGACAAAGATGATAAATTTAACAATTCTGGTGTCTATAAACTTAGTTGCAAGGATTGTGCTGCATTTTATATTGGTAAAACGGGTAGAAATTTTAATATAAGAGTAAGGGAGCATTTGAGATGTTTGAACAATAGTGGGTTTTCAGAATTTTCTAATCATTTGATAGAAAATGGTCATGGTTTTGATAAAAAATTGGGATTGTCAATTTTGCATATAAACGGTGTTGGTCACAAATTAAATAATTTGGAATCGTTGGAGATAAATAAAGCGTGTAAAACTAATCAAAAAATTATAAACAACCAACTAAATTTAACTACGAGTCCCATTCTAAAATTTGTATTAAGTAACAATTTTGATTTGAGTTAGGTACTAAAAATATATATTTTTTTTTAAATAGATTCTGTCAAAGAAACAATATATGTTTTAGTTAGTTATGACATCCTGAAGAAGAAAATGGTATTTTTCGAAACCGGTAGATGTATTTAAACTCAATTTAGTGGTTAATAAAACAAAGATAATAAATAAAAATATAAAATAAATATTTTCCTAAAGGAAAACATTATTTTACTTCTGCCCACAATGCTGTGTATTTTTGTACCGAAAATATTTCGCTGTCAATAACTTCGTTATTTGTTGTCCAATTTGAATTAAATAATAATGTTATTTATTAGCAATATTTTAATATGTTCTTGGAACATACAATTACTGGATTTTCACCTACAAAGCCAGCCGAAGATAGGTCGTAAGCATTTGCATACATCGTACATTCTACTCACTAGAGTTCTTGTTCATTATTCGCCATTAGTACTGTATTTAATTTAGTTCAATTTACACCTGTAGATGGGAAGGACCGCTCTCCCCGAAACTGGTCGTGATATTAACTCAAAAAATTGTGTGTGTGGTGTAGCACAAAGGCGAAATACAATTTTTTAAATTCCAAATGTTACCTCTATCGCGAAGATTTGATTTTGAAATATAAACACATGCGCTGTACACGAGCCAGAAATAGCTCGGATAATTAAATGAAGAGATCCGGTAGAACATGCATGTGGTAGGTAACGAAGCTATTTCAGTGGTAACCCTGGTAGTGGCCACAAAGCTAAACTAGAACTAAAATAGACGGTATTCTCTTATACAGAATCGTCAGGCGTATAGCGTATAGCCGGTGGTAAGAAATGGAATAGTACAAAAGTATCACGATTGTATTGGGGCAAGTTACAAAAATAAGACAATCACATCTGTTCAGAATTCGTAAACACCCTCATAGCGCGTCTTTTCGAATCAGTCGCGACCCATGTTATTGACACAGTTCCGCATCCATAGATTTCCTCATGCTCGTCTTGTCAGTGTGAATTGTGACCTTGATGTCAGCAGACGTCAACTTGACCGATATTTGTTCGATCTCTACATCGCGATAGCATTCGCGGTGTGGACTTGTCAGCTCCAGTGTACCAGCACGGTATTTTGTGATATTGTGTTTTGATCACGTATTGGAAGCGAAGATCTGCTCATCCGCGTGCCATTTGTGTGATCTCGGCTGCGACTGCTGGGATGACGGAACCATCAAATGCAAGGAAGGCGAGCAGTCATTCCGAATCCCGGATCACTGGTTCTTCGGCTGGAATCCCTATTCCCTCACCGACCTCATCCTGTACCAAGGTTTCCTATTTTTCTTCCCTACCCTGCGGTGATTCCGATTTACGACCGGAATTGTCGGAATTTACTAACGGAAAATAATTCTTACACATTTGTTTATAATTGGTAGATCAAAATAACTAATTCAAGACTTTTATTTTACGTGTTGTATTTTGAAAAATACTCGAGTAATACTCCTAAATTATAGGTTATGCTATGATTTTTTGTTTAATATCGGTCGTCGGCTATGCTAATTGGATACGACGGAACAATTTATTTTGTGTCTTAGTGTCCTCCTGACTTGTCTTATCAATTAGTGATGAGCTAAATTGTATAATTGGTATTCAATTGTAACAACAAATGATAAATTAGATTTAATTGTTGTTAGTTTAATTTCTAGTGTACTTGTGATTGCTCGACGAATTGCGAATAATAAGTTACCAATCATCATTATAGTCAAACACAAATCTCCCAATCACAGTCACAGTCACAGTCACAGTCACAGTCACAGTCACAGTCACAGTCACAGTCACAGTCACAGTCACAGTCACAGTCACAGTCACAGTCACAGTCACAGTCACAGTCACAGTCACAGTCACAGTCACAGTCACAGTCACAGTCACAGTCACAGTCACAGTCACAGTCACAGTCACAGTCACAGTCACAGTCACAGTCGCAGTCGCAGTCGCAATCACAGTCACAGTCGCAGTCGCAGTCGCAATCAGTCACAATCGCAGTCGCAGTCGCAGTCGCAGTCGCAGTCGCAATCACAGTCACAATCACGGTTTAGCTCATCACCATTGTCAATGGCAACAAACTATTTAAAATATCGAAAAAAAATCTTTTGCATTTACCGTCTAATGGAAATTATATTATCTGTTTACATTTTTGCAAATCCATCAGTGGAAATTACAAATCAAAACATCTGTATATTTTAAGCTTTCAAGAAATTGGATACGTTTAAAAAGCGGACGGAAAAGTTAGATGTATTAATGTAACTCACTGTTAACAATAAGACCGGCTTCAATTAATATAACAAAACTACGCATAAATATGATTTATGAGATATTTAATTCTTTATTGTTTTTAAAATTAAAATAAATGTATAAATTAAGTTATCTCTCTCATTTTTTAAATTTTATTGAAGGATTTTGACAGTGCAAACATATTGTAATAAACATAATAACTATTTAACATGTGATACTAATAATGAAAATCCACAAAAATATTTAGATACACAAGTATGTTTAGATGCAGAAAATTAATGAAAAGAAAAAAGAGTGAGAAGGGTTGCAACTATTGTTGCGGTAAAGGGAGAGCAACATGCGTTTTTATAGGTAAAGTGAATGGCCAAAACTAAGATTGTGGTGGTTTATGAGAAGAACCCTTATATTTATTTATTATATGTGCATGAATTTGAATTATCAATAGCTGTTTTGGTACAATGGAAACTTGTCGAGTATACTCGAGTACTTACTCAAGTAGTTGATAATGTCGAGTAATTTGAATCTCAACAGACAACTTATATAAATTATACAATTGCACTCTGAGTGAGAGTGGGAGGGATTACATATTACATTCTTCAGCACAGACTTGAATATAACAGGTATGTTTATAGTGTATAATTTATATTTATTTTATTATTTAAAATATTAATAACGTACTGCAGGATGAATATTATGTTCCAGTCCGATGTTGTTTTTAAATATCTACAAAATGAAATATAATATTTTAATTTGGTTTAAATTTATCGATTATTTAGTTTATTACAATTACGTATGTGATATGTTATATCGGCCAAGTGGCCGCTTCTGGGAGCGGCACAAATACGTGCTCTTTTAACCATATTTTTCATAAGATTCTCGCGCACTTGGCGTGTTATTTCAGCAATTTCATTTCGTATATTGTCCTGCAGCATTGGAATTATTATTGGCTTATTAGCGTAGATCTTTCTTTTTGATTACCCTTACTGAAAATAGTCGGGAGCCGTCAAATCAGCTGATCGAGGAGGCCAATCGGTATTACCAAACTTTGATATTACGCGACTGAGAAAATTTTTTCGCAAAATGTCTGCCAAACCGAAATAGCGAGCGAACAAAATCAGCCTGGAATAAATCAAGTATCAAAGAACAGCCTGAAGAAAATGTATGAAAATCGATGAGGCAAGAGTGCCAGGACAGAAGAGTGCAGCGTGCAATCCTCGGCAGTGCGAATAGCATATGTCGGGTCTTGTGTGAGTGTATTTCATAGGTTACAATAATAATATATTTTTTTTTTAAATCGACTTGGTTCGTTGTTCTTTTGAACCTTTCATATGATCAAAGCTAAGGATATATCGTATCATATAAACAGTTAAATATATCTTCAAAAAGATGGCCGGCATAAATCAGATGAAGTCGAATCGACCGCGGTGGAACGGCGTTCCGTTACCTTCTATTACAACATTTTTAACATTTCAAAAGCAATTAGATGAAATAATGTTCGCGAATACAATAACTATAATCAATATTTATGTATTATTATTAAGGAGAACACATTCTTATTGTGAAGTTGTAATTATTCAGAACACAGCTCTGTGATATTTTAAATACTAATTAAATAATGAACCTGAATCTATTTTCCAAATCAAAGGAATTTTAGATTACGTAAAAACAATGCAGATGGCTTTCAAATAATGGAACGATAGATGTGCTAATTTGAAAAAGTGTAACATATGGGTTCGAAAAGTTGTCGTCAAAAATATTGTCGCTGTAGCATAGTTCGTAATGCACCTTCCCCGGATTGGATAAGAGATTTTTCAATAA
Source organism: Eubasilissa splendida (assembly GCA_031772225.1). NCBI lineage: Eukaryota > Metazoa > Arthropoda > Insecta > Trichoptera > Phryganeidae > Eubasilissa > Eubasilissa splendida. The sequence continues at coordinate 14,107,617 of CM062869.1, read as the reverse complement.
CATTGATTTTATATGTATATCTTTATAATTAATTAGTATATAATATTTATATAATTCGCTCAAATTAAATAATATGATGTTTTTTATGAAACTGATGAAATATGTATGGATTCGAAATTATGGCGCTCTCATGGTTTCAGTTACGGCACCTTTTTTTTAAAAAAAAAGCCCTGAAAGGTGCAAGAATGCAGAACAATCTCTGTAAGCAACTGAAATCAAAGCCAGCAAAGCATCTTAGACCTAAAGGAGTTTGGGAATAAGGAATATAAGGTCATGTAAAAATATTTGTAATTATAATTGTGTGGGTATGTTATCGATGTACGTGTGCTCCAATAATCACTGTGTTCGTGGTGGATGGTCGCGGAGTGAGTGAGCGAGGAAGTGAGTCACTAAGTGGCATCAGTAAACACAGCGTTCGAAGAGTGTGACATTAGAGCGTGCATCAACTGTCCCCAGTCAACGCGCAGCGTTCAAAATAGATGGTCATATTTGAAATGTGATGAAAAAAAAAAGATTTTTTTAATAAGAATAGCCCAAGTGTCATTGTTAAATAAAGAAAAAAGTTTTATAAATGCGTTCGACTATGTATTAAAAAAATATATACATATTTCAGGCTATAACTGAATAACACATACACACAAAACGCTGTTTAAACACAAACTGGTTTGAACTTGCACGCGCACGCGACGCCGAACGCAAACAAGCACGCTCTCGCGGCCGCTCTTTTTCGGCGGTCTTTTTTATGCACCGGTATATACAAGGTGCGTACATAACATATTGTGGAAAGAGATGCTGACTCCTGCCTTTTCCTTCACCATTCACTGTGATTATCCCTAGCAGTAACACAAACATTTTTTACCAAAGGCAATGGTAAAAACTTACCTTGGTAAAAATTTAAAACGAATCACACAATCGTCATTAAGACACCTCGTGACCATATCGTGATCTGTGAATTATTTTTCACAGACACAGAAATTAATAGAAACGATATTAATTGTATATATAGGAGTGTGGTTTACATTAGTTACGAGACGAGGGGTATCCTACACACATTCTTGGTGCACAAACACAAATCCAATAAATTATGACACACGTATGCAACAGTAAAAGTATTTACTCTTCAAGAATTAAATCTTTACGTAAACAAGACGTATTTTTTACATTTATCCATATTATATTGTCAGCGTTCAAATTTTCGTTCTAATCGAGTCATATTTTTTTTTTAAATCGCGACGCTTTTTGATTACGTAAGTCGTACCAATGTAATCACGTGTAATAACTTTTTAAAAAAATATCACTCTGTTTAAACGAAAATTTAAAATAATCGCGTGCATAAATGTATTATCCTACGTGGCAGACTCACAGTACCATCTAGAGGTGGTTTGCAGAAGCTTGCTAACACCCCGCGTACCAGGTCACAGTGAGCTTACAGTAGACACCACCAGAGGGACGCAGCGCTAATGGGCGAGGCGGCCGGGAAATCCTGGCGTGTTGGCGAGAGTACCGTGCTGAGAATTTCCCAATCCCAAGGCAAGGTTCTATTTATTTAACATGCCCGAGATGTCATCCTTCCTTACACTATCTTTACTTGACGAGTACAACCTGAGTCAGCCAAGTTCTTATCATTATACCATTTAATTAATACCACAACACATAGTCAAAAGTGTAAATATCAGATGTTAACCAAAATTGATCAAAAAAGCGAGAAAAGCATCGGGGTAATATTAAGTGAGGACTAACCACCCTTTACCGGGACCGGTTTAGAAGCCAGGGCGAGCTAATAAAAATATGCGACCTTAATTCAATTACATTTTTACAATTACAAAACAAAAAAGGAGAAGAAATTCAATGTGATCATTAGCAATTAAGATTTAAAATTTAGACCCTCTTGATCATATAACATAAATCCATAGAACATAGTTTTACATACAGATGGAAAATTAAGGTGTAGTAGTTCAAGGCAAGACACTCAGAAACAGAAACGCAAAATTTACAATTAATAAACACAAAAGAAAGAAGATAAAAAACTAAAGCTAATGTAAGAGATCGAAGACGAACAGAGATTTTAATTTAAACCTTCCAGCGCCCTTTTAAGTCCTATCTTTATTTATTTTAAAATAAAGGTATATAACAACATACAGGGTACAGGACACCTATTAAAGGGCCAGCTATCGAGTACACTCTTCCATGAAGGGACTTGGACGAAACACAATGATGTGTGAGTCACGCCATATACGATACAGGTCAACGGAGTTGACATTTTTACAATTGTTTATAACATGAATTAAGTATTTTACATTATTAAAATTACATTTCGCATACCTCTTCAAAAAAGAGACTAGCTCTTGTGCTTGGAGAGGGAGTTACACTATAATAATTTTATATAATATTTTATTTATTGTCTATTTGTGTGCTTCTGAAGTTGTTTATTTTCTAATTATGTGTTTCTGAAGTGTTCATTTAATTTCTTTCTAAACTCTTTACTGTTTTTTAAGAGTTTGACTCATAAAAAGTGGTGTCCGCGTTCTTGTTGACACGATGTTGTCATCATCTGCCTAATATACCCCATCTCGCAGTCCACGTTTTGATTAAGTCCCATACACCTTGAGATTCCTCACATTGGCCGACAATTGAACCCAGTTAAGCCTCCAATCATGCGATCACGAACATCCCTCATTATCCCGCAATGCCCCAAGATGTGTTCCACGGGGAGCATCCACGAGTCGAAAATCAAAAGAGGGACAGTGGACGAGACACAAAATGGATCCGCGAGGCATGGAGAGTGAGAGGTGGCCGCGTAGATGGAATCCCACCCACGCAGACAGGCCTAACTACCCACCTAAGAAGCTCCAACGAGTCACCCAAACACGAAGACTACAATACGTGCAATATTAGGTCAGACCTCATTTAAAAGCCGAGATCTGGCCCTGACTGAAATAGTGAAATACTCGAGGCGCAGAGTGAATCCATAAATCATTTGCAAAACTAATCCGTCCAACTAATTTAGATACACAAATTGTGGATTAAAAATTTGCTAATGGGTTTAATAAATTATCACTTGTTTATCGCTCGCATCAATCTTCTAATTATCTACCAATATAATAAATTATTTTGGCAACATTTGACTCTCGCGAGTGTAGAATTAGAACTACTCACCGTCACGCCTGTCCATTGGCTGCGGGCAGAGAGAGCATAGAATGCCACACAATCCTATTCTGATACAACTTTGTTAATTAACTTATCATCGCGCCGTTTCCACGCGGGGGTTGGCAGAGACGATAGAGGGTGCTAAACTCTTCTATCCTGATGCACAATTCTCGCCTCATCCACATTCATACGTCTTCTCATACAGGCTCGTTGATTATTGAGGATCATCTTCCGGTATATGGTTTATCTGGTTGTTGCGTAATGGCATAGATGCCGGAAGAAACAGGATTCGGAAGGAAGTTCCACTCACCACAATCCCGTTCTCCTAGCACCTCCAATGTAGGCTGTAACTTAGGTTTTGACACTATCTCCGTTCAGGATCTTCTTGATTCAGATTGCAATAGATGGTCACGTAGACACACTTCTCACTCTATTTTACACTGCGAAATCCTTTGTAACCGTACCGGTTCAGGGTCGCCGATCGACTGGTTCGGTGGAAGGTGAGGAAGGCGGGGAGGTGGAAGGCACAGTACATCATCCTCGCTCAAGCACAAATATGTCCCAAACACTGGTCATGCCAAATCTTCCGCGGACGTACTCTATCTTTCTTATCATTCTCTCGTAATTCATCCGTCCCGTACGACCAAATCACCTAAGTGATCCTTCCTTAATCTTACTCACTATACTAAGATCAGCTTTACATTCTCTCCTTATTTCTTCATTCTTTACTCTGTCACAAAAGGATCTGCCGCATTTACGTCTAAACGATCACATTTCCACTGTATTCAGTATATTTTCGTTCCTCTGTCGGTGTATTGTTGTATCCGTTGTATACCACCAGTCTTTGTTATAATCATTTATTTAATATGTTGTGTTTATGTTAATGCCTTCGATAGCTGGTTCACACATATGATACATAAACTGCACTAACCTTTTTAATTTTGCTGTCTTCCTGGTCCGATGTTGTTGTTCTTTTAGCTGGGTTGTCTATTTTAGATTTCAACCTATCGAAGCGACAGTTCAAAGCATGGAATGTAATAAGAATGACGCCTGTTAGTTACCGTCTTCTTAGCTTTCCAAAAAATAGGGCGGCAATACTCACATACACACACACATGTACATTATTTTAAACCTGTAAACCGCATAAACATGTTGTATACCGTTAATCTTTGTTATAGCTATTTATTTAATATATTTTGCAAAATCAAAACGCAAATTGATATCGTCGAGATAGCTGTTATATATCTGTCGACAACACTGGTATAGCCGATTGTTCTTCTTCTTTTTCTTTTATTAATTCGTATTTGTGGACGCCGTTGCATTCAATCATCGACTGCATTCAGGGTCTATGCTACATCTGTTCTAATTCATCTTCAGATTGTCTTTAAATATGTTCCTTGGTTAACCCTATTATCTATGTATACGCAATGACCTTTTCATCGTAATTAGTACTTCAGGAGTTTATTTGCCTATTGAAAGAAATAAAAATAAATAAAAAATGAGGAACGCATAGACAAAAATAAATCCACTATATTTATAAGAAAAATGGATAGACTGAGACTGCCATTCAGGAAGAAGGCTAAATCTCAGAAATTGATGATGCACAGTGGGATATGAAGATTTTTAATGAAACACCAGAAGGCATAAGAAAGAAGTATATTACATAGATGCATAGATTCAAAATAAAACTAAACAAATATATGAAAGATAAACTGTAGTAAAAAGGAACTATTTTGATCTTAAATAGATAATACATATCTCATAGAAACGAAGCCATTTTTACGATTTACGACGTGTCTTCGGCTGGCTTAAGTGATCACTTTATACAAATATAACGTTCACCATTCTCACTCATTAATCAATCTCCATATATAGTTATTATGTGGAAACACTTCGAGTACAACCGCACTATCGCCATCTATGGACTGAATTTGATATTCATTTCTCTGAAACAGCATAGATGTCACAGTGAGAAACTAATTATTTTTGAAATTATTTAAAGCAATATTCATTTTCTGTAAAATGTTTTTAATACATTATACTAGAATGCGTCTGAAAAATCAATTTTTAAATATTTTCTTATTTTGACCATTATATTATATTTAAATATGTCCAATAAATTACTTCCATATATATCCATTAAAATATAATAAAAAATAGCTTTATCTCTACGAGATACCTATTATTTGTTTAACAACACTGCCTTTGTAGGTGAAAATTCAGTAATTTTGTGTTCTTACTGATTTTGATCTTGTCTATATTAGAGCAAATATAAATATACTCAGATATGCACTATATTAAGGGTAAATAAATAAAATAAAATATATAGTGAACAAGGCGAATGAATGCAGACACCCACAGACAACTTCTGGAAGGTGTCCAGGATAGAGTCGTGTGACTAACATAGGTATGAAGGAAGAATATTTTTTTTACTAGCCACGGTACTTTATATATGCAAAAAAAAATTAATAATTATTCTTTTTCAATGGTGCCACTGTTCACATTCAAGTCGCGGCCTCGAAATTTGTGTCAAGTGTCAAAAGAAAAAATGTATTTGAATTTTTTCAAAAAATATTTCGAATTCCTCAACAAATTGTCTCGCTGACAAAACAAACATTTCAAATTTCAAATAGCCGTGACTTCGTTTTCATCTGTCAGCCAATCACAAACATTCTCTATTTTAGCCGATGTACTCACGACTGAATATCGTGGTTTGTTGATCCGCTTCTATCTTCGCTATCTTGAGCTGCATTCGTCTTCAGTCTCAAATTATTAATTACCCACGTATTAAAAAATGTATGTTGAGCAGGACACACCTATGGCACCACCCGTCGGATTAAGTCCCGCTGCAAGTTACTCAGTGATAGAGATCACTTTCCACCGCGTTCTTTCGAAAATTACAGTAATGTCCGAGTGTCTGAACAGGATGAGCATTATATTACAGCCCGATGTTGTTTTCAAATAACTAAGAAATGGAAAAGATTTTTTTTTAAATTTGGTTAATTATGTAGTTTATTACAATTATGTATGAAATATGACCGCAAGTGGGCCGCCTCTGGCAGCGGCATAAATGCGTGCTCCTTTAACCATACTTTTCATAACATTCTCGCACACTTGGCGTGTTATTATTTCAGCAGTTTCATTTCGAATATTGTCCTGCAGCATCGGAATTGTTGTTAGCTTATTGGCGTAGACCTTTCCTTTCAATTACCTTCGCTGAATTATGCGCCTGGGAAAAATTTTAAGCGTAGCTCGTACCGTTTTAAATTAAACTACATGTGGTGTAGGCCCAATCGACCCAATGCGGCCACCGAGAAGTTTTCTAATATGTGATGATAGCGATTATTATTTATATAAAATGTTTTAATGACTTCAACAAGTTTTTGAGACGTTAGATACTTTATAATAAATTGTAATCAACTAGTCTTTACGACTAATAAATATGAACTAACAAATATTTATTAAACCAGAACGGCGGCCAAAAAAAATCGGCCTGTAATATAATATTCACCCTTTATGCGTGTGCGTCACTGTATATACAGAGTTGATGCTTAGAAATTGTGTTTAATAGTATTTTTATTTACTTCATCTGGTTGTTTAATATAACATTTGATGCCCAAGAAGATGTAGGTACGGCGTTGTGGCGCTCATAACTCAGATTTTCCCTTAACCGATATACAGTGTTATTGCGGCAGTGGCGGGGATTTTAATTATTAAATTTTATCTTCAAAATGTGCTACCACCGAAGAAATACCGAATATGTACATTTTTTTTTTATTAATATTGACGTCATTACTTTTGATAACATTTTTCAAGTTCACAGTAGATATTCACGATTTGCCTCGCAACTATCAAGCCTTCTCATTAGGGGGGTTCCCACCATAACTCCTACTCTGAGTGATGACAAAAGGCACCTCCGCATTAAAGGCTTTGACAAGCCAAGCAGTCCAAAGGTGTAGGACGCTTGTAGGAAGGTAGGTAAAAAAATTCAACCAGTGTCTATAATTTCGATGAAACCTTCGATCGCAGGTGACTACAAAAATTATACCCCAATGCAGAATGCAAAAAAATCCATTGAGCCTATGTACTCGTACATCTTTGAATTGTTATAATTTCGACAGCGACTAATGTTATAATAGCGACGCCACCGGGTGTCACTTGATCAATATTGTTTGTTTGATCTCAACATCGAGATACCATTCGCGGTGTGGACAATTACCTCCAGTGCAGTGGAGCACTATTTTGTGTAATCATAGTGTTTATTGCCATGGGTGAACAGTGACTATCCTCACGCACGCAGTGTGTGATATTTGCGGCGCCACCATAGATTTCGAAGGCGTCATACTTGAAGTAAAGCGAACAATCCTAAATCCCGTTCCCCGAGATTGCTGGTCCTTCGAAAAATCCCTTTCCCTTTCCAGATTTCTTTCCCCACTGTAATTATCGTAATCCATTCCGTGTCACGTGGTATATATTTGGAGGTTAGGACGGTGGTTAAATGAAATACGTGCGATTGGCGCGTGTTGAGGTTTATTATGACAAATGATAAAAACAATGAAGACAGATAGAAATGAATACAGTGAATGAAGAATGTAGGAAATTATGAAATGAAATGAATTGGTAGTCTTGCTCGGCCAAGGCACGCCGGCAAGACCGCTCTTGTGAAACTTTGAAACTGGAGAGACTGTCTGGCGGTGAATTGAGCCAGATTTGTGGCAGCAGCCGGCAGCGACGATGCCGACTGAGATGGCGGTAGATTTGAATTATGGTCGCTACATATACAATACTATATCAGCCAGAGATACTAAAATTATTTTACCACATTACTGTAACAATACTGAAACGATTGCTCAATTTGTTTCTCCATTACACAGAATTCAAAACTTGGATAACGAGTATGCATATGTACTGAAATATAAAAAAATTCTTATATATTTATTTATCGATCATGAAAACTATTTTGAGACCAGTACGAGTTATTCACTATCCTTTATTTTTTTTTTCTGTATCTCCTTTTCATTTATTTATTTTACTTTTAGGTTAAGGTAATTGCCGTTGTTGTACACTGTTGTTAACGGTACACCGAAATTAATTAAAATTTCAATATTTCTAGTATGGTGATCATGCACGCGCCACACTGACATGGCCGCAATGGGACGCACCCATCAATCATACAGGGCCCGTACCAGAATAACCAATCAGCACACGCAATTTATCATTAAACACCAGAAACAAGTACTCCCAAGCATCCACCGACCACTTCTTCGCAGGCCGTCCCAACACCAGCATCGCTACTCGCTACTATATACCCTGCACTAGTCACAACAGACACCCTACACTGTGACATATAACCAACACGTGTGAGACAAGAAGAGGTTAGGAGCTTCTGTCGCACAGCATCTTAACCTTCTGACACAGTCTCTAGTTAAGCAAACAGGGTGGCCCAAAAAAAATGGGAACATCTCGTGTAACACATGAGTTATTTCAGAACATAATATAATTAATTATAATTCTTTTGCACAATATTTAGCTAATCAGAAATCATTAAAACATCCCATATTACAAAATCTAGTGGGTTTAAATCCGGGCTGTTCGGTGGCCACATTGCCCGATTCGATGAAATTAACATTCTCACGACGAAGAAAATTGATTGTATTTCTGGCTATGTGAGATGGAGATCCGTCCTGCTGTAATGTCTACCAATACTCCAGGCTTTGTTTTAAAACTCTTTGATCATTTTCCTAGCACCCCGACGTTTTTCAATTCGCAAATTTTTGATCAGAATATAGTCTTCTGCGGTGATTTTTGCCATTCTGAGCAACAATTTGAAAAAACCAAATATAAAAAAATGTGAAAATTAATAATCAAAGATGTCGACTGAAAATTGTCAAAATAAAACGTAATATAGGTAAATAAGTAAATTATTTAAACTATTGACACTTTTTTTGGCCCACCCCTGTATATTTAAATAGCATCAACACACCCCTCAACTTCTACAGTGGCATAGCATTCGAACCTGCAACGTAATAGGTATGATTCAAATAGTACAAACGCAATTTTTTTTTAATGTATAAAATAGGTATACCAACTAGGTTACGATATATTAGTCTGTATTAAATATAAATTGAAGACAAAATTGTCAATTACGTTATGTATAATATTATTTTTCATATCTTGTTTATATTTTCTCATTATTAATTTGATTTGTTTTCAATGTTTATTTGATTTCATTTTTTTTTGTTCACTTCACCTCATTGTAGTGTGTACTGAAAAGTTATAAGTATCTAAAAGATCTTTGTACAATATAAAAAGTAAGATTATTATTTTTACTCGTTCGATTTATCCATTAAATAGTAAATCGCCTCCACTCTCGCCATCTAGGGACCACGCAGTGAAGCTAAAAACGCCCAGCAAAATGGTATCGTATCAATACGACTCCCACCAGCCATAAAGACGTATGTTACACAACAATATGGTTCAAGCTACGACGACCATTCTACCTATCGGTCTACTGTTCTCACACTCATGAGATGCCTCTTGTCGACGTCTTGGTGCCTCTCACTCTGCTGTGACATCGCGCGTTCTTCGTGATGTCCGTCGCCGCTAGATGCCACTCTGTGTCCACTCATTATGCATGTTTTACGTATGTGGTATAATCAAATATTATAAATAAATTATTATTTCCGTTTACATATTTAATTTTTTGAGAGGGACGCATTAGATCAATCGGATTTTTAGCAAGTCTCCCATTTATGTTAAACTAGCCAATATTATTATTAATGTCAACAAAATACAAGATGTCCCAAAAGTGATTATTTAATAAAATAATACGCGGGTTTAATAAAAAAAATGTTTCTTTTGCAATTTAAATTTAAATACATTCTGTTGCGTAAAAGCATAGATGCCGGAAGAAACAGGATATTCGGAAGGAAGTTCCGCTCACCACAGTCCCGTTCATCTGGCACCTCCAAGGTGGACTGCAACATTAGGTTTTGTAACACTACCTCCGTTCAGGATCTTGATTCCTTCAGATTGCACAGGACAGACACACGTCTCACTCGTTTGTCATACTGCGAAATTTACTTGTTACCGCTCCGGTTCAGGGTCGCCGATCGACCGACACGGCGGCAGGTGAGGAAGGGAGGGGAGATGGAAGGCACAGTACATTATCTTCGTTCAAGCATAGATGATTTTTTCTAAATGTAATCCGTTATCTCGCTGGCACTCTTCTAAACGGGAGGCAAAATTTATGAGAACACCGCTCGGCACGTATTCTCTGCGATCGATGCCATACGTTGCTAGATGATCTAATTCTCAAGAACAAAAAACTATAAATTTCCTCGTAATGTCCGTCCGCTGCACGATATTTGACGTATAAAATTTTATGTGAAATATTTAGTATCAAAATATTTTTAAACGTACTTGAAAAGTAAGTACCGTGTCACGAGCCCGCCCTGGCCCGACTACACCACTGATCATATCTCTTCCACTGCTCGGATGTACAGTTTCATTTTCCTAAGTAATTATCAGAAGTAGTATTTAACATTTATCTCTTCTCTATGAGAGTAGAACTCGTGTATAGAGAAGGAGGTATACACGAGATAATTTATGTTTCAGTTAGTCTGTGTGTATATTTTTTTTACTTCAGATACAAATTGATAGTAGTCTGTAATTGTTCTAATTGTGATGGGGAGATTGTTAAAAAATTTTATGCCTTGATAAATATAGTGATTTTGGGTTGCGGTATATTTTTTTAGTTTTGGAATATCAATTCGGTTTGTAAATTCGCTTCTAAAGTTGAATTGATTTTTAATTTTGACATTGAAATTTTATATGCTCCCCCCCATCCAATAATACCGTATGTGACTGTGCAAACGCGTGTTGTATTATTTTTAGATTTGTAAGTGTTCAGTTAGACATGAGTTGAGCGATTCTAGATTTTTCTTAAAATAAAAGCCCATGCATTACTTTTATTTGAACCAGTTTTTGAAGGAACCAACAAAAAATATGTCAATTGGGGGTATTTAAAAAAAGTCCTCTGTAGGAACTGGGTTTATGGGATGAGCAGACACTTCATCTTCGTGGGAAGGTTCTTCTTCTGTCAAGTATTTGTTCAAACGACTGTCCACTATTTCATCAATTTCCACTACGTCCGATGTCATTACGTTGGTGTCAACGTCTAAGTAAGTCTGCAAGAATTATTCATGAATTGTTTCCCAGCCATCAATGCTGTATATACTATTTTCTACGCAACTGGTTCCAGCTTGTAAAAAACAATAAAACAACTAAAAATACAAATTACGTAAGTATGAGAATGAAAAATGCGTATATACGACACGCAAACGCCCACAACACTCTTGGCTCTATGGCGAAAAGCGCACTGGCAAAACGAATTTCAATAAATTTTAGACGTAAATCTAGGGAAAAACAATCGTAAAATAGGGTTTTTAATGCACTCAAATTAGGGCTTGGTCAAATTGCAATTACATGTAAACGGTAAATAATTCATCCCATCATTAAAAAAATAGACGTAGATTAGATGATTAAAGTATGACTATATGTGGCTACCTTTACTAAAAATTATTTTGAAAGAAAATATACAGTTTCACCCACACAAACTGCAAATCGTGCAGTTTCTCAACGAAAATTACTATTTTTTTTACGTGAAACCTTTGCGAGAACGATGCTGGAACTTTTTGTAAACATATTGTTTACTGACGAAGCACATTTTCGTATCGATGGCTATGTTAATATAAACAGAACATGAGATACTGAGATACATCAAAAATGTTTGCATTATCTGAAAACGACAGTGTGGTGTGCAATTTCTGTCCGAGGACAATTGTCACTTATTTTTTTAACCAGCGAGAGACAGACACTGCTGACGTGTATTGCCAAATGATCGAAGAGTTTTTGGTAACGCAACTGCAGCTGTTTCCCGGGTTTAACAACAGAACATAATTTTAGCAAGACGGGATCACTCCACACACAGCTAGAGTTTCAATGGAGAAGCTGAGGGGAATTTTTCCCAATAAATTAATCAGCAAGTACGGAGACATATCCTGGCCATCTCGGTCACCGGACCTTACACCGTGCGACTATTTATGTGGGGATACCTTAATCCGAAAGTTTGCAGTAACAATACTTGAACAATTCAGACCCTATAAGAAAATATCCGCCGTGAAGTTGCTGCCATTGCTATCGCGTGTTCGCAAATTTAAGAGTCCGATTGCAAGAGTGTTTAGAGTGAAATTTATATTTAGACGATATTGTTTATAAAACGTAAAATTCGCATCGTTAAACTCTATTTTGTATAAAAAAAATATGAGAATAACTTGAAAATTTTCCGCTGGCACACCCTTTATATGCCACATCGATCTTGGTTAATTTCCATTCAATTAGTGATGTATGTAAAACATACGTTAGGTGTGTAAATATATACTTTGTATACACCTAACATTAATACGTAATTAAAATAAAATAAAATAATATTAGAACTGAATGTTTTTATTGATGTGGATATATGTGTATATATTGTATGTATATATACTGAATTAAATTTTTTTTTAAATATTAAATATAATAAAAATAACTCTGTATGAAACCATGAAAATCCACAAAGTGAATGTTTTCTACAAAAATATAAAAAATATATATTTACAATAAACTTTCGTTATAATACACCTATGGTGCGTTTCGGAAAGCTCTCAGATGACACGGGACTGCAGAAATAACACGAAAATGGAGGGAAAATTGGGTTTCCACTGTGCACAAAATTAACACGAATTATTGTGAATTGGCGAATAAATAATTGAATTGTGCCATCTGAGCAAAGTCGATCTTAAACAGCTGTTGAAATCTTCCAGCGGTCCATTCTTCCGAGGAAACAATGACAAGAAAGCTGGGAGCGTTAATGTGATAGAAGTCTCAGACCACAATGGCCAAGGTTTAGGGTTGGCACACTACGTGTCTGTATAGTCTCGCGTCTCGGCAACAGCAGGGTTGCAAACATATTCCCAGCCACAAAATGTTTCAGTGAAATAATCAAACTCTGCGACAATACGCGGCAGCGAATAACGATGAACAGAGAAAAGTGGAATTCCTAAGAGTTGACAACCTCACCTTTCTTCTTCTTCTTCTTCTTTTTGTGCTCTATCTTAAAAAGACAGCTGGAGGGGAGGGGACCCACCCTTTCCCGGGACCGGTTTAGAAGCTAGGGCTTCCTTGTCGGTCCCACTCATCAAAGCTAATCAAAATACGCGATTTTAATTCAATAACATATGCAAAACTAAAAAAGAGAAGAAATTCAATATTTTAAATATGAATTAAATATATTAATTATAAAGATATACATATAAAATCAATTTTATCGAAAAATATTCTTGTTGCGCTACCGGGATTCGAACCTGGATCTCTTCCCTAACCGGGGGAGGTGCTTTATCCAACTAAGCTACAGCGGCATTATTTTTAGCGACAATTTTTCGACCATATATGTTACCTTTTTGATATATTAATACATTTAATCTTTCCATCATTTGACAGAGCCATCTACCTTATTTTTACAGAATCTCAAAATACCTTTGAGTAAATCTGATAGCAGACGCCAGAATTATCAATTCATTTTTATATATAATTTATTATAATATAGTTATAAGCGATTATCGCAAATATTTTCAAATTTAGACCCTCCAGCGTCCCTAAGTGCTGTCTTTATTTATACAAAATCATATAATATAAATCCATAGAACATAGTTTTACATACAGATGGAAAATTAAGGTGCAGTTGTTCAAGGCAGACACTCAGGGATCCATTCATCAAAAGAGGGACAGTAGATGAGACACAAAATGGATTGAGTCACACTCACACGGACAGACTAACGATGTTGCAAAACACGAGGTATGAAGTGTGAGAGGTAGGCGCGTAGGTGGAGTCCCACTCACGCAGGCCGGCCTAACTACCCACCTAAGGAGTTCCAACGAGTCACCCATACCCGAATAAATTCTTTAAATAAAACAAGATTCGTCCCATTACCGATTAAGACTGCATTCCTGGGCGGGCGGTGTCCAGTCAAACCACCAATCATACTAAGTATCACTGTTGTGTCTGTTCCACTCTCCCACATGTATACCACAGGGCATCTTGTTCCCTATCTGTATAACAGACGTTGGCTATCATGTCCAGAAAAGCTTTTCAGTAGACTGGCCATACTATTGCCTCAGGTTATATAATCATGATATTCTCCAGTGTGGGTTTACAGATGGGAGATCCTCCGGAGGACTACTGAGTAGTTCCATCATTATTTATTATTCTTATTATCTACCTTCTGCTCAAATATGATCTGCGATCTAATGTTCTTGTGAGTTAAATCTGTCGGTAGTGGTGCGTGGAGAATAAGTCTCCTATATGTTTCCCCGGCCTTGGTAATTGTATTATTTTATATTATCTTTGTATTATATTATATTATATTATTGTAAATACTATTTACTAATAAAGTGAGTCAATAAGGGTAAATTTTGTCTTGACTCCTGTGCGGTATCGCTCTGTCAATATGCAGGGCGCTATCGAACAGATGCCTAGTGGCATTAAAAAATACCAACAAGGTAGCAAGACAGGAGCCTTGAGCTTATTACATCGGTCCTGGGTAAGCGGCGGATCCGCCCTCATTGTAAGATGTGTAGTCATGATGTTCTCCTTCTTCCAGGGCCTCGACTTTCAGCAATCTTTCCCTGTATTATGAAGTGCACGATCTCGTACTTCTCCGGATGTCTCATCAAGTGTCCGAGATACTACAATCCATTCTAAATGCGGCAGCGCGGATAATATATGTAATTTCTAAATTCTCTCGTATAACATCCCTTTTAAATGAGCTTCATTAGCTCCGCTTCCCTGAAAGAATTGCATTTAAATTATACTTAATGCATATAAATGAAACAATGTTATAACTCTTCTCGAGTAGTGCTAATCATCTGATATAGAGTTATAACATTGTTTAATTTATATCCATCCATTATGATGAAACTCTACAAAATTAACACTGATTCTATCAATAATTAAATTATTCTAGTTGATGTACAAAGCAACAAATAACATGGCACCCAAAATCTTCAAGAGTTTTGTTTCTCATACAATATAAATAGTAGATGTCAAGCTCTCAGATCAGACGCAGAAAGGGTTCAGAGATCCCGTTAGCAACAAGAATATTTTTTCGATAAATTGAATTTTCCTGTATAACTTTTTTTTTCTTTTTTTTCTTTCTTCCGTGAGTATTAATTATTATAATTAAGTTAAGGCAAGTTCTTTCTTCTTCTTTTAAACAGGCAATTCACCCTTCAAGAGTGATTTAAGGTAAGTTACTGTAATTTTATTTTGTTGTTTTGCTTTTTTTATCCCGTTTACTCAAAATCCCAGTTTCTGTGCGATTTATTGTAGGCTTTCGCTTGTGATATTCTTTTTATTGGAAATTGTGGTTCGGGAATTTGTCTTATTGTAGTTCTTTCTTTTGTTATATTTGCATAAGTTACGTTTTTGTTTTCACTTTCAGCCTGAATTTTTTCAATTCTATTTATATATTCCATATTTTTGTTGATAAGGGCTGTTTACAGATTTATTATTTGGTCTTGAAGGTATGATTTTTCTTCTTCTTTTGATAGTATTTTTTTCTGTAGTTCTATTTTTAGTTGTAGTAGTTTAAAATTCAGACACATTTTTCAATTGCGTTGTACCTTAACTCTTTCTGTTTTTGATACGCTTGTGATTTTTTCTATGTCGGTCTATAAGGTGTTAAATATTTCGTATATATGTTAGATACTGTAATTACACTATACGGCGTCCGATACGATATATCTAATTAATACATTTAATTTGTATTAAAATATTTACATTCGAATCGAAAGGATAAACATTCAATAATTTTCACGCATGTGTCAACCCTACACCAGGGTCATTAATCATTCTCGTCAGTATGTTCTGGAAGAAGCTGGATCACAATGGCCCCAACCTCTCACCTTCAGGGATACAATGCAAACTTTCTTTTGATATTTATTAATATCCTGGACACCTGGTGACGTGGGTCAGGAGCGGCTCCGTCCGCTGGGCCACCAGGAAATAATAGACTCGGACCAACAATGTGGTAATTTTGCATTTCCCTCACCGTAAATCTTTCATATTTCGTGTAATTTCGAAATACATATTTTTTTAAATCTATTGAAAATATTGGCGAAATTCCTTGTCAAAAGATGAAAGACTTGCAAAGGTCTAGATTGTCGAGTACTTTGATTAATTGAGCTGTAGTGTATTATATTTTTTTTACTATGTTTTTAAGACAACGGTGTTAAATTAAGTTCAATTTTTATTAATATTATGGCTAAAATATGCGTAAAAAATAATTACTCTTTTTTAAATAAAACACAATCACTTTTTAGTATTGTAAGAACGCCAACCGGTTTCGCTTAACTCAAGCTTCGTCAGGGCGTATTTAAAACTAACAATAAACACAAAAAGAGTGCAGAAAGAATATAAAATTACATGTAAAAGAGAGAGACAGAATACATATACATGTATGGAAACTAATACAATAGACAGAACATCAATGTTGACGGATATTTGCTTTGTTAAGAAATTCACTTTTTTTTTTATCTCAATGGCATCTAAATGGAGGATTGGCCCCTGTGCTACGAAGATATTATTTTTCTGTATCCCATAAGTCGTCACACCTGGTCCATTCAATACCATACTCCCCATCATTCCCATCCGTTTCCAACATCCTCTAACAACGGCGACTTGCGTCGGTTTACAGTTGAGATGTGGTGTTGGAGACACATGCTGCGCACGACGTAGTCAGCAAGACTACAGACTCAGAACTTCACATCAACGATAGACTCTCAACCATTTTCTTGAGTTGAATTCTTCATTTTTTTGACATGACATTTGCGAGGAAAAAAAAGTTTGCAGTGATGGGTCACATTAAAAGACCGAGGGGAAGGGACAATGCAGGGACATCCGCTGGATAATCCTTAGGTCTGCAGGTTATGTAAAATTGTAAGAGAAGAGTCAAAACGGCGGGAGTTTATGAAATTACGATCCTCAGTCATGAGGACAATTATATTCATTGTATAACCACGCCAACAAATACGTAGCGCTGTAAAAACATGTGAATGAAATTTGGGTGCCGCAGCAACTGAGAAAATAAAAAAGAGGAGAAATATCCATCTTTTTTTACAGCTATAAAAAAAAAATATTTTACCCAGATTTCAAAATGCATTGCCCCAACTAGGCGGGCCGGTTTTAGGGCAAATTTGTATACAAGTTACATTTCACAAAACCAAATAACTCATGAAAACACAATCAAATAAAATACGTTACACACAAGGTAAGTAAACGTTAAAATATAAAATGAGAGAATAAAATGCCAATGTGTAAAACAATATGTAAAAATATGTAAGCACCTACCCACTGCCCACTGGATGCGTAATAACTGATGAACCATAGCAGAAGGCATTCTCGCGATGAAGGACAATCTAATAAGAAGATTTTTTATATAAGAAAAAATATTTTTTTTTAAATAGGGGCTGACGTTTAATAAATCACAAGTGCACCTGGCGACCCTCTCATCAAGTGCAGAGTACCGTTAACCCTACTTCTGTACTGAAAATCGTTCCGGTTTGAATGCAAAGGTAGGTTCAGATGGCCTGAAAATTCAAAATTATTTAAAGTGACTTCACTCCAGATCGGACCCCTCCGGCCGTCTCGATTTACAAAGACAAGAACCCTTGCGGGGATTTAGCGGCGGCCCCTTCTTTTACAAGGGTTGACTCGAGTCAGGGAAATAATAAATTAGCCACAGTTGGGAACGTGAGAGCGAGACAAGCGAGAGCCAGCCGCATCCGTTGCAACTTTATATTTATTTCAGTGTCCGTATGTCTGTCTATGTACATGTTTAGGGAAAGTGGTTTATGCTTGATACCAGTACAAGTCTGAACAAAGGGGTTGAGGTAATACAGGATGAAAGAAGGGTAGAGGGAATGTGACAGGAATAGGTAAACAGAGAGGCTAAAGGAACAACCATAACCTGATAACACGACCCACCTGTGAAATGCTTCTTTAGGTATCTGGATTTTCTTCTTCAAATCAAGTCAAGTCATGCATAATAAGTACAATACCAATATATACGGGTTTTCGGCACACACGTTAGCGAGAAACCGAACACACACTGTTTACGCGGTTTTATACTACAATACTTGTTCATTCCATTTTTGTAAATTTAAAACAGCAAACAAAAGCGACACTGCTTCTGGTCAAATACGGTTTCGGACTTGATCGGATATATTTTACGGCGGTGACATAAAAACATTTTATGTATTATTACATAAAGTTTCGGATGCTGGCCAGCTGAGTTTAAGAAGATTCAAGACTGCAAGGAGAACGACCATCGGTTAAGGATCGGCGACTATCGGCCCAGTTTCACAAAGGTTGGTGTCTTTTCATATGCATGGATTGAATTAATCTATTCAACAATGCCAATAGAAATCCCAGGACTAGCTGTCGATGGTAATTACGACGATAATTCACCAAATTTTTACATCCTACTGTATCATTGATAAACATAATAGATCTCACTTCTCAACTGGTCCAGAACCATTAAGTAAGTAAAGTCCATTAAGTCTATGACGAGAAATGTTTACTGAAGGTGTGTTCTAGAAACCATCCGAGAGAGAAGTGAATGGTTATGGCTGGTCCCCGGAGCGGCTGCGACGCAATGTATTAGAGGACCTCCACAACTTTGAGCATGAAGAAATTAGTGATCACTGCGAAAATTGTATTATATATAACGAAGAACGAGAGGTCTTTCTCTAACAAGAATAACAGTCTTGTGTTTATTTATTGTAGATTTCGCGTTTCTGTAGCATTGTGTGAATTCGAACTATAAATTCGAATCGATAGGAACTAAATGAAATACAACAATTCTAGTCGTAAATCGGAATCACCGCAAGGTAGGGGAGGTAAGTAAAGAAACATGGTTCAGGATGAGGTCGGTGAGGGGATAAGGTTATATTCTAAGGACCAGTGATCTCGGGAACCGGGATTCGGAAGGACTGCTCACCTTACCTTGTATATGACGCCTCCGTAATCCCTGCAGTCGGCGCCGAGATCACACAAAATATCACGCAGATGAACCGATCACCGATCCCAATTGATACGGCAATATCACAAGTTCACCCACGGCACACAAATAACAAACGATACGTGATCAAAACACAATATACCATGCTGGTGCACTGGAGCTGAAAAGTCCACACCGCGAATGCTATCGCGATGTCGAGATCGAATAAATATC
Source organism: Eubasilissa splendida (assembly GCA_031772225.1). Taxonomy (NCBI): domain Eukaryota; kingdom Metazoa; phylum Arthropoda; class Insecta; order Trichoptera; family Phryganeidae; genus Eubasilissa; species Eubasilissa splendida. The sequence goes on along the minus strand of CM062869.1, from coordinate 14,088,136 downwards.
GGTCAAGTTGACGTCTGCTGGCGTCAAGGTCACAATTCACACTGAAAAAACGAGCATGAGAAAATGTGTGGGTGGAAATTTGGATGCGGATTGTGTCAATACCAGTGGTCGCGACTAAATCTAAAAGACGCGACAAAAGGGTAATTGTGCGAGGAACCGATAAAAGAAGTTGAAGACTTCTTCAACGGTTCCGGAAAAGAGTGGGTCCCTCGCTTCTAGTCCAAGGTCGTGGCATGATCGGAGCTTTGTCGCACTACGCAATGTACAAGAGTCAAACAGATCGCGCTGAAAGTGGACTACGGGGGTACATAATGGGTAGTGGTGCAGGGTGAATATTATGTTCCAGGCCGATTTTATTTGGCCACCATTATAGTTTGGCAAATATATGTCAGTTCATATTTAGTAGTCATAAAGAATAGTTAATTACAATTTATTATAAAGTATCTTACGCCTTTATAGCGTGTTAAAGTTATTAAAACATTTTATCTAAATAGTCGTTCAATTGTGAATACACGAAGAAAGTTATTGATTTTTTTGGTGTCTATCGCGTGCCAAGAAAGTCAACGATTCAACGTGTAGTAAATAATTTATAAACTCTATACGGGCTGGTAGATAAACCGAAGATGGGTCGACAAGGTAACCTACGTACACCATAAAATATTGATGCAGTGAGAAGATATATTCGAAAAAGTGCCAGCGCTTCTTTTCGACGCCGTGCCCAAGAATTGGGAATGTCTCAATGGACTTTGTTAAAAATACTTAAGAAAGAAATGCATTGCTACCCGTATAAAATTCAATTGACACAAGTCATGCGGGAAAAGGATGTCAACGAAATTAGAGCTCACATGTTTTGTGGCTCAAATCATCATAAGCGACGGACATTAACAGCCATTATTGGGGCACTAAAAATTTTCAATTGATACACCAACGATCTTTACTGTGGCATCATTGGGCCCTGTTACTTCAGGATGCGAGAGGCGTTGCTGTAACCATTAATGGTGGCCGCATGATGCCAAATGGCAGTGATATCGACTGGCCTCCTCGATCGCCTGATTTGACGGAGATACTTGAAAGGAAAGCTCTTCGGCAATAAGCCAACAATTTTGATGCTACAGGACAATATTTGAAATGAAATTGTTTGAGAATGTTTTTAAAAATATGGTTAAAAGAGCACGCATGTGTGCCGCTGCCAGAGGCGGCCATTAAATAGTTGTAATAAACTATGTGATTAATAAATAAAAAATATTTGTTATTTCTTAATTATTTTTATTTATTATCTTTGTTTTATTAACCACTAAAATGAGTTTAAATACATCTACCGGTTTCTATATTGTTTCTTTGACAGAATCTATTTTAAAAAAATCTATGATAAAAAAAAAAATGTTTTTTTTTTTAGTACCTAACTCAAATCATTACTTAATACAAATTTACTCGAATAATTTTTAGGAAAAAATTTTAGAATGGGACTCGTAGTTAAATTTAGTTGGTTGTTTTTAATTTTTTGATTAGTTTTACACGCTTTATTTATCTCCAACGATTCCAAATTATTTCATTTGTGACCAACACCGTTTATATGCAAAATTGACAATCCCAATTTTTTATCAAAAAAAAAAAAAGATTTGAGTTAGGGACTAAAAGAAAATTTTTTTTTTTTTTAAAAATAGTTTTTTTTTAAATAGATTCTGTCAAAGAAACAATATACGTTTTAGTTAGTTATGACATCCCGAAGAAGAAAATGGTATTTTTCGAAACCGGTAGATGTATTTAAACTCATTTTAGTGGTTAATAAAACAAAGATAATAAATAAAAATATGAATCTTAACCACAAAGATTGCTGATTTTAAAAGTATTTCTTAATTATTCAAAAATAACATCGGTCTGGACCATAATATTCATCCAGCATGTGTTGTATCAACTACATTTTGCCCACAGAGAATAAACATTGAAGTTATTCGGAAACGCTAGTTTTTAAACACGCCTATTGCTTAAATATATAATCCGGTACCTCCAGTCTCCTAATTACCCCAGCCCCATCTCTTGTCCTAGCTAAACTCCAATGTTAGCCCAGCGTAGTATTGGCCAATCGAAGCAACCCCTAATTTTGACGTTAATGACATAATAATAGGATCTCTAATTCCAAACATTACAGAGTAAGGCTTTGGACATTTTGTGTTTTGTAAAATCGTATAATTGAGGGTGACAACGGCTATATTTTTTAAATGTACATGTAAATGAGTTTGTGTATTTGAAAAAACTAATTATTTTTGAAATTATTTAAAGGAATATTCTTTATTTATTTTTATTTTATTTTTTAATATAATACTATACTAGATTTAACACACTACTGTACTACACAATACTAGAATACGCCTGAAAAATCAATTTTTCAATTTATTTATATATTTTTTTTACAGCAGTATTTGAATATGTCCAAGAACACACAATTACTGAATTTTCACCTACAAAGACACTGTTATTAAACAAATAATAGATAAATATGAATTAAATATATTAATTAGAAAGATATACATATAAAATCAATTTTATCGAAAAATATTGTTGTTGCGCCACCGGGATTCGAACCTGGGTCTCTTACCTAACCGGAAAAGGTGCATTATCCAATTACGCTATAGCGACAATATTTTTAGCGAAAATTTTCCAACCTAAACGTTACCTTTTTGATATTTAATCGTTCCATTATTTGAAAGAGCCATCTACCTTATTTTTACAGAATCTCAAATACCTTTAAGTAATCTGATAGCAGACGCCAGAATTATCAATTCATTTTTATTAAATTTTAAATTTAATAAAATAATAATAATAAATTTAAAATTTTTATTAAAATTGATTTTACATGTATATCTTTCTAATTAATATATTTAATTCATATTTAAAATATCACAGACCAATGTACTGAATAATTACAACTTCACAATAAGAATGTGTTCCCCTAATACTGATAATAATAGATATCTCATAGAGAGGAAGCTATTTTTATTTTTTTATATTAAATGAAAAGATATGAAAGTATGATAATTATTAAGTTAAAATTGTTAGATTGATAATGCCCTTGTAAGGCGAAACGCGTCTCAAGTAAATCAAACGAGTAGAATCAAAAAGCAAGTGTTGATGAGAGCACCGCCCTTCTGGAGGAGTTCAGCCTCGTTGCGCTAAAACCTTCTGCGATAGATAATTATTTATATTTATTTTCTATCTAAAACTACCTAGAGATTCGTTAAATACGTAGTAAGATAGTTAATAATTTATTATTATACTTTTAAGGACAACACATCTTATTGTGAAGTTGTAATTATTCAGAACAGACGCTCTGTGATATTTCAAATGTATTAATTAGAAAGATATACATATAAAATCAATTGTTCGAAAAATATTATTGTTGCGCTACCGGGATTCGAATCTGGATCTCTTTTCAAGCCGGAGAAGGTGCATTATCCAACTATGCTACAGCGACAGTACTTTTGACGACATATTTTCGTTACACTTTTTCAAATTAATACATCTATCGTTCCATTATTTGAATATCATACAGGTAACGCAACCAAAATATTTTATTAGGAGAACACATTCTTATTGTGAAGTTGTAATTATTCAGAACAGACGGTCTATGATATTTTAAATATGAATTAAATGTATTAATTAGAAAGATATACATATAAAATCAATTTTATCGAAAAATATTGTTGTTGCGTGTTCTTCTAATAATAAAGTTGTATCAATGTGTCCAAAATTTAATAAAAATGAATTAATAATTCCGGCGTATGCTATCAGTTTACTCAAAGGTATTTGAGATTCTGTAAAAATAAGGTAGATGGCTCTTTCAAATAATGGAACGATTAAATGTATCAATATCAAAAAGGTAACGTATAGGTTCGAAAATTGTCGCTAATAATATTGTCGCTGTAGCATAGTTGGATATTGCACCTTCCCCAGTTAGGAAAGAGATCCAGGTGGCGCAACAACAATATTTTTCGATAAAATTGATTTTATATGTATATCTTTCTAATTAATATATGTAATTCATATTTATTATTGTATTGTTTGTGCAATTCACAATACTCGCGAGGAAAATCATAGATAGATATATATATATAAAATGATATATCCGCGTTCGCGGCTGCAACACGCAACTTTTTTTAAAAAATGTATTCTCGTTTTCGAATATGAAAATATTTCTCTCGCGAATGCTTCATTCGCGATTCCACTGTAAAGGGTTGCGAAAATATTATTGCACAAGGGATGTAATATTGAAATAGCTACTGCAGATGCTTTTGCATGTCCCTCGATTGCCGCTGGATGCTGGATGCCGTGTTTAGGGGCGGCGGGTGGATAACTCAAACACAAAGATCATATATTTTTGTATTAAATTCTGGATACGATCGCACGCCACGCTTTCGGTCACGAAACGATAACATAAAAATAATGTATATTTTTAATATTTTTTTAGAAACGAGAAATGTGGTATAGCACACAGGGTGGCTAAAAAAAAAGTGAGAACATTTAGTGAAATGTGATATAATTAACTAGTTTAAAAATTTACTTACTTACCTGTATTACGTTTTATTATGACAATTTCTGGTCGGTTAATTGTCGCCCAGAATGACAAAAATCACCGCAGAAGACCGTATTCTGATCAAAAATTTGCGAATTGTAAAACGTCAGGGTGCCTGGAGTATAGCTAGACATTACGGCATAACTGGACATTACAGCAGGACGGAGCTCCATCTCACACAGCCAAAAAAACAATCAACTTTATTCATCGTGAGAATGTTAATTTTATCGAGCCAGGCGTGTGGCCACCGAACAGCCCAGATTTAAACCTAATATATTCTGATTTCTGATTAGCTAAATATTATGCAAAATAATTATAATTAATTATATTACGTTTTGAAATAACTCGTGTGTCGCGGAGATGTTCTCACATTTTTGGGCCACCCTGTATCTTACCCACTTCGTATCGTATCTTACACGAGGGTAAATTAAAAAGTTTCCCGAATAACAATACAATAACAAAATAAATCTAATTCCAGTTGTATTTCTTCACCGTCAGCAGCAACAACACAAATCTAAGGATTGTTTACTGTACAGGAGAGAGACATAACCAGTTTTAAATGATTTTTGTAGAACCACTCAAGTATTAATAATAATAATAATAATAATGTTAAGAAAAGCAATAAAATATAAATATAAACAAAACATGAATACTACATTTCAGTCACGGCCATTATTGTATCTGTAGCTATTCTGTAAGCGTTGCCATTCTCTGGTCAGGGAACCAGCTTTCTACGAGAACGCCGCTTGCATTAGAGAGTTGGTGCTGAGATCGAATCAAACATTGTAGATGCGCTGCAATATCGCGCCAATCCGAGCAGTATTCTGTATGAGCTATTGCACGTAACTTGCTTGTATTTCGACCCATAAAAATGGGCAGATTCTTTCTAAACTGAAACTGAACTAAACCTCTACACTCTGACTGTTTTCATACTAATTAAAAATCTTGTACTTGATGACTTCGTGAAACGAGGCTCGACTACTAAGGTGCATTAACTTTAAATGATACCTACAAGGAGTAGCGCCAGTGATGTTAAGAGATCAAATCAGGAACAATCTTATCCTATAGGATCTTGGGATAAATATAAAAATCCCAGCAATAATATGCTGGCTTGTACATATCCTCCGCGTGGAAAATGAAAGTCAACCTAAACAGAGAAGAAGACCTGTTTGACGATCCAGGAGAACATGGATAAAGCAAATAGAGAGACTCTGCAAAGAAAGATGGAACTTTCAGTGGTCCCAAGTCATCGACATAAGAAATTTGGGAGAAAGACATATGAAACAGAGAGGCTGAAGGACCAACCAGAACAAGAAAGAAACACGACCCACCTGAGAGATGATTTTTTAAGTATCTGTACTTTCTTCTTCCACTGGATCCGCACGTCTTCTGGCTCCAAAAATCCACACTTCATTGATTGCGCGAAGTGGAACGATACGCACAGTACCAAGATGTATTGGTTTCAGCACGCACAGCGAAAAATCTAAAACACAAATAGTACACCATCAGCCCCACAGAGCAGAACAATAATCAATAAGGCAGTCAACGCATCCAGTGGTAAACGAGTACTGTCAAACTTCAACGTTCACTGGTCCAAACCGTAGACGACAAAAATCCACAGAAAAGGTCGTATTCTGGGTATAGGCGGGGGGAAACAGGCAGCTAACGGAAAGGAACCATTCTATCTATATATGTCATGTTTATGCGCGCACACGGCGACCGGCGATTCATGAATATGTTATGAAGTTCGAACACCTTCGTTCCCTAAAATATAACTATAACCTGTTTCACCTTTCTTCTCCGACGATGTGAACTGAGTTGACATTGCCTCTAATTATGTGAATATATCTGTAAATATACTAAATACAGAGTTAATATATATTTATGTATTAGATAAAATAATTACAATATATATGTGTTATATTTTCTCGAAGAACCTGACGCGAATTTGTCAATACGTGTATGTGTACGTGTGGATAGATGCGGAGGGCGCGGGGTGCCAGATGCCGATCAACTTAGTGGCAGAGTGTGCACTAGCCGAATTAGACGTGTCGTTCGTAATAATCAATATTTTTTCTCATTTTCAGCAGTTTTACACAATAATTGATACATATTATAACATTACATTATAGTACTTACCCGCCGATAGTGCCCTCTATGGTTGACATGTCGTGGCAATGGTAACAAAGGATCTTTATCTAAGCATCTCCGTTGACGAAGGAGAGTAGCGCTGTTGACATCTCGTAGAACGTTGAAATTACAAACATGTGATTCAATATTTGAAAGAAAGGCTAAGAATTATATGTTATGTTCAACTTCATCACTTCAACTGATTTTTTAATGCCTCGGATGAGTATCCTGGAGGATTGCTCACGAACAGAATAGGACGACTAGTGAAATTCAACCTATTAACCTGCTAAAGTGAACTTTTACCACATTATGATTGCTCTTCGACTGCCGGTGGTATTGTCAAATAGGAGTGAAAGTTGATTTATTTGACTATGTTTGAACTTGATGAATAAATTTCATTTATGCTGCTGATGGAAGTTAATTTATGTATTTAAATGTAATTTAATGCAGTGATTTTTCGTTAATAATTTGACAACTTTGTTTTTTTGTTTCCATTGTATACTTTGTTTAAATTATAACGTTGTGAAAGCTCTCTCTAATTTTTATTTATTTTCCCTTGATAATGACTGTTGAAGGTAGGTGGGAGATTCAATTCTGTTCATAGTACCCCCCACAATTGAAAGGCATGATGAAACCTCCAGACCTAAATCATTTTGAATGGCAGACGATTACGGGGTATGGACAATTTCGGAGTAAACCGTTTGAGTTTAGACTTGTGGATGCCCTATGGTGTACATGTGAGAGAGTGGAACAGACGCCTGACCATATTTTGTGGACTTGTGAGATACTTGGTGGTTTGACTGGACTTAGACACCGCCAGCCCAAGAATGCAGGCCTAATTAGTAATGGGACGAATCATGTTTTATATGAGGAATTTATTCTGGTATGGGTGACTCGTTGGAGCTCCTTAGGTGGGTAGTTAGGCCGGCTTGCGTAGGTGGAACTTCACCTACGTGCCTACCACTCACTCTCCATGCCTCGTGTTTTGCAAACTCCGTTAGTCTGTCCGTGTAAATGTGACTCAATTAATTTTGTGTTTCGTCCACTGTCCTTCTTTTGAGAGTGTTTTTGATAAATGGATCCCTGAGTGTCTGCCTTGAACTACTGCACCTTAATTTTCCATCTGAATGAAAAACTATGTTCAATGGATTTATGTTATATGACTTTTTACACTTAAGGGATGCTGGAGGGTCTAAATTTTAAATCTTAATTGCTAATAACCACATTGAATTTCTTCTCCTTTTTCTTTTTGTAATTGTAAAAAAATGTAATTGAATTAGAGTCGCGTATTTTTATATATTATTAAAAGTAAAATATTCAAACTTGTCTACATGTACACTGAGTTTGCGACGCCGTTAACTGTAAGGAAAAGATTTAAAAAATGACTTGAAAAATAATCTTTGATTATTTTTTAATGGCAGAGAACCAAGCCTTGATCTGAAGAGGTATATTTAGCGGTTTGTCGGACTGTCTTCCGGCTTTGTGGAAAATATGCTCTATTGCCGTATATTCGGTTTAATCTTAGAGGATCCGTATCGATTCTCGATTAACTTGCCCCACAGCCACTGTATCTAAGCTAAGTACACGTTATCTCACAGCCGTAAATAATAAACTGCCGTAAACAAGCGTATCGCTTATTTACTGCTCTGCAGTGAGACTTTTATATTTCAGATATAAGTTGTTAACTTGTTCATCTACGGTGCGTTAAATAATCTTTCAATTCGATAATTACAAAAAACTAATTAAAATTCAAGGCTGAAAATAGTTGTAGGAGATCTACATAATAAAGTTATATGCGAAAGAGAGAGACAGAATACATATACAGATAGACGGAAAATTAAGAGATGGAAACATACAGCGTTGATGAATATTAAATTAATTTTAAAGGAAATATACCTAATATGGGGCTAATGGATAAATTAATTTGATTATTAAGAATTGTCCAACTGAATTTTATTTCAAAGGCTTCTTTCTAAATTGTCCAACCGGAGGCCAAACCCATTTTTTATTGAGGATATTATTGACCCATGTGCTATTATTAAAAGAATGGTGTTTTTCAATAATATGGTCGGAAAATTCAGAGAAACCATTACTGTTTAAACATTTAAGATGTTCTTTGACACGAACATTCATATTACGAGCAGATTTGCCTGTGTAGAATAAGGAACAGTTATTACAAGTAAATTTATATGTACCCGAGTGCCTTAATTTGATATCTGTATCTTTTTTCCTAAATTGTTGTTTGTGTAGAAGAATATTGATGTTACATATAATTCGTATAATTTAAAAAGGTCTTTCGGTAAATTATTTTTCTGAGGTATTTATTCATTGTGGATAATGATGTATTATATTCATCGTGGCCAATAATCATTGTTGCCAATAATGTATTATTTTCATTGTGGCCAATAATGTATTATATTAATTGTGACCAATAATGTAATAAGTTTATGTTAGCCAATAATGTATTGTATTCATTGTGCCCAATAATATATTATATTCATTGTTGCCAATAATGTATTGTATTCATTGTGGCAAATAATATAATAAATTCATTGTGGCCAATAATGTGATTAATTCATTGCGGCCAATAATGTATTATATTCATTGTGGCCAATAATGTATTATATCCATTATTGCCAATAATGTATTGTATTCATTATTGCCAATAATGTATTGTATTCATTATTGCCAATAATGTATTGTATTCATTGTGCCCAATAATGTGTTATTTTAATTGTGGCCTATTGGCCATTCCATGGCCATGTACTAAATTCATAGGCTCTTGGTGTTTCAGCTACTTAAATAACATTATTATTTTATAACATTGCTGTCACGTGATCAAACATTCTTGACCTTGAAACCCGTACACTTCTGTACTTGTGCAGTGTTATTCGATATCTTGTTTACTCTACTCAACTGTCGACTTTTTATTTTATTTTTTCATATTGTTTCTAATTCTTTGATCATAAAAAAGTATATTGTGCAACATATTATTTGTCTAATTAATTTTAAATATTTTTACATTATTCATTCACATATTCTCCGATTTTCTATGAGTGTTTATTAATAATGTGTAAATTATCTACATATTAAAAATAAACTAAAATGTCAGAACAGACTTAAAACAAAATTTGGATAGCTTTAAAGAATCTTTAGAGAAATTTTCAAACAGAATCACTTGAACTTGTAATTTAATAATATGAATTAAACATGAGTCCACCCCGCACCTCCCGCGGCTCTTCGCGAGGCGAGGAGGCTGTGTCAAATTACCACAGCTCTTCATCAACAATGTAGCCAGCCCTTATTCAAACAAAACCTTTCTACGTGGAACAAGTCTTCCGCGAAAAGTTGAAGATGTGTTATTAGCTCCATCAGAATGAAAGCATTTATTATCTTAATCAACAAAGGAAATTTGAACGATAGGGAAATTTTAAAAGTAAAGAAGTGGCGGACTCATAGTACCACCTAGCGGTGGTTTGCGAATGCTCGCTGACACGCCGCATACCGGATCACAGCGAGCTTGCAGTAAACACCACCAGAGGGACGCGACGCTAGTGAGCGAGCCAGCCGACTCGAGATAAGAGCACCGAGCTCAGAATTTCATTTTGCCTACGCGGCCGGTGCTCTCGAACAAGTTTAACTTAAGTCTTAAAGTGTTACTTATTTTGTACTTCTAAATCTAACAGCTGCCTGTACTTTATAGTGTGTTCCGACTGTGAACTGCAGATAAACCAGACAACTAATACCACAATACTAGCCAAAAAAAAAAATTCACTTATATAATATTTTCATGTGAATTTTTAATTTCGAATATTTTTCAAAACGTGAATTTTTATTTTCAAGTAAAAATTGTGAAGAAATCAAACTATAATAATTAAGTGAAAAATAAAATTATTAATTTTTTAACATAATCCATCTAATGTACGTCTTTCGCTTCCGATTCCAGTAATATGCTGTTATATCAAGGGTATGGAATTTTAAATTAAACTGATACATTACATCGGATTGAAGTGTCAATAATTTAATTGAGTTTGAGCTTTCACGCTCGTCGTGCGATGGGTTTTAAACATTAATTATTCATATGTTATCAAAAAAAATTGAGTGAAAAAATTATGAAAATATTTTTCTGTCATTTTTGACGGGTCAATTCTTAATTTTAATACTTAAATTAATTAATAATATAATAATGTCTTATTTGTTATCGCGAGAGTGACGCCAGTGACCCGTGAAAATATTCTGATTGTGTGTGTGTATGTTAGTAGACAAAATATCTTCCGGTTCTCCGACTTCCACCCAACCATTGAGAACAAATTTAATATTATTCGGATCCTTCGCGGAAGCTGGCAGTGTTTCATTATTCTCTTTATCTATATGTATTTAAGATTTCTCCGAAATTCATCTCTCGCATCATCTTTGTCCAGTGCACACACGTTTGCATCAGCCTGTTGTGTTAGACAATTATTTATTAATTATATATATTTGTAACCCTTCGTCAGACCTACAAATTTATAAAGGCCATCACTATGAAGCAAAGATCTTATGAAGGAAATATCCAGCATTATATTGACAGGTGACTATAATTTACCGAATGTAAGGTGGGACATTGACTTCGATTGTACATCTACCAGTGACAATCAGGCCTATTCTCAAAATTGCAATATTGAAATGAAGGTGATTGTTACACCAACCCTCAAAAATAGACAGTATGTAAATTGACGTCCGTGTTATATTTGAATGAGAGAGTGAGGGAGATAAACGTACCATAATCTGTCAAAACATAAAAATGGCAACAGGATTGGCCGTGATTCTTCACTACGACGCTGCGGATGAGGAAATCAATAGGTAATTTATGAACAAATCTTTTTCTGTGAACTTTGAATACTGTATTAGTACTTATTTTAACCAAAAACTTATATTTTTAGTCGAAACTCGAGAATGGAAAGACGTCGTTTGCGTGATTTGTGCGGTATAGTTGTAAAAATTGCCCATTTGGAATTTCCATCGGGTTGCACAAATCCCTCACTCTCTCTCCCTCTCTCTCATTCAAATATAACACGGACGTTAATGTACATACTGTCTATTTTTGAGTGTTGGTGTGACAATCACCTTCATTTCAATATTGCAATTTTGAGAATAGACCTAAATATTGGCCATGGTTCCCGTGAAATGATAGAAATGTCAAACTTTCTCAATCTGCCTTCTGGACCTTGTATTCTGCAACTCTGAAAGTGTTAAAACTTTGATGAATGTATCTTACCCGTTGACATTCATCATCCTCCTCTTGAAATCACATTTAAATGTTAATTAATTAACAAAAAATTTTTTTTTAAAGGTAACTATGTAAAAAGGAATAATTATTTATCGACAGTTGATTGTATTTATTTAAACTCAACCGATAATATTAACTCTGTGATAGATTTATTTTACTCTGCTGTTAACGATGCTGTTGAATCATGTGTTCGTGTATCCAAATGTATCGTTATATATTATAGTAAATTTTCAAAAATGTTAGATTTATTCACTATATTAGTAAAGGTGGAATTGTACTTTGGAACTTCCAAAGTACAAGTGAAATATTCACTGTTTGGGACATATTTGTGCTTGAGCGAGGATGATGTACTGTACCTTCCATCTCCCCCCCCCCTTCCTCACCTGCCACCGGCCCAGTCGATCGGCGACCCTGAACCGGTACGGTTACAAAAGATTTCGCAGTGTAAAATAGAGTGAGAAGTGTGTCTACGTGACCATCTATTGCAATCTGAATCATTCAAGATCCTGAACGGAGATAGTGTCAAAACTCTAAGTTACAGTCCACATTGGAGGTGGCAGGAGAACGGGATTGTGGTGAGTGGAACTTCCTTCCGAATCCTGTTTCTTCCGGCATCTATGCCATTACGCAACACACTCCTTCTGTCAATGCCCTGATTCGTAGTGTCATACTACAGGTATTTCATAATTTGATTATTTATGACCATATGTATAATATTACACTACATGTAAATAAAATTCTGTGTCATTCGTTACATTAACCATAATACTTTCTTAATTTTCATTTATTATGATATTCTGATTTGTTCTGAGTTTTACTGATTATCTCTTCCCAGGAAAGGACGGGAAATAATGCATTATATCACAAGTCCCTCACGCTACAATTAATAAGTTAATTTTTGTTGTAGCTTATCAAAAGATCTTACAACTGTCCTATGTAGACAAGTTTTTGAATGACATCCACCTAAAGTTTCTTGACAAGTTTATAAATGAACTACAAAATGCGAACTACTTTCAAAAATTTTCATTCAGCTCTGTTTTTTACAAGGTTTTATTATTATTAATTAAATTCATTTGTGTACATTTAGCTCTGATTTAGAAATTTTGATTGTTTTTAACCCTTCCCAAACCATGCAGTAACACAAGTCTACCATCATAATTAAATCTGTAATATTTCGGTAAATACATGCAACATAAAATTCATACTTTAGATGATTCTAAAGAAAATATTAGCGCATAGGAATGACTAGTAAAAAAACAATTATGAAAATGGAATCGTACAAAAACAATAATTATTTTTCCATTCAATCTGTTGTAAAATTGATACGTTGGTAAAAATACAATTTGTGATATGAAAGACAGAGATCGCACACTATTTTCACAGTGAAAAGAACAACAAACATACAAATATAATCGTCTCTTTCTCACTAATTAAATGAAGAGAGATAAGAAGGAAGGACACATTGTATACGGCTTAATGAATGCTCTAAATTATGTTATTAATCGTTTGTATGCTCAATATTTAGAGTAAATTCGTACCGTTATAGCCATTTAAGGTAATAAAAACAATTTACGGTTATTTACGGTAACACCAGTTGACAGCATGGCTGCGTTCGGGTGTTTTATATCATGGTATGGAAAAGGTTAAGGTAAGGCTCAAGCTAAACTGCCTAAACAAATGAGAACTTCTAAAGAATCCGTAAAATCAAAGAAAACTGGGGCGCTAGTAAAATGATCAAAGAGTTTCAAAATAAAGCCTAGAGTATAGCTAGACATTACAGCATAACTGGATATTACAGCAGGACATATCCATCTTACGCAGCCAGAAATACAATCAACTTTCTTTGTCGCGAGAATGTTAATTTCGTCGAGCCAGGCGTGTGGCCACCGAACAACTCAGATTTAAACCCACTAGATTATGCAATATGGGGTGTTTTGATGATTTCTGATTAGCTAAATATTAAGCAAAAAAAAATTACATTAAGAATTATAATTAGTTATATTTCCATTTCAGGAAAATGTGGTGGGAATTGATTTTGTGGACTGTATCGATTTAAACTACTCTTTAGATGACGCAACCTGAATCGGAGCATGAAAGGAATAGTGGCAGATGAATCTGGCCTGGGTTGGACGGCAATTTACACCTCCAGTTGACTTGCACTTTTGTGGTGAAGAACGGAGATATCACTGCACTTCAAGATGCTGTAGAAAATCGCTTTTTTCGTGGTCTGGATTTTTTGCACGGCGTTACTCGACAGACAAAAAACAAACGTTTCGAATTCGTTGGTATTCGATGACTTATTCCTGAATAATCAAAGCGGAGAGTTGCTGCGTCAATGTTCATTAGAAAATATGGGATTTTTCTAAGGCTACGCCGGGTCCAGTTCTAGCGGTTTGATGTGCAAATTCATGAATTCTTTGGAAGTTTTCATCTTAACGAAAATCAAATAATTTGACGTATTGTTCTTTTACACAACTAATTGCCAAGTCCAAATTTGCCAAATAGTAATTAACTCTGAACTTCTGATTCGTAAGAAAAATATCACAAGATAAAAGAGTTATATATTTAAGTTGCACTTGGATCAACATTGAACACTCTAAAATATAATGTCAAACACATTCTTATCTAATTATTTGATTTCTCTACTGTATTACATTTAAAAAAATTAAAAATTGTGATTGATATCCAAAAATTTAATAAAACGAAATTGAAAAATCTCTGGCGTCTCCTAGCGAATATCTCTCAAAGGTATTCACAACAAAAATGTGATCTCTTTTAAATAAATGGAACGTAAGATGTATCAATTTAAAACAGCTGCCACATGCAGGTTCAAAAATTTGTCGACTGTTTACGAAGCTGACTATCGCACTTCCCCGGATAGGAAAAGATCCTGGTTCAAATCCCAGCGGCGGCTAAAATATTTTTTCGATAAATTGAGTTTATCTGTGTGTATATCTTTCTAATTGATGCATTTAATTTGTATTAAGATGACATTTTTGTTTTCTTTAATTTACTATGTTAATTATTTTGATTGAAGGGCATATGTGCAGTTTGTCATAAAAAAAAAATTATTATGAAATATGTAGAAATAAAGTTAGAACTGCAACTGTTGATTTGAATACAAATAAATGTATGAGTAATGCGAGGTGAATATTATGTTCCAGACCGATGTTGTTTTTAAATAACTAAGAAATAAAATATATTTTTATAATTTAGTTTATATTTATCAATTATTTGATTTATTACAATTATGTATAAAAAATGACATTGGCATTCTCATACACTTGGCGTGTTATTGTCCTGTAGCATCGAAATTGTTGTTGGCGTATTGGCGTAGACCTTTCCTTTCGAGTACCTCTACGAAAAATAGTCGGGAGCCATTAAATCATGTGATCGAGGAGGCCAGTCGTTATATCACCGGGAAAAATTTCTCACAAAAGTTCAAGCGTAGCTCGGGCTGTGTATGAGGTGGCACCATCCTGTTAAGAAGTTTTTCAGTTAATGGTTACAGCATTGCTATTATTATTTAGATAAAATATTTTAATGACTTCGATACGTTGTTAAGGCGTTGTATACTCCAAAGTAAATTTAATCAACTACTCTCTACGATTACTAAATTCAAACTGATAAATGTTTACATATATAATATTTACACTATATTAAGATAGGACATGCCCTAAATGAACCGAAGAAAATCAAATAATTAATATTCCAAACTTTGAAACTATTATCTTGGTTTGATATTAATATTAGATAATACCTTGTTATTCTAAGTGTACGATATACCTTCATTTACTATTCTGTAGTACAGATTCTATAATATGATTCATAAATAAAATTAAAAATTCGTTAGCTCAAACTATGACTAAACTAATTCGTCTAGCCAAAGTGCGATTTTGCTCCGCTGTGCGGTTAACTATTTAAGCATTCCACACCCCGGCGTCTGAACCTCCCGGTAATGGGGCTAAACCCTGCAGTAGCAAGGGGCTCTAAGACGGCATAATTAATATGGAAGGGATGATCCGGACGCCTGACCACTGGATGGGAACGATGAATATGGAAATCGATCTTGGTTCGCTCTCAATTTAGGGGATGTTTCTTATAAAAGAGTACAAGAGTACAATTATTTATTCCAGAGTGGACTACATCGTGGGTGTAACATACCCCTATATAGTGCGCTATATTTAAGGGTAGACCAATGTTCATCAATTGAATAAAAATACTGTATCAAGTACCTAGAAATCATAATAGATAACAGACTAAAATAGAAAGAACATATTACTAATCTTACAAACAAAATAAGGAAAACTGCCTACAACATCTTATCACTTACAAATTTTAAAATAGTATACAGTACAATCATATCTACAATACGGTATTATTGGATGGGGAGGAGCATATTAAACTTCAATATCACAATTAGAAATCACTCAAAAAATTATGATAAAAATTATTCTAAAAAAATAATGACTATCCAAGTATCCAACCCTTCACAGATTTCAAAGTGCATACCTAAAATAATAGACATACAAAAAAAAAAAAATTATCCAAATTTTTCAAATTAAATATTAGAGCGAGATCTACAAGATTTAGAAACCAAATTGATATTCCAAAACTAAAATATACCGCAACCCAAAATCACTATATTTATAAAGGCATCAAATTTTTTAACAATCTCCCCATCATTGTTAGAAAAATTACAAACAAATGTATAAATATTTATTTGAAGTCAAAAAACATGTACACAGACGAGGACTCCTTCTCTCTATACACGAGTCTTACTCTCATAGAGAAGAAATAAATGTTAAAAGAAATATATATGAATTAAATATATTAATTAGAAAGATATACATATAAAATCAATTTTATCGAAAAATATTGTTGTTGCGCCATCGGGATTCGAACCTGGGTCTCTTTCCTAATCGGGGAAGGTGCATTATCCAACTATGCTACAGCGACAATTTTCGCGCATCAACAGAAACCCCACACAACCAAAATGCAAACATCCACTGAGCGGGTGATCTTCTCGTCGGAACCCGAGCGGGTAGTGTCATAAAACTTACAGGTAGGCGAAACGCCTCTCAAATAATTATATTACTGGCATTGTCTAGGGGCCGCCAGACGAAAATAAGTCAAAACAAATACATGGACGCAGACGTCTTAGGTCAGTTATTGAGCATTTTTTCACATTTTTATCAATAACTCATTTGAATCTCTTCCGATAACATTTATTTGTATCTCAAATTATTTGAAAACATTTAATTAATGATTACCTAGAAAGAAAACAGCATTAAATAAACATCTATAGCTTAAATTTTTACAAACACCCGGCACAAATCTGACCCACCACCTTAGAGTATGTATTAAAAACGGTGAAAGATATCAATTCACATAAATCGCTTAAAGTTCTATATACGGCTGTGGTTTGTAGCAATTTAGAATACGACTCAACAATTTGGTCTCCATTTTATAAAGTGCATGAATTAATATTGGAAAGAATTCAGCATAAATTTTTAAGGTTTATTAACTTCAAACTGTGTATACCCGTTGAACAAATGAATTATGATTTTTTAATGAGCACTCTTAATTTCTCTAACTTGTTGTGTAGAAGAACGTTAAGTGATTCATTATATATATTTAAAATGGTAAATGGCATACTGGACGCCCTTAATTTAACTGAATTGATTGTATACCACGTTCCCCCGCGCGAAGTCCCCATGTCGTACCGGCGCTGTTCATGTAAATGCACATTCATCCAAGCGTCGGAAGGATTTTAGTAGTGTAGATGTTAGGCCCTTTAAAATTAATTAATTTAAATCCGATTAAAGTTTTGGCGTTTGCCTTGTTTCCTCATCATTCAAATTGCTATTGACCCTAATTTTAAACTGCGTATATTCTATACCTTTTTGTAAATCTATCCCAATACTAGTAAGGACAAAGAAAAAAGAATATATCGCAGTGATTAAAGTCTCCAACTGCAAAGTTCATGCGCTCGAAACTCGAATTTTCTACAATTATCTTAGATTAATTACTATTGACTACCTATCGTACGCTTTACTCCCACTTATCTAATAATCCTACTTAATGCCGCTATACTCAATAATCCTATCGCAATGTAACCGTAACACTCCGCGACGCTTGTACTGTGGTGAGATGAATCAATGAATTAACACAAATATCTCCACCATAATATATTCCAAAGTTCAATGTTTAAATAAAGAAGGGATGTTTGTGATGCTGTTCCGATCAAAGGTTCAAGATGTTTAATTTTTTTATATATTGATCTTATTTTGACCAGTAGGTAAAATATAATAATAATTGAGCAATATTTTGAATACATCCAAGAGCACACAATTACATGCATGTGTCTAATCTCAACCGTGTCAGAGATATAACCATTTTTTAAATATCGTGGTCTCGCGATTACTTCGATTAATTGAAATTTTTTATTGATTCCAAATAATATATATTTAATATACTATTTTTTGTTTGACGATTTAGGGCCTGAAGCAAAAATGTAGGTCAATTTCCAATATGTAATATTTATTTCATAGCACTGTTACAGCTGATTGTGCGATCGGTAGTAACTATTTACTTTAGTAAAAAAGTGCAAACAAACTCAAGTAGAGCTATAACATTGTTTTTTTAACATTTATAGTTATGTTTTTCAAAATAAACATTATCCTTCGACTTCGGTCTGATGTGACCCTTGTGGCAGAAACCCCTTGTCACATACGTCACTTCACGGGGTATCCTGAAACATCCAACGTCTTGTCACTCTGAAAGAAAGATTAATGGAGACAATTTTGTTTAAACAGGAGGCGAATCGGACCGTCCGTTTTTCAAGGGTGAAATAGACTTTTTCCCGAATAGAAAAAAAAGTCGAAATAAACGAGAAATTGACTTTTTAAGTTCAGCCTCCCCCCGCCTCCCGGGTCATCAGATCAGCGCGTCTCAAGTGGCGGCCTGCTACAGATGTTTAATTACCCACGACCATGGATCCAATTGAAGTGTGAAGCTAAAGTGCCATCTAGCGCGCAATTGTGAAATCAGTAGCTTTGTTTAGAGATCGTTAAGATTATTTCTTTTAACGACGATCCTTCGCACTAAGGCAGTCCTGTACAAGCCTGGCGTATTTTATTTGCGAGTACGATTGACTCGATGGTATAAAAATAAATCCTTTCGAAATGTATTTACGTGTTACAAAATTACATACACATATTAATAACATAAACGAGTGGAAAACATAATGTAAATAATAAATAAATAAATCTAAAAGAAATTTGTGAGAAATAGATGCCGCGGTGGACTGTATCTCTGCTGGTTATTGTTTATTTGACGCTACCCGATTTATATCAAGAAAGGTATAAGGACAGAAGGAATCTGGTCATACCTTGATCTCAATCTCATGTGCTGAAGGAAGAAGGTTTCCCTGCGCTTTGGAGGGGATCAGAGGCTGGCGAATTCAGTTTCCCGGTCTGGATAACGTTGATGCACGGCGATAATTTATCTCCACTCATACGTCAAAATATAATATGCCGTAAATTCTTCTAATAACTTTCAACGATAAATTGCTTCCCTTTAAAATTAAACTACGCCAACTTTTCAATAACTATTAACATAAATTGTTTATATTGCATCCCAATTCCCTCCCCTTCTTACTCTTTCCAATTTGTATGTTCAGTTTAAAAACACTCTTTCGTTTCTTTTTTCAGTTATTCTTTTTTTAAGATGTACTATTTTTAAGTTTATTATGTGTAGGTTATTTCCAAAGTTTTTTTTTTTCTTTTTTTATTAATATTAAAAATATAATACAATTTCAATAATCAGTGGATATATATATATTTTAACATTTGTTTCTTCTCTATGAGAGTAAGACTCGTGTATAGAGAAGGAGTATATTCGAGTTACTTTATGTTTCAGTTAGTCTGTGTACATATTTTTTTAACTTCAGTTACAAATTTATGATAGTCTGTAATTTTTCTAATTGTGATGGGGAGATTGTTAAAAAATTTTATGCCTTGATAAATATATTGATTTTGAGTTGCGGTATATTTTAGTTTTGGGAAATCAATTTGATCTCTATATCTTGTAGATCGGAATTCGCTTCTAAAATTTAGTTGATTTTTAATTTTGAAAACTTGAATTATTGCATTTTTTTTGTATATGTCTACTATTTTATGTTACTAGTTAGCAGTACATACTAGTGAAGAGCTTAATTTTCCATCTGTATATAAAACTATGTTCTGTGAATTAATATTATATGATTTTTATAAATAAATACAGCACTTGAGGGACGCTGAAGAGTCTAAATTTTAAAATCTTTGCGATAATTGCTAATTACCGCATTCTCTATTTTCATTTTGCATATACTTAAATATGTTATTGGGACCGACAAGGAAGCCCACTCCAGCTGCATTTTCCAAAATAAAAAAACATGTATTGTACAGATATTATATAGTAAAAAAAAAAAAAAATGAACGTTGAACAGCTCTGCCTGGAACGACTCGATAACTTTAATTTAAACTGATGGGTGGAAGCGCTGCTACTCTTTTTGCAAATGTTAACGCCAGTTACTTAAAATAATGGCACGTAAAAGCCATAACACTAAAAATCCACTAAACTTATTGCTGAAAAAAAAATAATGCGAACTTTGAAGATAAATCTCTGCAAAACAAACGATTGTCTAAAAAAACATTTAAAAATCGGTTTCGTTCGATTTCGAAAGAATAATTAATTATCGATAGTTAATGTAGTAATGCAAATGAGTTGTGGTTTGGTGTGTGTTGATTTGTGTACACCTTTTCGCGAGGATACAATGTCACACTCTCCTGTCCTGGTGCACCACTATTGCCTCTTCAGTTCCGTTTCACACTTAGGCAACTAATTAATTATCAATTAAATGTATTAATTAGAAAGATATACGTATAAAATCAAACGTGCATTATTTCTCGTGCATTATTATCTCGTTCCATTATTTTAAAGCCATCTATTTTGTTTTTACTGATTTTCAATTACTTTTGAGTAAACCGATAGCAGACGCCAGAATTAACAATTCATTTTTATTAAATTTTGGACACATTGACAAAACTTATATATTATTAAGTAGAACGTAGCTCTGTGATATTTTAAATACTAATTAGCTATGTTCTGAATAATTACAACTTCACAATAATAATGTGTTCTCCTTAATAACTTAATTATCGGTCTCTCATGACTGAGGTTCGCGATCTACATGAACGCTCGCCCTCTTAAGTATGTTCCTCCATTTTTCTCGGCATCCTGCAGACCTTAGAGCTATCACCATAGAAGTGCCTGTCGCCTTTTCCATTTGGCCGGTCCACTCTCCAAACAAGCTTCTCCACTTCTCCAAGTTATCTTCTCTTCTCGCAAGATGCCTTAAAAATTGAAGGTTAAGAGTCTGTTCTTGATGTTCAGCTCCTGCAGAATAGAGACATTCGTGCGTCTTGCCATCCATCAGTACAAGTTTTTTTATATATTGTGAAAACTGTCACTTTTATATGTGTGTGTGTGTATGTGTGTGTGAGGTGAGTGGTAGGGATTGTGGGATATGAGAGGCCGTCACTGGGGAACGACTCTCATTAGCAATAAGCAATATCTGAGTATATTGTTGTAAATAGATTATTGGAATAAACAAGTGCTGTTACAAGTCACATACCTAGTTTTACTACAATCAACTTGAGTGCGCAATGAGAAGAAATAACCCAAGGGAATCTGTGATAGTATTTCCAAGGATACCACACTGGTGCAGTTAAATAGGAAAGTTACTACATATATGTATGTTTAACATTGTATATTTACCACATGGGTTGAGTATATAACACATAGATTAATATAACAGTAATCTGAGTATTTATTTAATTAAACAAATTATACATATCTCTTAGACACAAAGCTATTTATATTATATTATATGTGAAGCATGGATATTACAAGGCTTACGACCTGTCTTCGGCTGGCTTAAGTGATCACTTTATACAATGTAACGTTCACCAATTCTACCCACAATAAACTTCCACATTTATCAAATTTTTGAAAGTTATATATATGTTAGCATGTAGAAACCATTCAAGTATTGTTACATACTTGTCTTCTAAGTTCGTTTTCAGTGTACATCTCGTAATGTGAAGGTCCAAGAGAAACTCACTTACTTACCATCACGCCGTTTCCCCGCGAGGTGTGCAGAGAGGATAAAGCGCACTCTTCTATCCTGGCACACAATTCTCGCCTCATCCACATTTATACATCTTCTCATACAATCTCGACGATTATTGAGGCTTCTAACAGGACCATCCTCCAGTATCTGGTTTACCTGGTCGTGCCAAGTCTTCCGCGGACGTCCTCTACTTCTACCGCCATCAACACTTGCGTCATATATCTTTCCTACCATTCTCTCCTCATTCATCCGTTACATATGACCAAACAACCTAAGTGATCCTTTCTTAATTTTACTCACTGTCCTAAGATCAGCTTTACATTCTTTCCTTATTTCTTTACTTTTTACTCTATCATAAATGGATCTGTTACATATACGCCTAAGTGATCTTATTTCCACTTCATTCTGTCTTCAGGCTTCAGGCCTCACTTCCATACATCAGTCTCGGTACCAGGACTCCATTGTGAACCGCTAGTCTTGCCTCAGCTGACAAGTTCTCATTACCTATAATTCCATTAAAAGCGCCGTTCACTTTATTCCCTGCAGTCACCCTCCTTTCGATATCTTTCTCTGTCTTTCCGTTTCTATCGAACATACTTCCCAAATACACAAACTCATCTACTTGTTCCAAACATTCATTACCTCCAAGTATTTAGCGCGGTGTCTCGCTTTCCTCCTTCTCGAATACCATCACTTTCCACTTGTTAACATTCATCATGAGGTCGCTTTCCTTGCATACATCGTACATTCTACTACTAGACTTTGTAATTATTATTCATAGCTTCGTCTCTATGAGATATCTATAATTTGTTTAATAACAACGCCTTTGTAGGTAAAAATCCAGTAATTATGTGTTCTTGGACATGTTCAAAAATTGTTAATTTAATTTAATTCATCAACCATATACTTTCTAAATCTTCTCGATATATACCTACCTACACACATCTCTTCATCGCATTTATCATCACACTGAAAACATTATATAAAGTTTGACGAAACCAGTGTCTGAAAATATATAAAGAAATGCAGTCACTGTTCTGTATGTGACATACAAAATATGAAAGAATTATTTCCCTCCACAACAGTGGAGAGCCTTTCTCCATTGCGGAGTACCTGAGTTTATCAGCAGGCTTGTGAAATATCTCATGAATTAATAAACAACCTCCCACCCCTAAAATGAGGGCCACCCCACACGTTGAGCCCAAACATCAATGCCCGTTACGGTAATGAAACAGTGAAGCATCGTCTTCGACATTAATTCGGGCAGTTTCAAGTTTAGTTGCCAACTTTACCGATAGGAGGCGCCGTACGTGGGCCATAAATTAAACATGGCGAGCTTACACATTCTGAAACTGCCTTATAGTTAGTTGTCAATGTGACCACCAACTTTGTGACGCTTACAGGGGCGCAATGAGGATGAAGAATTTTGTAATACTGCCCGAGGTCTGTCGTTCGACAAGGACTGGCCTATCTAGTCGTATACATATACACGGTGGCCCAAAAAAAGTAAGAACTTTACGAGTTATTTTAAAACATAATATAATTAATTATAATTCTAAATCTAATTTTTTTTGCACAATATTTAGCTATTCAGAAATCATCAAAACACTCCATATTGCATAATCTACTGGGTTTAAATCTGGGCTGTTCGAAAGGCCACATGCCTGGCTCGATAAAATTAAAGTTGATTGTATTTCTGGCTGTGTGAGCTGGAGCTCCGTCCTGCTGTAATGTCTGGCTATACTCCAGGCTTTGTTTTGAAACTCTTTGATCATTTTCCTAGCACCCCAATACTGTCTTCTGCACAGATTTTCGCTATTCTAGGCAACAATTTGAAAAAATCAAATATAATGGCGACCGGAAATTGTCGAAATTAAACGTAATATAGATAAATAGGTAAGTAAGTTAATTAGTAAACTATTTAAGCTATTGTTGATATAGTTAAACTTCTTCTAAATCTCCTCTCTTTTTTGGGCCATCCTGTATAATGCAATATATGTGGTGCACATCACGTACGCGGCAGAAGTATGGGCGTATAGACTGTCGACTTTGGTTACCTCATCCGCTCTAAACAGGGGACAAAGAGTACCTCTGATGACCCTTAACGGGAGCGTATCGGACAGTGTCCGGTGCAGCCCTGCCGGTGCTGGCAGGGGTGCTCCTTGCCAACCTCCTGGTGATGGAAGCGAGTACCCGACGCCTTTTGAGGAAGGGTCCGGAGGCGTGTCATTTAGGACATACCCTCGACTATACGGGTATTGTGTGTGCGTCTTAGGAATATTAGTTTGTGCAAGTGACTAGAATGATGGGACGCCGCCCTGTTGGGGATTTGGACTTATTTCTCTCTCCCCACCGTTGGACGTCAGAGAAGGTGGTCGGGGGGTCCTTCGGCTTTTGATTTAGGGCTTGTCCCAGACACGTGGTGTACCTGCAACCGGTTGAGGAGCACATCCTCTGACATTGCATGATTCTGACGAATGCAAGGCAGGATATACTAGAAGGTCGATCTGCTCAAGCGTGCTGGGAATCTGGAGTTGTTTAGGACCTTTGTTCTCGTGTGACTCTCCAGATGGGAGATCCTCCAGAGAACTGCAGCTGCTGAGTAACTTCATCATTATTATTCTCTTATTCTACCTTCTGCTCAAATATCATTTGCCATGTTGTTGTTGTGGGTTAAATCTATCGGCAGTGGTGCATGGAGGGTGAGTCTCTTATATGTTTTTCTTTTGTGCAGTCTCGTTTCCCATAAGTTTTCTCTTCATAATACGAAAGAAACAAGAAAAATAAAATATTAAAATAGAAATCATTAAGCATTACACCATAAATTGTGATTTCATGAAAGAGATGATCTCGGCAATTTTTCCACATAAAATAATAAAGTTTACCATTATTTCCAAAACTAAATAAACATAAATTGTCACCTGACGGTTTGTCGGGTCAGGTGTAAAACAGAAATAACTTGACGAATAGATTGGTTAACACGAGCAGTAAAACCACGAATTTTAAATAAAGTAAAGAAACAAATATGCTAAAATGGAAAAATATTTGTTTTAAATGAGATTATTAGAAGAAAGATTAATGCTACATTAAAATAAATCATAGGCTTTAAATTCTTAGTACACAACAAAAATGTATTTTTACAACCAGTTTTCGCGTAGTCATTGTCCATTTCTGCAGAGATTCACTGTCTTCATTAATTTGGTCAGTCCAAGATACACGTTAAAATTTGTCACTCTTCTTGCCGCACGTCAGGAAAGCTGGATTATCTGACATTTGGTTCTATATGAATCACTTGCGTCTCCTTTGGTTGAAAAAATTCATCTCGTCCCCCTCATCCATTGTACGGGAGAAATCCTTCCCGCAGCATTCCGTGTGTTGTGGCATGACTCCTTCACACGTTCCTTTCACAAAATTTAGAAGTGAAAATAACTGGGAACGATATAAGAAAGGGAATGAACGAATGACTGATGAAGGAATTTAGTGAAGAAAAAATTGAGTGAGTAATAAAGGAAAAAATGAAGAAACGACAAAGCAAAGAAAGGGATGTGTCCATCCTGAAATTTCACATATAATTAGTCAACAGATACGTTCAAATATGAAGCAGGACAACACAGATGTTAAAATGTTATATTGTTCTCACCTTTCCTCACTTATATGAAGTCACATTGTAGGCGATTTATGGATCGGATTCGTCTGTCCGTTTTCAATGCTATCTGTTACCCGAAAAGACCGTTGCTCGGAATCCTCTCCCCGCGCGGTCTGTGTTGCCAACATGAGAATGTTAATTCCCACACATATCGCGCGCGGTATGTACCACATATAACGTTATAATATGTGTTATTACTAAATATGTACAATGTTAATAAATTATTTTGAATATGAGCGCTGAATTGGACAGTGAATGGTGTTGGGTGTCGGCGTCAGCTCTGAAACGTAGCACGGTCATCAATGCCGACCTGGCGAATGAGCAGAATCGATATGGGAGCTCTTGCTCATAGAATGGTCCTGGGTAAATGGTGGATCCCAGTCACTTGTCTACACGACAGCCAATTTACACAGACGGCAGTGTTGTGCTGATTAAAAGAAGAAAGCTGCAATATGCGGGACATGTAGCCGAAATAGGGGATCCCGTAACATGCACTAAGACCATCTTAATCTGAAGACTGTCATCTGTGCCCGTTGCCCTTTCCGCGTGGACTTCCTCTTCCTCTTCGTCCTACGACATGACCCACCACATCAAGCTTCCCCAAGTTATCTTCCTCTCTCGCAAGATACCCAAAAATTAAAGAATTCATCTCAGGCAAAGGATTGAGAGTCTATCCTTGATCTTCGACATTGACATTGTATACGCAAAATGTGTCTCCAGTACACCTAAAAGGCAGCAATTCGTCTTCTCTAGTTTTCCTTGAAGGTCCATGATACTACACCATGTAAAAATATAGAATGCACCAGAGACTGTATAAGCCTGAGCTCGGTTATTTTGGAAATACGGAAAATATCGTAGCTACCGTTGTCAGTAATTAAAGCACAAAAATAAAAACAAAGGGAGAATCTAGCCTCCCGTTCTAATGGGTGGGTAGTGTCAAGATAGATATGCAAGAGGTTAGCGGGTACCCGGCGGATTTAATTTCAAGGAATATATTTTTACGTAGCGCTCTGGCTCCGGTGAATCAAATGCCAGGGCATTACGCCACTGCCTAGGCTCAGTTTGTTGGTGAGTAAGTGTATGGTGTATGTGTAAGTATGGCTTACTCGGATGGGTGAGAATAGTTTCAAACATGAGACACCCGACATTGTAAGCACGTAGAAAGTACCAGATCTTCTATAACTAATAGTTCTTTCAAAAGAAAATTCGCCACTTCCCCGACTGACGGGGAGATATGTTTAGGAGTTACGGTTTCCATGATACTTGACTTATCCATTTGCGTGATGGGTTACAGCCTTCTTCCGGATATCATGCGCCCAGATCAATATTAATCTCGCCTTCGATAACTTTTGAAGGCACACGTTCTACACGTTTTACACGGCCGCCTGCCGGTAATTTCTACACGAGTCACCATCACGCAAGTGAACCGGGGCCTTATCTCCCGTATTCACCGCGTCTAACAAAGGATGTTGGGATAAATTCTCCTCCATTTGCACCGTTGAAACGTTGCCCGGTGCTCCACCCACACCGCTCGCTCGCACAGAAGTGCTCACTCGTCAACAAACTCACTCCTCATTCCATTCGTCTAGCCTTCTCTCCAATCAGATACCGTGTCCCTCGGGGTGAGCATGGTAGATTGCTTTCGGCGCCGCCACTCAAATTTAAATATCACATCATAATGCTGCGAACTTTCATCAGAGTCCAACGAGGCCGTTGAAAAAGGAGAGACAACAACAAATTATAGCGATTCCCACATTGGTCTCTGTTAGAGCTATTTCTCTCTAGTCTTGGACTTACAATACCTCGTGTCCACGAATAAAATTTATAAGATAAGGTGCATCTACCTACAAACAAACGAATGCCCCATGTACAACATTTCCTGTATGCAGCATTGAACGCCAAAAAAATAACACTTGCAAGCTCCACTTTCAACAATTTCCAGGTATGTATGATATAACAGCCTATTCATGTCACAGCACGTTGGCATGAAATTTGCCTATATAAGACGCCTGGTGAATAGTTTGTAATCAGTTCTCTTGAATAAATCCAAAGTGATACAACTTGACTTTTTATTGACGGTGTATATCTTGAAATCCTGATATTTATTTAAATCTTCACACATGTCTCTACTAATCGTTATCTGTCAGTTAAAATATCGATTAAAAGATTAGAAAACCCTGGCTTGACATATTATATACAGTATTTATTCTGTATATAATATGTACTTAAAACTGTATATTTGAAGAAGTAAGAATACTATTTAAAATAATCGAATTATTTATGTCGCCAGGATATGACCAATCCGGAAGCGGAAGCAAAGAATGTCGACCGTCTTCGAAAGTTAACGTTTGCAGTTTGTTAGTTTGACAGGCAGATGATAAGTACCAGCGTAGGGACGTCGCCCTGATCCGAAGATGATGTCTTGATTGACGACACTCAATAGATAATCATAATTTATAAAGGGTGATTTTTTAAAGGTTTGTTTTTCGAATTGGCAACACTTTTTCCGGCGACGGCCAATTTAACAACTGATTTGTGCTCAGTTTAATTTGCCATTTCTTCATGAATGGATTTACGTCAGAACAACGCTTGCAAATAGTGCAAATGTTCTGTCCGCTACGTCCATTTTACGGTCATCGTCCATCCGAATAACCATGGATCGTTATCGCATCACGCATATTCTAATTGATAATACGTATCCGCAGAGACGTCGTACAGTGCGCACCGAAGAAGCTGTTGTTTCTTCAAAAATGATGCCGGCCAGAACGTTACAGTCAATGGAGAGCGCTATAGATCCATGATTACTGACTTTTTCGTTCCCCAATTGAATGGCATTAATGTGGAAGAGCTGCGGCTCCAACAAAACGGCGCAACATGCCGCACAGCGCGCGCCACATTTATTGAAGAAAACATTCTATGAGGGCATAATTGACCTCCAAGATCATGTGATTTAACACCTTTGGATTATTTTCTGTTGGGATATATGATCCAGTCAGTCTACACCGAAAAATCAGAGAAGATAGACGACTCGGAAGCCAACATTCATCGTGTTATTGCCGATATACGGCCCCAGCTGCTTCAAAAAGTGGTCAAAAATTGGACTTGGATGAGCCAGCCGCGGCTCCCAGATGCGTGAATTCATATTTAAACACTAATGGTATAAAATTATCTTTCCAATAAAGACAATACCGTGGCCATTACCACGATATATACGTGTTTTATTTCTTTTTAAAGTTCGATATCTCTAAAAAAATACCCTTTAGTCAGGCCTATCATCAAACATTACATTATTTTGGAAAACATTGTCAAATTAAAAATGTAAAATGTATCGCGAACGGGACTATTTTTTTGCAAATGAACAAGACCATATAAATACATCAGCTTGAAATTTAATCACACATTGGTTGATACATGTTCAAACACGAATATTGTACATGTGATTTCGTTACAATCACGTCACGTATACTATGTAGCTATTCCGGGAATTAAATTGTCAAACCTCGTACATAACGATATACAAAAACATTGTCAAAATTAGATTTTTTACAGTGAACACAATTGTGCACATCATTATAAAAAGTGGTCTGAGTCATTCATTTGTTTTTCTTTATGGACAGCCGTAGGGGGGGGGCACCCTTTCCCGGGACTTTAATTCAATAACATATTTAAGTATATTCGAAAATATATAAATGCGTCTGCTGACGTCAGGTCACAATTCATTGGGGAATAGTCGGGAAATTTGGACGCGGTGTTTTACGAATCCGGAACAGTAATTATAAAAAATACTTTGTTTAAACCATTATTTATCAATTATTCAACATGTTTCGAAAACAACGTATACAAAAATTAAAAATACAAGCGCAGATAAAAACAAAACTATAAAATGGTGAATAAGTAAGCTACTAATATAAAAACAAATTTAAAAGGTGACTATTTGCAAAGAGGATTCAGTTTCAAATGTATCTATGTGTAAACCTCTATGAAAAATTTCTAAACCCTTGTCAATATCAACGGAATGGTGTGTTTTCAAAAGGTGATTGGATAATTCTGAAAAGTTATTGTTATTTAGGCATCTCAAATGCTCTCAAAAGTTTTACCTATATAAAAATAATTGCAATCATTGCAAGTTAATTTGTAAACCCCCGATTTATTTTTAATATCGTATATTTAATAAAAATTGAAGCAAATCAACATGAGCACGAACATCATAGAAGAAGAAGAGGTATTCAGAGGAAGAAGGCTAAATTTCGGATATCAATTATGAAGATTTTCAATGAAATGCCAGATGGTGTAAGAAAGGAGGAGAAACTACATTAATTCAATATTAAACCAAGTAAATGTGTGCAAGATAACCTATACTAGAAAGGGAATTATTGATTTGGCTTATTATAATTATGCATGCACTAGATTAATAATTAAAGTGTTATATTTTTCGTAAAATAATGAATAGCAATTTTTCTATGAACGAATATTTAAATCTATACACAAATATGCACCTATCCGGGTAAAAAGACAGTGTACTCCCCTATTGAATTAATCCACAAGCTGACTATCGTTCTCTTTTAATCCAAAGAAGCCAAGATATTGCGACCGCCTTTTCCGTGTCAGACCTTCGATAAATATATCGTGCATACTGCGGAAAAGAACTCAGATGTACAGTACCCTGTGTGTACTCAGAGGTGAATCAAAAGGTAAAAATACAAATTTCATCTTCCGCTAACCGTTTTCTTTGGCTGATGGGCTTTCGCCCTCGTGAGATGGTTCGGGGACAACTCTCAACCTTCTAATTTCCCGCGTTTTTTAAGTTTTCTTCATCTGTTGACTCACCGCATGCAACTTTAGAAACATTCACATAGTGTGGCCATCTTATGAGTGGTTGAAGTGTTCAAGACAATAGATCAGCCCGCCGACTGCGCACAGTCTCAATACGGTCTGTGATTCGTTTATTGAACGCATGAAACATGAAACCGACTGATATTCATCGCCAAGTGTGTCCTGATTTGGCTCCAAGTGATTTCTATATTTTCCTTCATCTGAAGCGGTTCCTCGGTGGCGAGCGTTTTGATGACGATGAAGAACTCAAAGACGGAGTACAGACAGAAATATCCAACAATCTCTAGCAGATATCTCAATTTATCTCCAGAACAAAATCTCATTAACTAAATCTCTGAGATTGTCTCATTCACAGCATCTTCCATGAGGGCTACTGTTCAACTATGCTGAATATACGGTAAAATAGCCCAGAAAATACTGAATAGCAGTGTGGCGACATTGTTAATTAGGTTTTTAAATTTTAGTAATTAACCTTTTCGTCACTACCGTGTGGTGCGAAGCGGGGTATAAAAACACCCCGGATCATATGCATACAAACGATAATAAAAAGTTCATGACGAGCGACGTGGTCCCAACCCCATCGCAGGATGTCTCTCGTCCGAATGCCGCGAGTCTCCCTGTCTTCCTCGTTCGCATCTGTGGTATGGGGCTACCCAGTAAAACAAATAATAAGCACAATAATTTAAAGATAAGATATAGGGATACGGCATCGACATGCGCAGGTGTATGTACCGCGCGAAGATCACTGGAGCGAAAACAATATTTTTAAATATTATACACTCATAAATTTGAAAAACAAACAATGACAATCACTATTTCCGTGAAGATTACAAAAAATAAGAATGAAATCGTTTTCATAATTATTGATATATCGAGTGATCTATGGGGGATGCGAATACCCCGCTTCGGGAAGGCAAGGTTAAACACAAAATATATCATTGTCGGTGAACAAATCATTGCGTAATTTAGAATTGGTTGAAAAGAGGTTGCAATCGTGAAACTCGCGATGGGACATGTTATGACGTATTATTATGTTACGTCATGCGCGGCGTCAGCCAATAACAAGTCAGAGGTGTACTTGTATAGAGTAATAGGTGAACAAAAAAAATATTTACATTTTCACCATCGGCTGAAGCGACACACAACATAAATTATTAAGGACAACACATTTTTGTTGTGAAGTTGTAATTATTCAGAACATAGGACTGTGATGTTTTAAACACTAATTAAATGTATTAAAGGCTTTCAATTAATGGAACGATAGATTAGTCAATTTGAAAAGTGTAACATATACAGGATGGCCCAAAAATAGTGAGAACATGTCGTAAAATGTGATATAATTACGTCAAAATTAGTTATATAACTAATAACTATATCAACAATAGCTTAAATAGTTTACTAATTTACTTACTTGCCTATTTACCTATATTACGTTTTATTTCGACAATTTCCGGTCGCCACCTTTGATTATTAATTTTTCCCTTGTTTATATTTGGTTTATTCAAATTGTTGAGCAAAATGACAAAAATCAGGCCGTATTCTGATCAAAAATTTTCGAATTAAAATACGTTGGGGTGCTAGGAAAATGATCAAACAGTTTCAAAATAAAGCCTGGAGTATAGCTAGACATTACAGCATATCTGGACATTACAGCAGGATGGAGCTCCATCTCACACAGCCAGAAATACAATCAACTTTCTTCGTCGTGAGAATGTTAATTTTATTCGATCCAGGCATGTTGTCGCCGAACAGCCCAAATTTAAACCCACTAGATGATGCAATATGGGGTGTTTTTATGATTTCTGATTAGCTAAATATTGTGCAAAAAAATATTGTGTCAATGATAATCGTTTAATGCACGTTCTCCGGATAAGAAAAGATTCAGGTTCGAATCCCGGTAGCAACAACAATAAATAATACATTTAATTTGTATTTACAACATAAATTGCTCAACATCAATTCCGGACGCACCGCCCGTAGCCACTGCAGCCGTCCAGAGGGCCCAGCAGCAAGTAATCGACTCTGCCCAATTGAATATTAAACTGTCCATGTAAAAGTAAATTGGCTAATCCTTATAAATAGCTGATTACATTTGCCATCAATTCGGAAAAGTTTTTAACTATTGTCGAGTACCCGACACGGAGTCCTCGAGGGACCGGGTCCACCATCAGCGTCTGTTTTAACTGATCTTTTATACAGCGAGAAAACTAAAAGTACCCGTGCAGCTACCTCACCTCACATAACCGTAAAATTATGAAGGTTACGTCTTTACTTTTGAACCGCCCTCTCTCGCAAAACCCGGTTTAAGCTGTTTCTGCATTTAAAATGTGTTAGCGTTTCTGTCTGGATGCCTAATTTCACATCTAGCTATATACATTGAACAAATAATAGATATCTCATAGAGACGAAGCTATTTTTTACTATTATTTAGTGGAAAATACATGGAAGTATGGGTAATTACAGGGCTTACGACCTGTCTTGATCTCTTTATATAAATATAACGTTCACCATTCTCACCCATCCAATCTCCATGTCTATCAATTTTTTTTAAGTTGTTAATATTTGGACTCACTTTGAGTACCGCTACACTATCTATTACATTTTCCATTGTTGCGTAAAAGCATAGATGCCGGAAGAAAACAGGATATACGAAAGGAGGTTTGCACTCACCACAATCCAGTTCTTCAGACACCTCCAAGGTGGACTGTAAATTTATCACTATCTTCGTCTCACGTCTCACTTGAATAATATTCTTCGATTCACGAATTACCGCACCGTTTCAAGGTCGCCGTTCGACTGGACGGCGGCGTGCCGGGTGAGGAGATGGAGGAGAGGGGAATGCACAGTATATTATTTTCGTTCAAGAATAAATAAGTAATTAACAAATAAATATATATCCCAAACATCCATTAAATATAATAATAAATAGCTTCGTATCTATGAGATATCTATTATTTGTTTAATAACAGTGCTTTTGTATATATTAGGTTGTCTAATGAGTATTTCCCGTAATGTTCCACTACTTATTATAAAATATTTTTTTTTATAATAAATTAAATCATTTTAACATTGAGTTATTGTAAATACATTTATATGTAATACGAAAGTTAAAATTAAGCTGAAAGATTAAAATTGTTATTTTTCTTTCTTTGTTTATGAGTCATTATTTTGTATATTGTTGGGGTTAATTATTAAGGAGAACACATTTTTATTGTGAAGTTGTAATTATTCAGAACATAGCTCTGTGGTATTTTAAATACTAATTAAATAAATATCAGATATCTCATAGAGACGAAGCTATTTTGTTATATTTTAAAAGAATATATAGAAAATATGAGGGGTAATTACAGGACTTACGACCTGTCTTCGGCTGACTTAAGTGATCACTTTATATATATATAACGTTCACCAATTCTCATCCTCAATCTCCATATTATTACATGGACTCGCTTCGAGTACCACTAAAACATCGTCATCTATCGACTAAATTTGATAATTCACTTTTTCCTTGAAACAGCATATTATATGTCAACTCAATGAGAATCTAATTTTTGTTGAAAATTATTTAAAGCAATATTCTTTATCTGTAAAATATTTTTATTACGCCTCAAAAATCTATATTTTTCTTATTTAGACCTGTATATTATTTTAGCAATATTTAAATATGTTAAAGAACACACAAATACAAAGGCACTGTTATTAAATGAATATCAGATATCTCATAGAGACGAAGCTATTATATTATATTTTAACCTTTACCATACCATGATATAAAATACTCGAACGCAGCCATGCTGTCAACTCGTGTTACCGTAAATAATAGTTAGAAAAAATGTTTTTATTATCTCGAATTTACTTTAAATATTGAGCACTCAATTTTGAAAAAATGATTATTTACATAATTTAGAGCATTCATTAAGTCATATATAATGCGTCCTTTCTTCGTATCTCTCTTCATTTAATTATTGAGAAAGAGACATTTATATTTGTATGTTTGTTGTCCTTTTCACTGTGAAAATAGTGTGTGACTTTTATATGACAAATGGTGTTTTTACCAACGTATAAATTTTACAACGAATTAAATGAAAAAAATAATTGTTTTTGTACGATTCCCTTTTCATAATTGGTTTTTCACTAGTCATTCCTAAGCGCTAATATTTTCTTTAGAATTATTAAAATATGAATTTTATGTTGCATGTATTTACCGAAATATTACAGGTTTAATTATGATGGTAGACCTGTGTTACTGCACGGATTGGGAAGGGTTAAAGAAATATATAGAAAATATGCGGGGTAATTACATGGCTTAAGACCTGTCTTCGGCTGTCTTAAAGTGATTACTTTATATATTAATTAAAAAGATAAACATATAAAATCAATTTTAGTGTCAATTGTCATTGCCGGCTAGGGATGGGGATGAATTTGAACACGTATTGAAATATTTTATATGTCTTTGTTTGTGCCTCATTAAAGTGGAAGCTGTCGGGGTCAATGAGGGCAACTTTGACATTAAGACATTGTTGCATCACAGTTGACATAGTAACATTAAACAGATGCCAGCCTGGTGGCGATCAGCAGGACCATATATGAACTGGGATTGGGAGCATTGTTGCTGTACCAATCTAGACTATTTCACTCCTCTGTCAAGATTTCACAGAGGTACATTCTTCAAACACAGACACAGTTTAAAAGCGAAATTAGTACTGTCCCCACGCACTTCTGTACGTGTGCGGTAGAATTTAATATTTTGTTTACTATCAAAAAATATATTCTCAGTTTTTTTAATTCTCAACCATAAAAAAATGTATTCTTGTATTAAAATTGTCTTAAAATGTTCCATTATTGCACCTTGGTGTGAGTAGCTTATTGGTCTAGTGGTTAAGAGAAATCTACCTATGTAAGACGCTGGTAAATATTTTGTAACCAGTTCTCTTGAATAAATCCAACGTGAAACAACTCAAGTTTTTACTGACGAAGTACAATTCCGAAATCGTAATACACAACCTTCACGCATGTCCATACGAATTATAATCAGTCATATGATAGAAAAAAGCAACCCCTAAGAAAAAATACGAAAACGAGGATGTACAGTCTTTATTCTATATCTAATATCTTGTGAGAGTGGAGAATGGCGTTCTTCCCTTTCTCCGGCTAGTCAGCGGAGAACACAAGATCCGCGGGTTCTTCACCTCAGAAACGCATACCCAGCTTGGTCTGTCACATTCAGACTTCATCCTTAACTGTGAAAATTTATTAATAATACCTGGGAGAGATAAATGAAAAGATGTTTAACATTAACTAATTAAAATAAAATACAATTCAAATTAACAATCCTTGTTTCGCCGGGTTGGGTGCGAGTCCGACGTTCTTCAATGCAGGCTAGTGACAACAATATCAAAATGTTACGATAGATGGCATAACCTCCAATCCATGCTCGTTCGTGCACATTCCATCGTAGCATCCCATCTCCACGACCCATCGTCGTAGTTGGTTCTCAGGTTCCAGGCCGACGCAATAGGATTTGTATACAGAATTGTAGAAAAATTAAATGTGAAAATGATCGTTCCCCTTCGGTTATATGGTGGATGCTCACGGTTACATCTTGGATTCGCTTGCCGCACCAGTGAACTGCGTAATTTGACAGCTCGGAGCGATAAATTGAAAAAAAAAAACATAGATGGTGACCGTTTTCATAACCTTTAAAACAGATCGCGTTACCAACGTGTGGGCGTTATTCGTGATTACGAGGTACTTGGCATTAAAACTAGCGACGGGGCAATTTTGAACGTGACATCAGTTTATAATGTCACAATATATATATAGAAAAATATAGAAAAAATATTTGAACCTGGATCTTTTCCGCTCTGTCTATCAAATTAGTTTATTTAATTTGTACTAAAAATTTCACAAAACTATCAAAAAATGCTGATCTAAAAATTAGATAAAACATTGATAAATAATTAATAGAACCACGAATCTAAGCCTAGCGATGACGACGAGTATGAAAATGGCTAAAATGACTTGCTCTGCTGTCTCCTGAACCGCGTGCGCACTTTCTCATTCACGGTCTGACTTGTACCACTTAGCATTCCATCTTAAATAAAAAATCACTTGGCTCGTTATTATTCCGGGCCCTCCGTAGTCTGGCGCGCACAATGTATGAAGGGTCCCTCAAGACGCGGCATAACATCCACAAAATATAAGGTCGTTTCGGCAACTTGTTAACGTAAGATAGAGGCAATTTCCCGCTTCTTTTCCCCGAGGAATGCCCCGCACTGATTCGCTCCTGCATTTTTCATGCACTGTGTCTACTACCTGAGTACCTACCTGCGAGCGCTGTTTGACGTTTCTTAACAGGGCCGTAATTGGAGGTTTCGTCGAAATACGTTCTTAGAGGATGAAGTCCTACACAGCCTTCAATGACCGTCAAATCAAATTTCGTCACTATCAAAAATCTAAAAACATTAATAGCAGAGATTTAATACGATTAAGATATTCTCTTATTGGCAAAACACGATTTTTTTTCTCCCGAGTTGCGCACTGTTGTGGTTTAGTGTGAAGGGGGAAGTTTGGTCGCAATTGAGTGCTAGTATTTGTAAACATCTTATGAATAGGTTGCAACGTGTGCATGGACTGCAAGATGTGCATGGAAATGTCATCGATTGAAAAAGAGAGAGAAACATTTTCAAAATATTTTTATGTAAATGGTGTTTTTTTTAGAGGTATAGAACTTTAAAATGTAATAAAATGCATCAAAATCGTGGCCAATAGTATATAAATATAAATTCGTGCATATGGGAGGCGCGGCTGGCTCGAATAAAGCCCAATCTGGAAGTCCAAGAGCGGCCGGGGACATATATCGGCAATGACTCGACGAATGTTGACTTCCATGTCATTGGCAAACCAAACTGAGCACAAATCAGCTGTCGCTGGAGAAAATGTGTGCCAATTCGTAAAGCGAACCTCCGAAAAAAAACATCCTTCACTTCTAAAAGTTCGAGAAAAGTAAAAAAAATAAGACATATTACGTAAAGCCACCAAGATAATGTAAATTTATTTCATATTTTCATTCGCCTCTGCGTGCTTTTAGACTGATCCAATAT
Organism: Eubasilissa splendida; assembly: GCA_031772225.1. Lineage (NCBI taxonomy): Eukaryota > Metazoa > Arthropoda > Insecta > Trichoptera > Phryganeidae > Eubasilissa > Eubasilissa splendida. The sequence continues at coordinate 14,050,408 of CM062869.1, read as the reverse complement.
CAAAAGCTCATAAGTATATACATACCCACTAAGACAATCTTTAAACGGAATAATAAAAATTGTTTATCGAAAACCGCAGAAAGCCTTTACAGCATATCTGAAGTAAAAAGTTTTCAGAAAAGTTTTATACTCACATTTTGCCAAAACATCAAAATATAAGCATATTTATAGTACAATATTTATTTTATGATTACCTATATATGAGCCACTATCCCTATATTAAGATTAAATATATATATATATATATATTTAAATTAATAGCTCCACTTGAGCCTTATACACTAAACATAATACATTACAGTAATACATAAAGTAAAATAAAAACAAAAAATATAGAATAAAAACGATAAGTACATGATAAAAGATAAATCATTAAATACATAGTAAAAAGAAAACGTAAGAAATAATAATTATATACATATATTTTTTCGACATTTTAATGTTAGGTCTAATTTATCATTCAACTCCTATTTAGATGCAGCTAACTTCCACAATATGAAAACCCAAGAATATCGAAGAACACGTGCTGGCCAAATGTTTATTTTTAAACTACTGCAAGGCCATATCGATTGTTCCAGCTGATTAGAATTAATATCTCACCGCACACCATCTAGATCGACCCGGCAGTCTGCACTCTTCCACATTCCTAGAAGTAGAACATCTTACATACTAAATTCATTCATTTACCGGTATAATGAGAAGTTAACAGACATTGACTTTTTCAACATTAACCTTACTACATTTAGAGTTCGTTTTATGAACCGACACAATCTTAATTTGAACCAATCATTCTACCTACAAACACATCTTGCTCTCCTTTGCAACCTCCCCGCCCTTTCTCTCACTTTTTTTCCTTTTTTTATCTTCTGCTATATTATGCGCTTGAACATTTCTGTGGATTTTCATTATGTGTTTATTTACACTGTCAAAATCCCTTAATTTATTAAATAAATAAATAATAGAATTCTTGTCAAGCACTACCTTAAAAAATATACATACATAGTAATTAAATATACATTTAAAAAAATATATTTATAAATGTAAACATTAATTAACATTCTTTGTAGCTTATGTTGGTCACAAATCAGTCCGCCCGATCTGTCAGTCGTAAACGAACACGTTATAGTCCGACCAATGTAAATTGGCGAACGGCGGATCGCACCACTGTACTCATACTGAACCTTATAAAGAGGGGAACAGCCGTGCGGGGACGGAGGGAATGTTAGTTCGAAAAGTCACCGCTCGCCAATTTACGTTGGTCGGACTATAGAATTCATCTGTATTTCGGTTATACTATGTTCCATACATCGGCAACATTCGCATACCCTATACTCAAGTACTGAATTCTGTGTAATGGAGAATTAAACTGAGCGACCGTCCCAATGTTGTTACAGTAATAAGGTAAAATGATTCTAGTATTTCTGGCAGGTGTATGGAAATAAGGGCCATCAATTTTATGATGCGACATTTTAAATAGACGTACTAGGTAAAAAATAATTATTCTTTGCTTAGTTTTAATAAGTTTATTATTAAACAAAAGAGAAAATCATAATTCAATTAAAATATGAATTAAATATATTAATTAGAAAGATATACATATAAAATCTATATGTTACCTTTTTGATATTAATAATAATTACAACTTCACAATAAGAATGTGTTCTCCTAATAATAAAGTTGTATCAATGTGTTTAAAATTTAATAAAAATGAATTGATAATTCTGGCGTCTGCTATCAGATTACTCAAAGGTATTTGAGATTCCGTAAAAATAAGGCAGATGGCTCTTTCAAATAATGGAACGATTAAATGTATTAATATCAAAAAGGTAACATTTAGGTTCGAAAATTTGTCGCTAAAAACCTTCCCCGGTTAGGAAATAGATTCAGGTTCGAATCCAGATGGCGCAACAACAATATTTTTCGATAAAATTAATTTTATATGTATATCTTTCTAATTAATATATTTAATTCATATTTAAAATATCACAGACCGTATGTTCTGAATAATTACAACTTCACAATAAGAATGCGTTCTTCTCATAATTCAATTATTCTAGAAGTATATTCAGTTTATGATTGACAAATCTCAGAAATTTATTTTACACACATTATACCCATTGTTTATTATATATTTGGTTTTGAAAATCTTCGGGGTGCTAGGAAAATGATCAAAGAATTTCAAAACAAAGCTTGGAGTAGAGCTAGACATTACAGCATAACTGGACTCCATCTCACACAGCCAGAAATACTAAATAATGTTAATTTCATCGAGCCAGGCATTTTACGTATTTTTGTCAAATACGAAAAACGTGCTTTTCTACGCTTGTATTTCGCTGCTTTTCTGTGATTATTTTTTTTTGCCGTAAATAGTTATCGAGGTGCTCGAAAAGGTGCGCCTGTGAAGCAAGATTTGTCGTCAGGTTGTTTTTCAACTAAACCTTTCAATTTGTCGATTCCAACAGTGGCAAAGTCTTCGGCTTCTCCACCTCGCAAACTCCATATGTTTTAAGGCCCGAGTTAAAGAAGAAGGATTATGTTTGATAACGCAGACTTAGCTGTCAAACAAAAACAAATATATACATATTTTTCAACAAAGAATATTATAATATTTAAATCCGTCATTATTTTTGGACTTAGACGTTCATCAAAATTTTCACGGAATATTTTGTTTTTCTTATCAAAAGAAACCATATTTGTGGACTAGATTTTTCAGAATTTAATATGTATTTCAAATTTTGTAATATCTTCCTGAAAGTATCGATTCTGAAATCAAAATACTGGGAAGTGTCGTATTTTTTAAATAATATTAGTTTATTGGTTTGGTGTACGTTCGGCTGTAATAACTAGTGGCACGCAGTAGGCACACACTTGGGTTATGGTATACTAGGTGTTCCGAATTTGTAAAACACACTTTTGGCACGTCTTTTCGATTCAGCCGACCACTGTTATTAACACATTAGCGCGTCTAAATTTCCAATCCATTTATTTCCTAATGCTCGTCTTTTCAGTGTAAAATGTGACCATGACAGCGGCAGACGTCAACTTGACCGATATTTTTTCGATCTCGACATCGCGGTGTGGACCTTTCAACTCCAGTGCACCAACACTGTATTTTATCACGTATTGTTTGTTTGATCGGAGATCGGCTCATCCGCGCGCCATTTGTGTGATCTCAGCGGCGACTGCAGCGATTACGGAGACGTCATACACAAGGTAAGGCGGGCAGTCTTTCCGAATCCCGGTTCCCCGAAGTTCGACTATAGCCCCTATCCCCTCACTGACCTCTCCTGTACGACGTTTCCTACTTTCCCTCCCGATTTACGACCGGAATTCCATTCCGAATATTGTACAACTTGTTTATTTAGATCCCATCAATCCAGATTTACAGTTCGAATTCACTAGGTATCAAAATAAAAAATTTAATTATGAGATAATTCTGTCAATTTAAATGTAAAAAATAATTATAAATTTACTACTTTAAATAAGTAATTTTATTGCTCGGTACCATACTCTCCTTTCGATTTAACTAAAGATATTTTCAACGATTTCTTCTTTAAAATGTTTAAATAACAGGGTACAAAAACATTTATTTAAATAACTATCATTATTACAAATTAGCATAGCCGACACTCATAACGGAAATAATTGTATTTTGACATGTAATTTAATATTGGCAATCTAACTGATCGCTCAGTTGACAGATAATAAATTGTATCCACGCAAATACCGAAATATTAAATCATAAGTTGGAATACATTAAGAACGTAAAAGTTTTAGTCTGTCAAGTAAAACAAATACGTAGAAATGTCAATTCTACGCAGTTTTTAGTAAGGATTAATCCCTGCAGACGTGAGTACTTACATAATATATTATATGCAACATTGTACAGAGGTTTATAAACTTTCGTTTAACCGGAATCTTTAGGCAAAATAAATCCATCATAATAAAAATGTATTATCCTCGACCGCAAAGGACAATCATTAAAATAACACATTTAGTAAGGTAGTCAAATTTGCAAATTAATAAATGAAGAAGTAGATGCTTCGATCAGCTCTAAGCCAAGTTCAAAACCTTTCAAATGTGATTCTGTTAGGGAACAGCATATGTAGTGATTCCATACAACATGGAGCAGCTGATCCATTTCTGACTGCCGAGTGGAATTTTTAATTCAGTAGGTAGCAATTGTATGGCTTGAATAGAACGATGGATTAAAACAGTGTCTAGCAATTGTAGTAGCAATAAATGGGTAATAATTCAATAAAGGACTAATCGCGGTAGCATCAAGAACTACACAACTAATGCTTCTAGTGATGCACGGTGGACGCTAGCATAATTATAACATATGGATTATTATATTTACATTTTTTTAAATACAAATGAAATGTTTTAATTAGAAAGATATACATATAAAATCAACTTTATCAAAAATTATTATTTGAGATTACGTAAAAATAAAGAAGATGGCTTTCAAATAATGGAACGATAGATGTATCAATCTGAAAAGTGTAACATATAAATTCGAAAATTTGTCATCAATGCACTGTGTTGGTGTAGCATAATCGGTCGGTCAATGCAATTTCCCATGTTCAAATCCCGGTAGCACAAACAATAATAATTTTAAATGTATATATTTCTAATTGATACGTTTAATTCGTATTTAAAAAAATATCACAGACCGTCTGTTCTGAATAATTACAACTTCACAATAAGAATGTGTTCTCCTTAATAATTTATATTTGTTTCCCAGAATTTTTAGTAATGCACACCTTTTTTGCTTGTATGCAGTGCACGCCCCTTGATATACGGCAAGACAATATAATGATAACGTTATTTACAGTACTGTATCTATGTGTTGTTGTAATGTTTTTCAGGTGCTGGTTTTTGTCATGCTTCGTATGATTTTGTAGACTTGACTGATAATATTAGTGTGTGTGTGTGTGTCCGTAGGACATGCGGCATGGGAAGTGACAGGTATGTGTGTATGTGGGCGGAGAATACGATATAAAAAGCCGCTCCTGTGAGAGCGGACTCTTCACTACTATGCATTGTACTATATTGTATACAATATACAGCTTATTGTCACATGACAAAAGAGTTTGATTATTCAATCCACAGCTTGGAATAGAATTAGGATTTGTCGGGAAAAATGAATCCATAACCTGTAACTAAGAAGATGTTACTGGCAGTCGGTATCACAACGCAGTAAAGAGATGCATGCAGAAGATTAAAGTTGTACTCGGAGAATAAAAAAAAGACAGATTAGTGTTATACGGCAGATTTATCCTTTAAATAAGAACAGGTACTCTTTTATCGTGAGAACTCGTACGCGAGTACATAGCAATATGATATGTTTGTCTTACACATATTCATTTTTTGCCCGTTAAACCTCGGATAATCGTTAAGCATTTTATAACAGAAATATTATGAAAATTCACGAAATCACATTATGATTTGACTGTGTTTTTTTGTATCCATGAATTTCACTCTCTTAAATAAGAACAGGTGCTCTTTCATTGTGAGAACTAAATTATTAAGGAGAACACATTCTTACTGTGAAGTTGCAATTTGGTCTGCGATATTTTAAATACTAATTTAATGTATTAATTATAAATATATACATATAAAACAATGTAGATGGCTTTCAAATAATGGGAGGACTGATGCATTAATTTGAAAAAGTGTAACATATGGGTTCGAAAATTTGTCATGAAAAATACTGGCGTACCTTCCCCGGATTGGAAATAGAAATTCAGGTTCGAATCCCGGTAGCGCAGCAAAAACAATATCTTTCGACAAAATTGATATTATATGTATTTATTTATAATTAATACATTAAATTAAACATAGCAATTGTTTGATTATTTATTTTCCCGACCTTCAATGGATTTTTTTCACACCCATGAATATTCTCCTGGCTCCTCGGCACGCGCGGCATGGCCAACAGCCTTGGTGGCACGCGTGTGGCTTCCTCGCCCGTGTGCGGCTGACATTCTTGGAATTAATTGCCAACCACCCCCCCCCCTCCCCACCCCTCCTCCTTCGTATTTCTTTGGCTTGCAATTAATTAATTTAACTCTGGTCTCGGCATGTAAACAAGTAGCGCTCCAAGTCACACATAAGTGCGGCGGCTTATGTATACAATCTGCCTTCGACGGGCACCCTTGTTAACCCTTACGGCGCGTGTCCACGGTACGAGACACGATGAGACAAGTCTACCACCTACATCTTAATATCTCCGTGTGCCAATCTATTAGTTTTACAAAAAATATATATCGTATGAAAAGTTAGGTAGATCAATGATCTGGGTGTAATATTTGACAGTAAATTATCATCTGCTTCTCATATTGATTCGATAACTAATGAGGGCCTCAAAGGGTTGGGGTTGCAAAAAACTTTTCAGACCTCCACATTTATAAAGTCCTTTACACTTCTCTAGTCAGACCTCAGGTGGAATATAATTCGGTCATACGGTCGCCTCACTTCATTGTTCATTGTTGTGAAAGAATCCAGAGAAAGTTTCTAAGATTCATTAATTTTAAATTAAATATACGCTCTGAGGATATCGATTATGATTATCTCCTTAGCCGTCTACCGGTACGATGACCGACCTTATATTTTTATACAGGATCATCAATGGTACGATAGACTGCCCCCAGATTGGTGGTCTGCTCGACTTCACGCACCATTGAGATCATCGAGGCACAATTCATTGTTTTATTACAGTGGTAATGTCAGAACACATGCATTAGCTAACTGCGCAGTCCCCAGGTTGCATTCTTTGGGAAATGAACACGCGGAGGCAGTCGACATATTTTTCTGTAAATTTAACTCTTTATGGGACTATTATATTACACATTTTTGTGTCTCAACTCAATGGTGACGGACAAATTGTTTTACTTCACATTTTGTATTTATTTTTATTTTTAATTTTGATTATGTAAAAACATGCTGACGTTATATAATGATATTTTACAAATTATGTTTATATCTGAATAGGTCAAGTATAATAATAAATATATCTCAGTACGAAGTGTTAAAAATTTTATCTGGAGATAAACACGGAGATCAACTTAGGATGTCAGAAAAAGATAAAAACTCAATACCGTGTATTCGTTTAGATAACGGCACATCTTAGATGCTTACAGCATTTTTTTCTGAATATTAGACAAAGAGAAGGCAAAAATTATTTATTTATTTATTTATTGTACACAAAACTTGTAGAACTCTACAAGAAAACAATTAGAATTCAGTTAGAGTTCGGTTAAAAGAGTATATTGCAAGAAGTGGACAAGTTACCCAGACAACATCATCTTTAAAATGCAAAATTCGCAGATCTCTGTTGCCTGATAAAACTAAAACAAGTATAATAAATTTATTAGTTTTTATTTCAATTTCAAAATCAAAAATTTCCGCTGGACACCATATTAAGGCAATTTCCCCAATTAGTTAACCCTTCCCAAACCGTGCAGTAACACAAGTCTATCATTATAATTAAACCTGTAATATTTCGGTAAATACGTGTAACATAAAATTCATATTTAAGATAATCTTAAAGAAAATATCAGCGCTTAGGAATGACTAGTGAAAAACAAATTATGAAAAGGGAATCGTACAAAAACAATTATTTTTTCCATTCAATCCGTTGTAAAATTAATACGTTGGTAAAAATACCATTTGTGATATGAAAGGCAGAGATCACACACTATTTTTATAGTGAAAAGAACAACAAACATACAAATATAATTATCTCTTTCTCACTAATTAAACGAAGAAAGATAAGAAGGAAGAACACATTATACAGGACTTAACGAATGCTTTAAATTATGTTATTAATCATTTTTTCAAAATTGAATGCTCAATATTTAGAATAAATTCGTGCACATTAAAGCCATTTAAGATAATAAAAACTATTGTTTAGCGTGGCTACGTTCGGGTATTTTATATCACGGTATGGTAAAGGTTAATATAAATTTAAATAAAAATATTGACTGCAAATAATGATTAATTTAATGACAGAAACTAAGCACTCTGAAGTATAAATAAACACTTTTCAAATTGATTACTGTGAGAACGGTCACTTTTGCATGTGTGCGTGTCAGGTGAGTGGTGGGGGACATGGGTTATAAGAGCCCGTCACTGGGGGAACGGGGCTCTTTTCCATCATTTTTTCGCAATAGTAATAATCAATATCTGAGTTATATAATTGCAAATACATTTTTGTAATAGACAAATATTGTTACACATTCTACTGAGTTTTACTCCAAAAAGCAACTCGAGTCTACAAAGTGAGGAAAGAACCCCAAGGGAAGCTGGTGGTACTTTCAAAGATTTATTACATTTTAACTGCTGCTAGGGAGATTCAAATTTACCCAACTGACGTACGAAAGATTAATGGTCAACGGACTGACGTTTACGTTTGCGTGAAGTGAGCCACGCGACGGAGAACCTCTGAGACTTGGCGTGACTGAGATATACTAAATATGCAATAAAGATATTTCTTGGCGGTGGACAGTGGAGGGGTGCATCTTGTTTGGTAGCCCTGTTGCTCATGTAAAAATGCCAACCTGGCGGTGAATGAGAAGCCGGGAGTTGCATTTATCTTTTTTAGCGTCCTGAATTTGAATTACGTCCCTCGCCACCTCCTGGCTTCCAGCAGCCACTTACACGCCTAATTTGCTGAGAATCTTTACCTCAAAAATGTCTACTTTTTCATTTTTACCATAGTGCACAATATATTATATATTCCTGTAGGAATACGGGATGTTGTTCTTTTTGACAGAAAATATTTTAGGAAGTTTTGATTTTTAAATTCTCGAACGAACCGTTAATATGTAAGTACAAAATCAACAAACTCCTTAATGGTAATAAAATATTTTAAAACAAAAAAACGCGTCATATATAGCGCCTGATTCCAAAACCCCCTAAAACAGATTTGGGATAATTAGAGTTAAATAAGCAGTTTTGTAGATTTTTTTGTCAGCTGCATACAAAATACCATTGATATTGCGTATTTAATCAGAATTACTTCCGAAATACCGCAAAGTAGACAGAATGTGATATCCGGATATTAGTGTGTGTGTGTCGGGAAATGACAGGTATGTGTGTGTGTGGGCGGAGAATACGACATAAGAAGCCGCTCCTGTGAGAGAGGACTCTTCACTACTGTACATTGTATTATATTGTATACAATATACCGCTTATTTTCAACCAACAGCTTGGAATATAATTAAGATTTGTCGGGAGATGAATCCATACCCTGTAAATATCAAAAATAACTGACCAAAAATTATACACTAGATGTCTTGTGTAGGCAGATTCGTAACCTACGCGCCATTTACTCTTTTAAATAAGAACAGGTGCTCTTCCATCGTGAAAACTCGAACGCGAGTACATAGCTATATGATATGTTTGTCGTACATGTAGAATATATTATTTCTTGCAAAAGCCACCTAAGTCCATTGATATTGCGTATTCAAAATCAGGATTAGTTCTGAAATACCCCAAAGCAGACAGAATGTAAGTTGCTAAGTTACTATTCCCCCTAAAATGAAATCAGCCAATCACAGCGCTTGTTGACGATCACGTGATATAAAATTCAGCATTTGTATAAATATTTTGTACATTTGTTTTCAAAATATACATTTTCATCCCTAACTCAAAAACACATGAAGTCGTCTTAAGGGCTTTTGGAATTAGAGGCTACATAAATATGTCTCTGATATATTATAACACGTACGTAGGATATTTTAATATTCCTGTATAATGCAATGTTCTTATTTATTATCTTATGTTTTCATGTATTTTATTCAGATATGTATTGTATATATATTATATTTATAACACATTCTTATTATGAAGTTGTAATTATTCAGAACATATTTTTAAATATATTAATTAGAAAGACATACATATAAAATCAATTTTATCGATAAATATTGTTGTCGCACCATCGGGATTCGAACCTGGATCTCTTTCCAAACCGGGGAAGGTGCATTATCCAACTATGCTACAGCGACAAATTTTCAAACCTATATATTACTTTTTTGATATTAATACATTTAATCGTTCCATTATTTGAAAGAGCCATCTACCTTATTTTTACTGAATCTCAAATACCTTTGAGTAATCTGATAGCAGACGCCATAATTATATATATATTATATTTCATTGTCAATGCACAATACATAATATAAAATAAAATATGATTTTAGAAGTCGATAGTCTCCGGGGAACTCATTAATCTCTCAAACCGCCGACTAATTATTCATTAAATGTCTAATCACAAGACTACACAAGGAACAAGGATTTGGATTAAAAATACACTTCCACCACGACTCCAGCCACACCCCTGTACTATTGAAGGTTTACTTTCTAATGTAACAATCGTTATTTAATCCGTTGTTATGATTGTGTTCGATTGTAACAACGTTTGATAACTGACTACACACTTTCTTACTCCTTCGGCTGGCATCCCCAGTTTTTGCGTTGTCGGTATGATAATTTTATGTAGTGTGAATGAACTACGGTCGGAGAGGTTAACATCTAGTAATCGGCACCGAAACAATACGTGACATGGAGTCGGCGCATCCAGACCCAAGATCGGAGTACAAAAGAAAAACAATACAACCCGCGGCGAGCAGAGAACTTTTTTATAATTATATAATTGTTCATTAAGTTTCCGTCACCAATCATTATCACAATTGCCGTCACATCACAGTTTATCATCACTGGAGACTTAGTATATACACGATGAACTGTAAAATCAATAGATCTCAGGATCATATTACATTTATAATATATGAACTCAAGTGCTTCGTATACCTACGTATCTTAGTCTTTGAAATAGAACACGTATCTGGAACAAGGGATGAACTTCGTATCGCCTGCGCGAAGCGTCCAGCATCTTTAAAATATATTTTAAAAATTATTTCCGATCTAACATTATTATCTTCCTGAAATTTTTTTTACGACATAGCTGTGTGTGTTGTAGTGCAAAAGAGTTTGGTAGTGGGATTTTTGATGCGTAAACACCTTAGCTCGCCGCCACCCCCGAGATTAATCTCAGAAAAATATGCGGTAACCAAAATGCATCTCGTTTTTAGACTAATAAAATAATACATACCTATCAGTGGCGGTCGGTGATATTTTGCAAAAGGGATGCTGGATAATAAGTTTATACTAACTGTCAAATATACAAATTTATAAACTAATTTCTGTATTATTTTTTTATTTAAATGATGAATCAAAAAATGAACGCAAAAAATTTCCTCAAAACAATCCGCACGCTTCGTAATAATATGAACGCATCTCTGTGCATTATACCCATAAGCATTAAAGTCGTTTTGTGACGAATGCGTATACAGTATTCGAAGACCTTGACAGGCGCGAAAGTCGAATGCTTTCAAACTTTGTGGATACGTAACGAATGATAGAATCGATCCATAGATGTTTGAACGTTAAGAATGTGTGTGTGTATTTCGACTCGCTCCGTGTTGTAGTATGTGTTATGACTGGTCTGTCCTATAGGACAGGATAATTTTACTTGCGACTGTGAAATTTTCGGCTAGAAACAAAAAGACCAAAATTTTTTTGACTTTAAAACACAAGGGATGCGAATCATCCACAGCGTGTGTGAAGCGACCGCGCCTAATACCTAGTGCCTCCCTGTACGAAGAAATTTGTTCTAAAAAAATGTCATTCCTCTCAAATTTATAAATTTACCAATCAGTAAAGATGCCGGAAGAAACAGGATATTCGCTAGGAGGTTTGACACTTCCAAGGTGGACTGTAAATTTAAATATTAAGGAGAACACATTCTTATTGTGAAGTTGTAATTATTCAGAACATAGCTTTGTGATGTTTTAAATACTAATTTAATATATATACATATAAAATCAATTTATACTTTTAAAACAATTGGTAGTGTACTTCCCCGGATTGTAAATAAAGATTCATGTTCGAATCCCGGTAGCGCAAAAACAATATTTTTCGAAAAAATTGATTTTATAATTAATACATCCTTTAGAATGCACTTTGATAGACGCGACGTCTCAATTTTATGCTATACTTCGATTCATTAATTACCGTACCGGTGCAAGGTCGCCGTTCGACTGATGCGGCGTCGTGCCGGGTGGGGAGAGGAGGGGAGGTGGAAGGCACAGTACACTATTAAATAACTAATAAATATATGTCCCAAACAAATGGATATAGATGAAACAATGTTATTACTCAGGCGTGTTGGTGCATGTCGCAGTTTATATGGTGTGCTTGTGTCATTATTTATGCTATGTCTAGATCAAGATATTTCAATAAAAGAGAACTAGCAAAAGTTGTCATTTTACAAAGGCGGGTTCAACTACTATACAGTTAAAGGCACATATGAAGTTGTATACTAGAGTGTCTCGCTCGAGATATCGATGAAAGGACGCTCTGAGCAGAAGTGGTCGGCTAACTCCGTGGACTCATCCGTCACGTTTCTACCGATGCAGTAAGGGAGGTGAAGAGCATCATGTTTAAATCGTTCTTCACCAGCATGTATACCAGCGAGCTCTGGTCGAAATACAAGCAAGTGATGTATAACCGCCTCCAAATTCAGTACAACAATCCGTACTGTACGGATTGGCGCGTTATTGTAGCGCATCTACAACGTTTACCGAAGGCCGTATACGTGGATTCGTTCCGCTTCTGAGACATCGAGTTGCCGGCGTAAAGCTGCGGCTGGAGCACAGCACCAAATCTCTGGTGTAATTGGCCGCTCTCATGGAAAGCTGGTTCCCTGACCAGAGAATGGCAGCGCCTACAGAATAGCTACATATACAACAATGGCCGTGACTGAAGTAATTATATATGTAATATTTATATTTTGTGTGTGAACTTTTTACTTTTTATTAATTTTTTTAATTTTTTTTATTTATTAATATTTTCCTTGGTTTTCTTTTTCATAGCATTATATTTATTTCATAACTTTAATGTATAACATAATATGTATTATCTGTATGGCGAATCGGGTTAAAAAAAAAACCTGATCACGCTGGAATAAACATATTATTATTATATTGGCATCTGCTTATTGGTCTGTTTGGTTTCGGCCCTATATGAGTGTTTAAAGTACCTCACGTTACTAAGAATTTTGTTATATCATTGATAAAATCGGCGTTAACTTTGTAGAGTTTCATCATAATGGATGGATACAAATTAAACAATGTTATTACTCTACTTGAGTTTATTAGCACTACTCGAGTTTCGAGGTGAACGGTAACTTTCATTCACAGGTGAAGTATTATTGTGGCTATTATCTCGAGTGCTCCTTAAATCTACTATCAAAATTTCTGCAATTAATGATTGCAATTATTACAAATTAATTTATAAATCCTCAATTTAATAATATGTAATATAATTCTTTGATTTGTTATTTGTGTAGAAAGCTAACCGTATAGAATTTGAGATATTTTTTCAAATTGAATTTGAAGTATGATTATTTAAAAACAAAGCAAAATTCGATGTGAAAGATGAAAGATGGTTACTTACTTACCATCGCGCCGTAGGCAGAGAGAATATAGTGGCACACTCTTCTGTCCTGACGCACAATTCTCGCCTCATCCACTTCGCATACAAGTTCGACAATTATTGAGACTTCTAACGAGACCATCAACCAGTATCATCCATCATTCTCTTCTTATTCATCCATTCTATATATGACCAAACTACCTAAGTGATCCTTTCTTAATCTTACTCACTATACTAAGATCAGCTTTACATGCTTTTCTTATTTCTTCATTCTTTACTCTGTCATAAATGGATCTGTTACATATACGCCTAAGTGATCTTATTTCCACTTCATTCAGTCTACTTTCGTTCCTCTTCTGGCAGCTCCAGGCCTCACTTCCACACATCAGTGTCGGTACCAGGACTTTATTGTGAACCGCTAGTTTTGCCTCAGTTGACATGTTCCCATTAGCTATAATTCCATCCAAAGCGCCGCTCACTTTATTATTTGCAATCACCCTCCTTTCGATATCATTCTCAGCCTTTCCGTTTCTATCGAACATACTTCCCAAATACACAAACTCATCTACTTGTTTCAAACATACATCACCTCTAAGTATTTAGCTTTCTTTCTTCTAGAATACCATCACTTTCCACTTGTTAACATTCATAGTAAGGTCATACATACATCGTACATTCTACTCACTAGCTTCTGTAACAAAATAGTTAACGAAACGTAATAGATTACTCACTCTTCAGGGTTCTAGTCTCGGTGGTAACTATGGGGTATCTAGCAGAAAAATTTCAAGATTAAATTGTAATTGCTCGTAAACCATCAAGGTGAGGTAAGTGGGAGGGGTATTGTTCGACGCGCATGATTTGCTGATTTGCTAGTCGCAATGAGTTAAGCAATATTTAAAGTGCGGTGATTCATTGGTTTACTTTACTTTGATATTTGACATGTAAGTGATGGACAAGGGAAAAAAGACAACCCAAGGGAACGCCATCAAAAACGTTTGCATTGTCCAAAAACGACAGTGTGGTGTGCAATTTATGCCCGAGGGATAACTGGTCATTATTTTTTTAACCAGCGAGAGACAGTCAGTGCTGACGTGTATTGCCAAATGACATACGAGTTTTTGGTATCGCAACTGCAGCTGTTTCCAGGATTTAATAACACAACACAATTTCAGCAAGACTGGGTAACTCCACACACAGCAAGAGTTTTTTAATGGGATTTTTTCCCAATAAATTAATCAGCACGTACGGAGACGTACTCGATCACCGGACCTTACACCGTGCGACCTTTTTTTGTAGGGATACCTTAAGATGAGAGTTTACAGCAACAATCCTCGAACAATTCAGGCCCTACAAGAAAATATCCGCCGTGAAGTTACTGCCATTGAACCAAAGCTTTGCTCTCGCGTGTTCGCAAATTTTAGAGTCCGATTCCAAGAGTGTCTTGAGTGAAATGGACGGCATTTAGACGATATAGTTTATAAAACATGAAATCCGCAACGTTAACCTTTACCATACCATGATATAAAATACCCGAACGCAGCCATGCTGTCAACTCGTGTTACCGTAAAACAGTTAGAAAAAATGTTTTTATTAGCTTTAATTACACGAATTTACTCTAAATATTGAGCATTCAATTTTGCAAAAATAATTAATAACATAATTTAGAGCATTCATTAAGTCTTATACAATGTGTCCTTCCTTCTTATCTCTCTGTGAACATTTCTGTTCTTCACTGTGAAAATATAAAAAAATTGTATGTTTACCAACATATTAATTTTACAACGGATTGAATGGAAAAAATAATTGTTTTTGAACGATTCCCTCTTCATCGTTGGATTTTCAAGCGCTAATATTTTCTTCAGGAGTACCTAAAATATGAATTTAATGTTGCATGTATTTACCGAAATATTACAGGTTTAATTATGATGGTAGACCCGTGTTACTGCATGGTTTGGGGAGGGTTAAACTCCACTATATATAGTAGTTTTTTTTATATTTATTTTATTTACTGGACACCTTTATATATTTTTACGATAGATAGATTCTGTTGTATTATTCATTCGACTTGTTTTATTTATCTACCAAATAAGCCGCCAATAAATCAAACATTGCAAACAGGTGCGCGGTATTTGAACTCGGTCTACTTCAGAACTTGGTATTCTTTTCCTGAAATTTCCCAATTTCTTCAGGCTATAAAAAAGCGTAATCCCGTGCAACGTGAACGTTTCGAAATACTGTTCATTAACGTATGTGTGTCTGTCGAGGCTTGGCTCTATTCCCAGCGCCATCCCTTAACCCCGTATCCACGTAAGACCATTTGTATTTATTGTAAAATACCTTCTTTGAGATCTGCCGATAATTTTATCAATTTACACAACATCCTCTGTTGGTCCTTCGAGGAAAAGCCTGAAATGGTGTTTTCGTTCTTATCTATTTCACTATTCTTTTTTCCCTTTAGGGATACATTAAAATACGTAAGACCTTTATGTACATTGTGGATACACATCGTATTAGGTGTTTTCACAACGCGGTTTGACATATCTTATTCTGTTCACTTGTATTTTATTTTGAATTTTACAAATATTGTCTAAACGATACAATCTCAACAACTTATCAAATAAATTAAACTCGATACAAATTACGGTCACAAAATAAAATAACAATATACAGGGTGTAACAGTCTATTATTACTCACCATTATCCAACTATGCTACAGCGACAGTATTTTCGACGACAAATTTTCAAACATTTCAAATTAATACATTTATCGTTATAATATTTGAAAAAGCTATCTGTTGCGCCACCGGGATTCGAACCTGGATCTCTTTACAAATCGATAAATGGCTCTTTCGAATAAAATAACGATTAAATGTATTAAATCAAAAAGGTAACATATAGGGTTCGAAAATTTGTCGCTAAAAATATAATCGCTGTAGCATAGTTGAATAATGCACCTTCCCCGGTTTGGAAAGAGATCCAGATTTGAATCCCGGTGGTGCAACAACAATATTTTTCGATAAATATGATTTTATATGTATATCTTTCTGATTAATATATTTAATTCATATTTTAAATGTGCAATCATGTGCCAGATATCATCTGTGCTCCAGGCACAGATGATATCTGGCCGTCAGGAGTGCATTCAGGACTGGAGGATAATGACGTCGTGAAATTGGCATTATTTGACAAAGCTGTCAGCTGCCAGCATTGTGTGGACCACGGGAGATGTGGAGAAATCTGCAAACAATGGGGACCAATAGTAGATATGATTCTAGAATTAATGGACTTAATACGATAATACGAAGCGTGAAAATGCTTTCATCCCACGCTAATTGAGATGAATAATTATATAAATTAGTGATTAATGTCATTTCGCATAATTACATCAAAATTAGTTCAACTATATCAACAATAGCTTAAATAGTTTACTAATTTATTTCCACAATTTTTTTATATTTGGTTTTTTCAAATTGTTTTTAAAAATCACTGCATTCTGATCAAAAATTTTCGAATTGAAAAACGTTGGGATGCTGTAAAAACGATCAAAGAGTTTCAAAACAATGCCTGGAGTGTAGCTAGACATTACAGCAGGACGGAGCTCCATCTCACACAGCCAGAAATACAATCAACTTTCTTCGTCGTGAGAATGTTAATTTCATCGAGCCCCAGGCACGTGGCCACCGAACAGCCCAGATTTGAACACAGTAGATGTTTTGATGATTTCTGATTAGCTAAATATTGTACAAAAAAAATTACATTAAGAATTATAATTAATTATATTATGTTTTGAAATAACTCATGTGTTACTTTTTGGGGCCACCCTGTATATTATTACAAAATAGAAGAGATCTACCGCAGTACAACTTAATCAATTAAAGCGAACAAATACCCAATAGATATATATTGGATCACATATGTGAAAATAAAACATTAAATAAGGGCATTATTTGGAGCCTTGTAAGGGCTGAAGATTTCCATACATTTAGAATGCTTCTAATTATTCTAAGTGACCATTCAATTTCAACACTAATAGTATTTTAATGTCATTTGTAATTTGTAGAAAAGGACAGCTATATAATTTTACAATCTTAGAAGACAATACGACAAGAGAGACATTTTTAGTATTCTGGAATTAATATAATGTTTGCATGATTCTAGGAAATAATTATGATGTTAGCGCTGGTTTTTAAAAACTTGAGTATGTTCTTTATTTTGAAGTGGGTAAGACTGCAAACTTTACCGGCGATAGAATCATTTTCGATGGCCTCCATTAAACATCTTTGTGAATCTCTTCGTTAGCTTGTTATTCCCGGGTTTCCTATTCATAACAAAAGTCAATACAGGTAGAAAAATCACCACTAACCTTGCATTACTGATGCTGTTTCTCCGCTCGTCGTGGATTGTATTGTTCTTCTTTTGCGCTCAGATCTTGGGTCTGAACAATTAAACACAGGAGCCGGTTAATAAGTGATCATCTGTCGGAATCGCAGAAAGCGGCAACCTTCACACTACATAAATCCATCATACCAACAACAAAAAAACCTGAGGCGCCAGTCGAAAGAATAAGAATGCGCATTGACACGGCTTATAGGTAATTTTTGGTATTTATGGAAACAACAGCAGATCACTGTGACCGCAAATAAGGCAGATGTGTGGTTTCTTCTGCATATTTTAGAGTGACATGCTCAAGAAATATATCCAATAGAAAACCAGGGCTGGCTATAATAATTACCTAATTAATTTTTTTAATCCAACGTAGATAGAGCACTTCAGCTAGAACAGACCATTGTACAAATTCCTACGATTCATTTTACCTTTTGCTCCGCCATACCTCATTCATAAATTAATTGTAGAATTTTTATTCCAACAGCAAAGCCAGGGGGTTGGAAAAAAGGCTTTGTGAAGCCCAGTTTGGAAACAAATGTACTGGCGGGGTTTCAACTTTTACACTTTTAATAGAACCTTTTTCAATTAGCATTTGTACGGCGATTGAAATTAATTTAATGAAAAAATTTCATTTTGAATTGAATTGTTAACTTTATTTTCTAATTTCAAATTTTAATATAATTGTAATTTATTTTTATGAAAATTACATTTAATCAAATAAAAGCCGTATATGATATATATGTGTGAACGGAATCTGACAATATTATATAGTTTAATATATTTTTCTTGCTGTATAGTGATCTCAATCAGATGAGACTCTGCTCGTAATTTATTTATTTATTAATATATGCCCTTATGAACTTTAATAAAAAAAAATATTTTTTTAGGAGAACACATTCTTATTGTGAAGTTGTAATTATTCAGAACATGGGTCTGTGATATTTTAAGTATGAATTAAATATATTAATTAGAAAGATATACATATAAAATCAATTTTATCGAAAAATATTGTTGTTGCGCCACCGGGATTCGAACCTGGATCTCTGTCCTAACCGGGGAAGGTGTATTATCCAACTATGCTACAGCGACAATATTTTTAGCGACAAATTTTCGAACCTATATGTTACCTTTTTGATATTAATACATTTAATCGTTCCATTATTTGAAAGAGCCATCTACCTTATTTTTACAGAATCTCAAATACCTTTGAGTAATCTGATAGCAAACGCCCGAATTATCAATTCATTTTTATTAAATTTTGGACACATTGATACAACTTTATTATTTAGGAGAACACATTCTTATTGTGAAGTTGTAATTATTCAAAACATATGAATTAAACATATTAATTAGAAAGATATGCATATAAAATCAATTGTATCGAAAAATATTGTTGTTGCGCCACCGGGATTCGAACCTGGATCTCTTTCCTAACCGGGGAAGATGCATTATCCAACTATGCTACAGCGACAATATTTTTAGCGACAAAATGAGCAGGTAGCATGATAGACTATACATACATAGTATTAAACGAACACAGAATGGCTGAATATCAAATATTTCACTCCTATATGAATTTCGGAATATATCCACAAGACCAAAACCGATCCTATGCCTGTGAAGTCTCTGTGTGGGTGCATTCGTATAAAAATTAGTATACGATACATTTACATGAACAGCGCCGACGACCTGACACTCCGCGCAGTAACGTAGTATACAATCAGTTCAGTTAAATTAGTGGCGTCCAGTGTGCCTTTTACTATTTTAAATAAAAATAATAAATCACTTAACGTTCTTCCACACGACAAGTTAGTTAAACAAAGAATGGTCATTATAAAATCATAATTCATTTGTTCAGTAGGTATACACAGTTTGAAGTTAATAAACCTTGAAAATTTATGCTGAACCCTTTCCAATTTTAATTCGTGCACTTTATAGAATGGAGACCAAATGGTTGAGTTATGATGATGTTTACGCGTAGGTCTGGTATAATGTTTGAATATGTGCAACTGCTTCTGGTCGAGACACGGTTTTCGGTTCGGACGAACATATTTTCTGCGGCGATATAAAAACATTTTGTACTGTATATTTACGGTTATTGATTGTGATCAAATTTCGAAGGCTGGCCAGCAGAGTTAAGGGCCACCAGACTACAAAGAGAGCGACATCGGCGTCTAACAGCCCAGGTTCACAAAGGTTGGTGTATTTTTTTTGATTTGCATAGATTGAATTAATGTACTCACTATCGAAGTATTTACGGCTACAGATAGACTGCCCCCAGATTGTTGGTCTGCTTGACTTTCATAGAGACACAATTCATTGTTCTATTACAGTGGTAATGTCAGAACTCGTGTGTTGGCTAACTCTGCAGTCCCCAGAATGCATTCTTTGGCAAATGAATATGCGGAGGTGGTCGACATTTTTGCTGTAAATTTAACTCTTTACAGGACTACATTATTACAATTTTTTGTATCTCAACACAATGGTGACGGACAAATTGTTTTACTTCACATTTTATATTTAATTTTGATTATGAAAATTTTATTTTTCATCTTCGTGTATCGCACTTCTGGTGAAATTTTCTCTTATTTTATAAACTATTGTATGATGTACCTCGAAATTAGTATTGAAAATAACCCATCGTGTGTGTAATACACTGTTTAGTTGTGTAAATTACAATAATGTACCACAGAAGTTGTTCCTAGGGCGAATTTTCCGAATGTTCCCGAATTATTATTGTAATTCACGGCGATCGATCTTGTACAAAACACGTTGAACAAATTGTGGTACAGATTGAAGAATTAGATTTCTAGAAATATCCAGGCAAAAGGTCGAGAGCCGATGGAGCAACGTTTCGGATGAAATCACATGGACGTCCGGAAAATTGGATGGCTCCATGGACCCGCTCTCTTATTTACCCGCTGGCGGATCACATCGAGATACGTCATAACACAATATTGTGATCAAAACCCATTTCCCATTTTACAAATTGTATTAAATCACGAAATTTAACCATTAAAGTAACTTTGCGTCGTAGTTTTTGGATAACTGACTCACTAACTTACCAGAGAGGATGGAGCGGCACACTCTTCTGTCCTGATACACGGTTCTAGCAGCACCCACGTTCATACATTTATTTATTTATTTAAGTGTATTTATATATTCAACAATAAAAAAACAATAGTAACACTTGAGATCTTAAGATCTCGAATTATGTTGGGAAATTGATCATACTATAAGTAGGGAAGGATGTCAAATACACAGTTAAATAATTTTAAAGATCTTTAATCTATTTTATAACTTCTGGTAATTTCGTTGATTTTGTCAGTCGGTTGTATAATCTAGGAGCAATGTATGATGCATGTCTCTGTTCAATTTCTAATTTGGACATTTTTAAAATAACATGTTCATTATTGTGACTTCTAACGGGACCATCATCCAGTATCTGGTTTACATCTATGTCTTCCTTACCATTCTCTTCTTATTCGTCTGTTCCATGTAACCAAACCACCTTAGTGATCCTTTCATAGTCTTACTGACTATACTTTCAGTTCAGCGTTACATTTTTTCTTCTTTCTTTATTCGTAAAGACTGTCATAAATGGATCTGCCACGCATACGCCTAAGCGATCTCATTTCAAATATGAATTAAATATATTAATTAGAAAGATATACATATAAAATCGATTTTATCGAAAAATATTGTTGTTGCGCCACCGGGATTCGAACCTGGATATCTTTCCTAACCGGGGAAGATGCATTATCCAACTATGCTACAGCGACAATATTTTTAGCGACAATTTTCGAACCTATATGTTACCTTTTTGATATTAATACATTTAATCGTTCCATTATTTGAAAGAGACATCTACCTTATTTTTACAGAATCTCAAATACCTTTGAGTAAACTGATAGCAGACGCCAGAATTATCAATTCACTTTTATTAAATTTTGGACACATTGATACAACTTTATTATTAGGAGAACACATTCTTATTGTAAAGTTGTAATTATTCAGAACAGACGGTCTGTGATATTTTAAATATGAATTAAATATATTAATTAGAAAGATATACATATAAAATCAATTTTATCGAAAAATATTGTTGTTACGTCACCCGGATTCGAACCTGGATCTCATTTCCACTCCATTTAGTCTACTTTCGTTCCTCTTCAGCCCGAGATCCAGTCACCACTTCCAAATATCAGTGTCGATACCAGGACTCCATTTTTACCGCTACTTTTGCATCGGTTGACAAGTTTTCACTAGCTGTAGTTCCATTCGATATCTTTCTCAGCCTTTCCGTTTCTATCAAACATACTTCCCAAATACACTGTTCTGTAATTACCTTCGACAGCTAGTCCTGAATTTTATAATTAGTCTGTTGAATGTATTCATTCAATGAGACACCAACCTTTGCGAAACTGGGCTGTTAGTCGCCGATTTTTCTACCGATGGTCGCTCTCCCTGCTGTCTTTGAACTGTATCACAACTGATAGTCTGAAAAATACAATACGACATGTTTTTATATCACCGCCGTAAAATATAAGACCGACTCCGAAAACGTCTCTGAACAGAAGCAGTTTAGGTGTCGTTTGCTGTTTTAAATTTACATATATTGAATGGACATATTCATACTACAATACAAAGCCTACCCATCGGAGTATAAAAAGAGTAAACATACACAAACTCATCTACTTGTTCCAAACATTCATTACCTCCAAGTATTTAGCTTTCCTCCTTATCGAATATTTACATAATTTTTAGCAATGAATATACAGGGTGGCAAAAAAAAAATGAAAACTATATCAACAATAGCTTAAATAGTTTACTAATTTTTGTTTCATGTCAGCATTGACATGTACTGGCCTCAATCAGATGAAACAACTGTTGATTTCAGTACAAATATAATGTATAAGTTAATATACAGAATGGCCTAAAATGTGATATAATTACATCAAAATTAGTTTAACTATATAATTTACTTACCTATATTACGTTTTATTACGACAATTTCCGGTCGCCATCTTTGATTATTAATCTTCCCATTGTTTATATTTGATTTTTTCAAATTGCTACCCAGAATGACAAAAATCACTGCAAAAGACCGTATTCTGATCAAAAATTTGCGAATTGAAAAAAGTTAGCGTGCTAGGAAAATGATCAAAGAGTTTCAAAACGAAGCCTTGGAATATATAGCATAACTGGACATTACAGCAGGACGGAGCTTAAATGTATTAATATCAAAAAGGTAATAATATATAGGTTCGAAAATTGTCGCTAAAAATATTGTCGCTTTAGCATAGTTGGATAATGCACCTTCCCCGGTTAGGAAAGAGATCCAGGTTGGAATCCCGGTGGCGCAACAACAATATTTTTTGATAAAATTGATTTTATATGTATATCTTTCTAATTAATATATTTATAATATCACAGACCGTCTGTTCTGAATAATTACAACTTCACAATAAGAATGTGTTCTCCTAAAAATATAATTGTCTCTTTCTCACTAATTAAAAGACCCTTTGTATACGACTTAATGAATGCTCTAAATGATGTTATTAATCATTTTTTCAAAATTGAATGATCATTATTTAGAGTAAAGTCGTGACATTAAAACCATGTAAGATAATAAAAACATTTTTTCTGTTATTTACGGTAACACGAGTTGACAGCGTGGCTGCGTTCGGGCATTTTATATCACGGTGTAGTAAAGGTTAATAAATAATACGTGTTGTTATTTGATGTTGCTATTTGAGCTGGTCGATACGATGAGCAGCATGAGCGATCCGGGTCACCCTTAAAGACTTCGTTCATCATTCAGCATTGAACTTTCCATCACTGGCAGTCCCATTCTTATGTCGATCGTGGGTAGACAATTCCACATTTATTACTATTAACGATCAAAAAGCAACTTCACCGAAGCGTTCACTCGCAAGAGTCGGCATAATTGAAATGTCTAAACAACAAACGGAGAAGAGTTAATAAAAAAATACAGTTTTTTCAGAAAACTAAATAAAATTCTTTTGCCAAAATACCACAGCAGGTTATAACAGACTCCAGAAATATTTCAGATTCCGAGCCGTGTTGCCAAAACTTTCGGAAAAGTTCCATTATGTCGCGGTTCATTTTTCTCTTGTCACACACACACGAGGATGTGCACTACATACAATCAGATAATAAAATTAATCTAATTTACTTACTTACTTCCCTGAAGTAGTTGGAACCTGGTGCACAAAGCAATGCCATGGCTCAGGGTCTTGAGCTATGTCACAATACGTAGTGATTTAATAAAATCTATCTTGTTGATTAAAACACCACAATTTTTTATTGTTTATTTATGTATATATACATTCAACAACAGTAGAGTTATCCACCCCCAAATAAGGGTGATATTGATCAATCAATCAATCTAAATGTGATAAACTAAAATAAATATATATAAATAATAAAATGTGTCGGTGTTTCGTTTCTCGCAACGGAGTGCCTCTTCACCTCCCCTCTGCTCGCCGGCCCTGTTAATTGTATTATTTTATATTATCTATTCGTTACGTACTGTAAATATTATTTATTTATTTACCAATAAAGTGGGAAAATGTGAGCAAATCATGTTTTGGCAGCTGTGCGGTATCACCCTGTCAATATGCGAGGTGCTTATTGCATCGGTCCTGGGTCTGCCCTCATTGTTGTTATCCCCTCACCGAGCTCTTCCTGTACCACGTTTCCCTACTCCCTCCACACCTTGCGGTGATTCCGATTTACGACCGGAATCGTCATAATCCATTGACCCGGAGATTCCATAATTCACATACAGAGCCTAAATTTTCATTTACACTGTATTATTATTTTTCGATAGAGAAATAAGGTTTGGTATATTTATGTACTGTGAAAAAATGTAAGTACATAGTTACATATTTATGACAATGGAAAAACAAACGAATTCATCCCACTAAGACAAATCTTGATAATAATATAAAAATTCAAAAAGACAACTAATAAACATAAATATAAACTTTCCTGATTTACAAAATTCATACATACCGCGTTTTAAACTAATTTCAAATAATTAAATTAATAATAATAATAACCAATACACCTCACCTCTCTTCTCAAAATTCCCGTTACAACCATCCCTACACCGTCCACCAGTAACTTCGCCCCCTCCCCCTCCATCTGTCAGTACCTAATTACTTGTATGTCTACCACCTAAGCCTCATCTCCTATATTCATGTGTAGTTAGTTTAATACTTCATACGTCGAGTAGTGCTAATAAACTCATGTAGAGTTATAACATTGTTTCATTTATATCCATCCACCATACTTATTTAAAAACACGCCTCGTGTAAGTGCATATCACTTTTGTTGTCAACAATTTTAAACACATTTTAATTTTATTTATCTTAAACATTTGAGAACCGCCGCCTAAGTTTGGTGACGTATTTTTTGTACAGTATGTTTATTATTCCTTGCATGACATGGAGCCAGTCTGATGGAATTTAATACCGAGCATCAGGCCGTACGAGGACCTTTATTATGGAGGTAGATGGCGCTGTATGCGGGGAAGTGAAATAGTCCAGGTGTGTATACAACGACGATATGTGCGCTAGTCCGTTTATCAAATATGTATTATTTACATTCAAAGGTACATTCAATAGTTAAGTAATTTTACCATCCAACAACGTATGGTAAAAATTGTAAATCGTCAGTTAAAATTGGCAGACTCTTCATAGCTGTCAATGGTAATCTGTCACATACGAAAAATGGATGCAAATCAACATGAGCACGAGCATCGTACAAGAGGAAGGGATAGACTGAGACTGCCATTCAGGAAGAAGGCTAAATCTCAGACATCGATGAAGGTTTTTAATGAAATGCCAGAAGACATAAGAAAAGAAGAAAAACTACATGAAACTAAACAGATATGTTCTAGTAAAAGTAACGATTCTAATTTTGTTTATATTAGAGCATATCTAAATACTTTTATAATGCACTATATTAAGAATAAATAATAGTAATTATACTTTCAAAATTGCAGTATTCTTGATGAGAGTACATCCGATGACGATCTCGCTGTTGAATTTATATTAGCACATGAGCAAATGTTTAGCCCGATGCTCAATATCAATGGCGTGCGGCTGTGCGTTACTAAAAATTCCGGGAAACAAATATAAATTAAATAATCTATAATATGGACCGTGTACGTATATTTACGGATTTATTGCAATTAGCGCCATCTGTGTACCAGTAGAAACTTGAATGGCTTAGTTCGAAATAATACAAAGAGAACCCACCGCTGCAGCCGTAGCGCTAGTAGCTACAATCGTTCACATTACTGTCGTCTACTTTTAAGCTAGTTTTTACTCAAGTCATACAATTGCCTATTTACTGAATTGAAAATTTCTTTCGGTTGATCTGTTTTTTTTAACAGGATAACATTAGAGAGGCTTAAAACTGCGTGCAAATCATTGAAATGTATACTTCCTCTTTTACTAATTCGCGAATTTTACTATCTTACTGTTTATAACGTTTTATGTACTATTTTGTTTGTTTGTATGATACAATTCTTTGTTCGACTCGGAATAAACTTCACTCATCGTATTTTTATATATCATGTATTATTTCAATTATTATTATTGTATCTTAAATATGAATTAAATATATTAATTCGAAAGATATACACACAAAATCAATTTGATGTTGTTGCGCCACTGGGATTCGAACCTGGATCTCTTTCCTAACCGGGAAAGGCGCATTATCCAACTATGCTACAGCGACAATATTTTTAGCGACAAATTTTCAAACCTATATGTTACCTTTTTGATATTATTACATTTAATCGTGCCATTATTTGAGAGAGCCATCTGCCTAATCTGATAGCAGACGCCAGAATTATCAATTCATTTTTATAAAATTTTGGACACATTGATACAACATTATTGTTTGTTTCTCAAAAATACATAAAATAAAATATCTTGTAAAGGCTTTAGCAAAAAAAATGGCTAAAACACACCACGTATTCTTTTGTTGTGTATTTTAAAAGGGGTGGTGTTAAATGGTACAGATTATAAAATGCCTCCTCGCTGTCCTCTTTAAAATAATATATACGAAAATTATTCTAACATCTTT
Organism: Eubasilissa splendida; assembly: GCA_031772225.1. Lineage (NCBI taxonomy): Eukaryota > Metazoa > Arthropoda > Insecta > Trichoptera > Phryganeidae > Eubasilissa > Eubasilissa splendida. Next base: position 14,023,390 of record CM062869.1, on the reverse strand, counting down.
TGCATTATCATTAATTATCTCAATACTTCTAATCGCCTACAGGGTGGCCCAAAAAAAGTGAGAACATTTCGTAAAATGTGATATAATCACATCAAAACTAAGTTAACTATATCAACAATAGTTTACTAATTTACTCACTTACCTATTTACCTATATTACGTTTTATTTCTTTGATTATTAATTTTCCCATTATTCATATTTGATTTTTTCAAATTGTCACCCAGAATGACAAAAATCACCGCAAAAGACCGCATTCTGATAGCTAGACATCATAACTGGATATTACTGCAGGACGGAGCTCCATCTCACACGGCCAGAAATACAATCAACTTTCTTCGTCGTGAGAGTGTTAATTTCATCGAGCCGAACAGTCCAGATTTGAACCCACTAGATTATGCAATATGGGGGGTATTTTGATGATTTCTGATTAGCTAAATATTGTGCAAAAAAAATTACATTAAGAATTATAATTAATTATATTATGTTTTGTAATAACTCATGTGTTACGAGATGTTCTTACTTTTTTTGGCCACCCTGTATATATATCGCCTCTCTGAAATATCGCTAGGGCGTTATTTTTTTACGTGTGCCAATACCAAGTCACTGAAAAGGTGTCCGACTATTCCCGCTTCGGAGCTTGCATTCGTAAAAATGTTCTAAAGTCCGGGAGCCATTTTATTTATTGCCGCCATCTTGTGGCGCGGTCGTTCCGAATTCGAAATGAGTAACAAATTGGCGGGAATCTGTTGCTTCGACCTCGGCCGCGGACACGTCCCTCGAGATGAACGGCTTAGATTCCAAAATGGAGTTTTAAAAACATGAAAAATAATTTATGGCGCGGTACTCTCGGAAAGATTGCTTCTGGTGCAGGGTACACGACGGCCGCGGTGGCTGTCAGAAATACAAATAACATTAATCAATGAGATGAAGGCAATCATCATAAAGCTTGTTTAAGGACGCCATCGCCCACGAAACGGATGCAGTCTCCGCCTGGTACTGCCTGTATTAATATTAACATAAAAGTTTTCGCTTTCCTCAAATTCAAGAACACCCCAAAGGGTCGCACCCTACCCCTAAATCGTTTTGAGAGTGGTTTCTTTCGCTTGATTCCACTCAGCAACGCGTGCAATAATTTACAAAATCTTTTTAGAATATATTTTGATCAGTTAGTTACCGATACCTTGTGGCCCCCCTTCATAGTTAACGTTATTACATTTGGTGATTGTTTGCGGAATGAATACGACAATTCCGTTCGTAAATCGGAATCATCGCTGGGTAGGGGAGGGAAATAGGGAAACGTGATACAGAGAGAGGTCGGTGAGTGGAAGTGAATCTAGTCGAAGGACCAGTGATCTCGAGGTACCGGGGACGCCACTGCAAATCACGACGATGGTGACAATCTCCGCTCCCGACTGAAGACGACGATGTCAATATGCATCAACAAACAAACAATAAACACTAGATCATACAACAAAACACAGTGCTGGTGCACTGGAGCTGAAAGGGTCCACACCGCGAATGGTATCGCGATGTCGAGATCGAACACAATATCGCTCAAATTGACGTCTGTCGGCGTCAAGGTCACATTTCACACTGGTGGGCGAGCATTAGGACAGGTCGTGGGTAAAAAATTTGGACGCGGGCACGTGACAACAATAATTTTCACGCCCGATATTACAAAAGAGCTAAAGTGTGTTTTGCAAATAGAGAACAGAGACTATTACATTTTTATTGCATATTTATTACATTCAGTCATTAACTGATATAGGTTGGTTCCGGTATCATCGTTCCAGAGCCATCCCTGTACAATACGTATCAATAAGGCTCGTTATCGTATTGATTTCAGAAGGCAGCCAGAGAGAAGCTATGGAAGTAACGCACCCCCAAAACGGGAGGATAAACGTCCCACTTATGTGTTGGAGTCGCAGAACTCGGTCACAGTCCGGCAGAAATTTATCCTGTCGCAAGAGGATGCAAGAGACAGCCAGTGGAATGCTCCGCTAGATCTCGCTAGTCACCGCTCTTCCGGCATCGTCCATCCCACAACCCTCACACATTTTCTCAGATATTCATCACCATTTTCATCCCCTTATTTTGGATGGTTCGAGGAGCCAAACTCTCGACAAGAAAATATATTCTCACTGGTAATACAGATTCACTGTAACATCGATAATAGCGGTGAAGTATTTGAAAATGTGATATTACTTATTAATGGTAATTTAAAATTTTCTGGACTTTTGTCGTTTCAAGATTATTCATTATTATTCCCCTACATGATACTGGGTGGAATAATTTTAATAATATTATAATATATCCAAGAACACACAATTACTGGATTTTTACATATGTAGCGATCAGAATTTATATTCACTGCCATCTCAGTCGGCATTGGCGCTAGCGACGGCGCCGCCGGCTGCCGCTACAAGTCTGGTACAAGCGGTCTCTCCAGTTTCATCGTTTCACAACGGCGATCTTGCCGGCCCGCGCGCGCCGAGCAAGACCGCCAACTCGCTTCATTTCATAATACACGTGCACCTTCTACATCTTCATTCATTCCTTTCACTCTATCTGTCATAATAAACGACAACACGGCACATTTCTTTCACTTAACCACCGTTCTAACCCCCAAATGTACAAAGGCACTGTTATTCAACAAATAACAGATAGCTATTTTTACTATATTTAATGGAAGATATAAAGAAATATGGGAGGAGCTAATTTACAGGGCTTATAACCTGTCTTGGGCTGGCATAATTTTAGATCGAGACTGTTGAAAGAATGGTTGGTTTCTTGACTGATTTTCTTAGTAGTACTTTGTAGTGCAAAATCAAAATGTGTAAATAAAGATGTAATATTTTGATGCTGTTTTGAGATACTAGTTAATAATTAAGTATTAACTAATTTGTCTTTTTTTCGGCACAAAATTATTAACTACACTATGCCGTTATCTTAATAATATGAATTATTATTCATATATAGCAAGATATATTATTTTTTTAGGAGAACACATTATTATTGTGAAGTTGTAATTATTCAGAACATAGCTCTGTGATATTTTAAATATGAATTAAATATATTAATTATAAAGATATACATATAAAAACAATTTTATCGAAAAATATTGTTGTTGCGCCACCGGGATTCGAACCTGGATCTTTTTCCTAAAATTTAATAAAAATGAATTGATAATTCTGGCGTCTGCTATCAGTTTACTCAAAGGTATTTGAGATTCTGTTAAAATAAGGTAGATGGCTCTGTCAAATGATGGAACGATTAAATGTATTAATATCAAAAAGGTAACATATAGGGTCGAAAAATTGTCGCTAAAAATAATGTCGCTGTAGCTTAGTTGGATAAAGCACCTTCCCCGGTTAGGAAAGAGATCCAGGTTCGAATCCCGGTGGCGCAACAACAATATTTTTCGATAAAATTGATTTTATATGTATATCTTTATAATTAATATATTTAATTCATATTTAATATATTATTTTAATATTGTATCTGTCATTCGCCCCTGACGGCAGCGCGCCAATCGCCGATCGCGCCGCCATTTAGTTCGACGTTCGTGTGCACCTGTCGGGGGAGATTCCAAGCTGTCCGAGCGTCTCTGGTATGCAGCACCGGACCGCCGTAAACCGGACAGGAACGCCCAAGCGCCGCCCGGTGCTCCGTCCACATAAAGGATTCATCACGCAGCAGGCAAATTCGTTTTGAGCCCCTCTAAAAATTCTGCACTCAAAAACGGACGTGGTGTGGTTTTTAAAGCTGTGAAATAGATTTCTGCGGGCACTTACCCAGTGGCGCAACAACAAATCGCTTGACCTCCGAGCGAACATCGCTCACCTGTGATTAATCATACTACATGCTAAATTTAACATTATGATTGAAGAACTGATTGGGATAAATCATTGGTCGCTTTTCCGCACTTCATTCGGGTGTGGATCTCGCGATGGGAAATGCTAGGAGGACCGACAGACTGAAATATACGTGTTTCGCAAATTGCCCTATTATACTTTGTGTAATAACATCACTCTTTTATGCTTGCGACAGTAAATATATGTATGAAAATTGTTTTTTAAGTTTATATATGTACGTACATAGTTACCAATAAAGAAAGCATATAGGTATGTAGTTTTTACATTCACAAACTAACATATCGTCTTTTTATTGTATAGTATATCTTAAATAATTGCATATGTATTCTCTAGATGCAGATAGAAAACTTATGAAATGGTTCCGGGAGAGTGTAGGGTTCTTTCGATGCCTTTTGCCCATATACCAGAGGTTCTAAAATGGCTTGAAGATCTGCAAAATAACGAAATAATTATGTACTCCTACACCTTTCTTATTCCCAAGTTCTAATTTGATCAATTTCCTAATGTTTAAATAAATACTTAGAAAGACAAAAGAAGAACGAAGCTATTTACATTATATTATTTGAGAAGTGTGAAATTATGAGTATTACAGGGCTTACGACCTGTCTTCGGCTGGCTTAAGTGATCACTTTACACAATGTAACGTTCACCAATACTACCCACAATAAATCAATAAATAATGTTTATCTATAATTTGTCTAATTAACAATGACTTTGAAGGTAAAAACCCAGCAGTTGTGTATTGTTGGACGTACTCAAACATTGATAATGTAATATATTGGTCTAAATAAGAAATATGTATATTTAAAATTGACTTTTTGGGCGTATTCTAGTATAATATGTTAATAAAGAAAATGACTTTCATATTTCTAAAAAATAATATTCTCATTAGTGACATCTACGTTGTTTCAGGGAAATGAATGTCAAATTACTAACAATGAGGATAAAGGCCATAAATGTATATCCATTTCCCTCGATCTCGCCAAGACCTTTGATACAATTTCGCATACGAGTCTAATCGAAAAACTAAGAAAAAAATGGTATCTTAGATAAAGAACTTGATGTGTTTGTATTAAATAAATTTCAAGCAATTCTCTCTATCCACTTACTTCGGGGTCCCACAGGGTAGCGTATTTGGCCCAACACTATTCTTAATATATATCTTCAGTTCCATACTGACACATGGCCAACGGTACTTAAAAAAGCCGCGAAAGGTACAAGTATCGTTAAAAAAATGGCTCGACCCGAACACCTTAACGCTGAATACCGATAAAACTAAATAATACTAACTTCGAGCGTAAAAGAAAATGGACAACCCTAGTAATGTATACAAAATAAAAATTCACAATTGTTCCAACTCATACGACAGTACGTGTCAATGCAATTGTATAGAACCTACCGACCAAATCAAATACATAGGAATTATATTTTAACCTTATCTCACATGGAGCCATCACACACAACTCATTACATAGGAATCTTCTTAATATAAAACTTCTCCAAATGGCGTACTACGCAATCTGTCAATCAATCATAGAGCACGGTATAACCGCTTGGGGTGGAGCTACCATGTCCGCAATCAATCCAATAATAGCAGCTCATAAAATTATTTTAAAAGTTAAAACAACTCAAAATGTAATTTGCACACGGACAAATGCAAATAATCTACAAACCCCGAGAGCACATACAACATGTGGCCAAAGGAACTACAAATATTTTAGACCTAAACTATTCAATAGAATGCTGAAAGATTTTAACCAATTGAATTGTCCCAAGAACATGAAACTAAATATTAAAACTTGGATTCGTAATATGGGTAGAGCCAGTATTGGTGCACTCACCCAAACATGTTGACTCATACCTATATTCATTTCTCTAGTGAGACGGGCACAGTCCAAACATATTTTTTACATTATATTATATAGTTACAAAATGAGAGAAAATAAATTTTAAAAATTTCAGACCACAGATGGCGACAGTGAAGATGTAGTTAATACTCAAAGTGTTTCTACATGGTTACATATACACAACTTTCGAAAATTTGATAGATATGGAGGTTGACTAGGTGGAATGGTGAACGTTACATTGTGTAAAGTTATCACTTAAGCCAGCCGAAGACAGGTCGTAAGCCATGTATAATTATAATTATATAATCTATTAAAATATGTCTTATTTTACATTGTATTATTGTAGATTTTGATCTTGTTTATATATCTTAATGTATTTTTTTTTGCACAATATTTAGCTAATCAGAAATCATCAAAACACCCTGTATTGCATCATCTAGTGGGTTTTAATCTGGATGAAGAAAGTAAATTGTATTTCTGGCTGTGTAAGATGGAGCTCCGTCCCGCTGTAATGTCCACTTATGCTGTAATGTCTAGCTATACTCCGGGCTTTGTTTTGAAACTGTTTGATCATTTCCCTAGCACCCCGACGTTTTTCAATTCACAAATTTTTGATCAGAATGCAGTGATTTTTGTCATTCTGGGCAACAATTTGAAAAAAAAAAACAAATATAAACAATGGGAAAATTAATAATCAAAGACGGCGACCGGAAATTGTCAAAATAAAACGTAATATAGATAAGTAAATTATATAGATAAACTAATTTTGATGTAATTATATCACATTTTAGGCCACCTGTATATTAACTTATACATTATATTTGTACTGAAATCAACAGTTGTTTCATTTTATTGAGGCCAGTACATGTCAATGCTGACATGAAACAGCTAATGTATTATACAATTAGTTGTAAAACAGACGCGTCTGTTTAGACATTCAAATGTGAATATGACGATTCCGGCCCCCGGTTGCCTAGGTCGTAGCTGCGCTACTGCACTCGCCATTGCGGTGTGGTGTATTACCCACGACACAACAGCTTTCCTGCCGCCATTTTTATGATTATTATTTATCTGTATGTAGGGGGTGGTGTTTGTGTTGAATAATTCGCGTGCCTGTCTCGGGGATGACGTACGAATTGTATATTGTCATTCTTCGTTTGCTCGTTCCCCGGCGGCCTGACCTCGATCCGAGTGCCTGAGTGTCTTCAGCAGACGAAGATGAAGAGTGATGTATTATACATTTCATGTCTATTTCTACATCTATAAAAGTGTACCGCGATTAGCTACACATGAAAGGGATCACTCTATCGAAAATTGAAAAAGACGTTGATTTGCGCTTTTAAAACATCTGCACTGAAACGTAGTTGAGACGTGACCTAACCCGGTGTGCCACCAATCGGCTCTCATTTTAATTAGTCACCCCTTGTTCTTCGAGTAGTTTGTGAGCTCTGGACGTTTCCGATTGCTTTTTAGTGCAGGTACACTCAATCTAATCTAATCGAGGAATTTTTTATATTTACATAAATGTCTTCATCGTCTTCTTTGGGACGCGGACGAGGGCAAGCGCGCGAAATATTATCCAACGTACTAATTACTAATGGGACGAATCTTGTTTTATATAAGGAAATTATTCGGGTGTGGGTGACTCGTTGGAGCTCCTTAGGTGGGTAGTTAGGCCGGCCTACGTGACTACCTCGTGCTTTGCAACTCCGTTAGTCTGTCCGTGTAAGTGTGACTCAATTAATTTTGTGTCTCGTCCTTGAATTACTGCACCTTAATTTTCCATCTGCATGTAAAACTATGTTCTATGGAATTATATTATATGATTTTTTTATCAATAAAGACAGCTGGAGGGTCTAAACTTTAAATCTTAATTGCTAATAACCACATTGTATTAGCTTTGTTGAGTGGGGCCGACAAGGAAGCCCTAACTTCTAAACCGGTCCCAGGATAAGGTGAACGTCTTAAAAGTGACTCCCAGCATCCGGCGAGGGATCCTTCAACTGCTGATCGCGGAGAGAGAGGCGGGACTACTAAATATCAGGGGTAGTTTTCAAAGTACTGCGTCATCCACATATTCTTTCATACAGTCCACTGTGATAATCTCTAACAAGTAGAATATAAAATGAAATTTGTAAACCCCGATCCCATTAAAAATTTAATAAAGCCATTTTTCAACGCTTCAAGTATTGGCGCCAGGGCTTATTGAATGTATAATGTACACCTCCAATCCTTTGACACCCTGTAATGATATCAGGATCGTAATTCGTTCAATAAAACATCCCCATTGAACGCGCCCTCCGCGCCGGGGGCGATTTTAACTACCCTCTCGAGATATTCGTCTTATTAAAGGGATTAACTCCGCCCGGAAAATTGCCTATAGCCGTGACTTGGACGGATTTATACTGTAATATTAACGGAGCAGGATTGGATATTCATGGAATATCCGGAGACATGGCGTGTGTTTGTCATGCTATTAACTGAGTCACCTTGGTCGGGATCGGCCTTAGAGCAGTTGGCGCCCAAGGATGCCTACAGCTGGAGCCACTTCAAGATTTTATGAATTAAATATATTAATTAAAAATACACACATATAAAATCGATTTTATCGAAAAATATTGCTGGGATTCGAACCTGGATCTCTTTCCAAACCGGGGAAGATGCATTATCCAACTATGCTACAGCTACAATATTTTTAGCGACAAATTTTCGAACCTATATGTGACCTTTTTGATATTAATACATTTAATCGTTCTATTATTCGAAAGAGCCATCTACCGATTTGTAAATTCGAATCCCGGTGGCGCAACAACAATATTTTTCGATAAAATTGATTTTATATGTATATCTTTCTAATTAATATATTTAATTCATATTTAAAATATCACACACCGTCTGTTCTGAATAATTACAACTTCTTCACAATAAGAATGAATTCTCCAAATGGTTATACATTTTCTAAATAGTTAATCCATACATAAGAAACAGGAATCTATTATTTAAAAACTATCAACTAAACTGTTATCTACTAGATGGCTCTTTTAAATAATGGAACGATTAAATGCATTAATATCAAAAAGGTAACACATAGATTCGAAAATTAATCGCTAAAAATATTGTCGCTGTAGCATAGTTGGATAATGCACCTTCCCCAGTTTGGAAAGAGATCCAGGTTCGAATCCCGATGGCGCAACAACAATATTTTTCGAAAAAATTGATTTTATATGTATATCTTTCTAATTAATGTATTTAATTCATATATATAAAATATCACAGACCGTCTGTTCTGAATAATTACAACTTCACAATAAGAATGAGTTCTCCTAATAATTGTATTATTTGTTTTCAAAAAATTTACATTTTGACGTCTCCATTTTTTAGAAATTCCGCACTAAAGAAAGACACTCCCAGATCATTCAAATGAATCTTTTTATACTTCAGACATATTGCAAGATGAGATGTCTGGAAAAGTATGGAAAAGGGGAACATATAAATTGGCTAAATCTTAGAAATGTATAAGAAATCAGAGAAGGCAAAGATTATTCAAAACATAGGTATGTGATGTTTTAAATACTAATTATATATAAAATCAATTTTATCGAAAAATATTGTTGTTGAGCCACCGGGATTCGAACCTGGATCTCTTTCGTAACCGGGGAAGGTGCATTATTCAACTATGCTTCACCGACATTATAATAATAATAATGTCGCATAATTGGATAATGCGCGTTCCCTGGATTGTAAGAGATCCAGGTTCGAATCCCGATGGCTCAGCAACAATATTTTTCGATAAAATTGATTTATTTTATACGTATGTCTTTCTAATGAATACATTTAATTAGTGGCTTTACTGTTTCTTGGAAATATCGATAATAGCGGTGAAGTATTACGAGTATTTATGTGATATTATTTATTAACGTTTTATTCATTTCAAGATAATTCATTATCATTGCCCTGTATGGTACCGAGCGGAGTGATTTAAGATTGTGGGTGTCAATTTACACCTGGAGATGAGAAGGGCAGCTCTACCCGAAACCAGTAGTGGTAATCAGGCCCATTCTCAAAATTGCAATATTGAAATGAAGGTGTTTGTTACACCAACCCTCAAAAATAGTGTTATATTTGAATGAGAGAGAGGGAGAGAGAGTGAGGGAGTGAGGGAGATAAACGTACCATAACCTGTCAAAACTATCTGTCTATTTTTGAGGGTTGGTGTAACAATCACCTTCATTTCAATATTGCAATTTTGAGAATAGGCCTGATTATTAACTAAAAAAATTGTGTGTAATACAAAGTCAATATTATATATTTAGATTTCGGTATTTCGACATTTAAAATTCAGTATATTGTTTCACGTTACATTTAGTCCGGAGTAAAATAAAATATAGTATTAAAATATATTTACAAGCTTCACATAGGCAGAATTACTGCCAACGTGCTGTGCTATTTACTAGGCTATTGTGGATGTGTTATATACAGGGTGGCTCAAAAAAAAGTGAAAACATTTAGTAAAATGTGATATAATCACATCAAAATTAGTTTAACTATATCAACAACAGCTTAAATAGTTTACTAATTTACTTACTTACCTATGTTACCTGTCTTTGATTGTTAACTTTCCCATTGTATATATTTGGTTTTTTCAAATTGTCGCCCAGAATGACAAAAATCACTGCATTTTGCACAGCCCAGATTTAAACCCAGTAGATGATGCAATATGGGGGTTTTTAATGATTTCTGATTAGCTAAATATTGTGCAAAAAAATCACTTTAAGAATTATAATTAATTATATTATGTTTTGAAATAATTAATAAATAAATGTGTCACGAGATGTTCTCACTTTTTTTGGGCCACCCTGTATTTAAAAATACGCGTTTTTACATATGAAATAATGTGAAAATTGATCGGATGTTTGGCATGCAGGTGTTCTTTTATTTCCGTTAAATGCGTCACACGGGAACTGTTGTACATGAAGCTTTGTGTGTTTGTTAGTTTGTCGGTAGATGGATTCTCGGTTATCCGCATTCGTAACAAACTTTATTAAAACAAAGTATGAGCTATTTGATTCTATTTATTTTTGCCAATGAACTGCATTATTTTTGTAATGGCGCTAGACTTTAAATCGGCCGCCCGCGTTGCCACACACGTTAGAGGCGGTATTTTGTCAGGCCGGCATTTTGAAAGTTACCCAAGAGCGGTTTTTTACCAAAAGACGTTCTGACTACAAATTATTGCTTTATTAAGAAATAACTATAATGATATTTTAAATACTAATTAAATGTATTAATTCGAAATATATACGTATAAAATCAATTTTAATCGAAAAATATTTTTGTTGCCACCGGGATTCGAACCTGGATCCCTTTTCAATCCGGGGAAGGTGCATTTACCAATTAAGCTACAGCATACAGTACTTTTAACGACAAATTTTCGAACCCACTTTTCAAATTAATACATCTGTCTTTCCATTATTTATTGGATTTACTTTATTGGATTGTTTATAATTGGATTATTTGGAGATCCCGGTGGCAGCTAAAAATATTTTTTTTTTGGTAAATTGAGTTTATCTATATGTATATCTTTCTAATTGATGCATTTAATATGTATTAATTAATTATAATTTCTTTTTTTTTTAGTACAGACATGAATATCAGTAAAACTGTATTTGTGCACGTGTTATGTCTTTGTGCCATTGATGCCGTCTGACGTCGGAACATTTATATATTATGAGTTTTATTGTTTATTTAATTAATTACACCGTATCCCGAATCATTTTGAGAGTTGTTTACTCTCGTTTCGATTCATTATAATTATATATTTTTTCATTTTATTATATTCAGTTATTATTAACATTATCACCTTAATACCATTATAGGTATCATCTCACCAGAGCCACACCTGTACAATTTGACGTGAGACTCGTTATCACATTCAACTCAGAAGCTATAGAAATTAAACACCCCCAGAATGGAAGGGTAGACGTCACATTTATGTGTTGCAGTCGCAATTCACCCTGTTCAGGTCGCAAGAGGTGCGAGGGAGAGCCAGTAGAATGCTCCGTTAGGTCTCTCCAGCCACTGCTCTTCCCGGCTATCCATCCCAGCAATCCCCAGCGAGAGACCCACACCCTACTAAATTTGATTATTTATGTTACTGTTAATAGGCTTACCGTACGTACGAATTATCCCGGTTTCACATATTGCTCCCGGCGTCCTGGCCGCTGTGGCAGCAGCGCGTCATTTATCTACCTCATTTAGTTCAGGTTTTAACTTAACCCGTTTAAAATATCAAAATGAAATTGCAAATTTACGAATGAACTGCGAATAGACTACACATTTATAAAAGAAACCTTTGCGGTGAGGACAGCAAAGTGAAGCACTAGCAATTTAATACAAAATTCGCTCAACGAACTTCCTTATTTTGTGCTCCGCGAATATTTAACAAATTGCCACTAGATTAACGACTTCAAACCAAAAATAACAAAGTGGTTGCTCGATGTGGGTAGAAAGCAAAATGAATCTAATTTGTCATTTTTATGCTAACCTACACATTTTTGTCTCCAGCTATTGTATATTACAGACAATAATATTTTTATAATTTCAGATTGTACTTTTTTCACATAACTTACTTACCTCTAAACAATTACAACTTTTAAAAACTGTACAGGTAATTGCTTTAGAACAGACCCTGTCCTATATTTTTTCATAAGTACTAATTATGCAATAAAAAAAAAATTGCACATAGTGAGCGAGCGGACATTAAATATTTGTCACAAGCTCTTCAAATTAAACATTTTTAAATAACGATGATTTTATGCTTCTTCAATATTTGCAAAATTACATTGTGGCCTCATTTTATATTAATAATTAGACAAAATACTTTTTTTTATTAGTATTAAAAATATAAACCAATTTGAATAATCAGTTTGTTTCTTCTCTATGAGAGTAAGACTCGTGTATAGAGAAGGAGTATATACGAGATAATTAATGTTTCAGTAAGTCTGTGTACATATTTTTTTTACTTCAGTTACAAATTTATGATAGACCGTAATTTTTCTAATTGTGATGGGGAGATTGTTAAAAAATTTGATGCCTTGATAAATATATTCGAACTCGCTTCTAAAATTTTATTGATTTTTTATATATGTCTACTATTTTTGGTACTTTAAAATCTGTGAAAAGTTGTACACTTGGATAGTCTTATTTTTTTAGAATAATTTTTATAATCATTTTTTGAGTGATTTCTAATTGTGACATTGAAGTTTTATATTCTACATGTTTCGATACCTATGGTATCTTCTTCAAGAAACAATGTATACTGAAATTAAAAAATACAAGCATAGATAAAAGACAAAACTATAAAATGGTGAATAAGTAAGAACTAATGACTATTTATTTGCAAAGATGATTTGGTTATTTATAATATTAAGCTTGCTATTAACACTTTTTCTTATTTCTAATATTTCAAATATATCTAACTGTAAACACCTAGTATTTGTATGTATAATTTCTAAACCTTTGTTAATATCAAAAGAATGGTTTATTTCCAAAGGGTGATTGGAAAATTCTCAAAAGTTATTGTTATTTAGACATCTCAAATGTTCCTTAATTCTAATATCAAAATGTCTGCAAGTTTGTAATATCATCAATTTGTAGACCCCCGATTTTTTTTAAATATCATCGTTATCCATCCGAAGAGACCACATTTGTTTTTCACACATGCATACCATGCGATGCATGATATGAGCTTCAGAACTTCTGACCGTACGTTCAAATTGATAAAATCTGGAACTAGAACTTTAATTATTAGCACTAAATATCATTTAAAAATTAAAGGCCTGCAGGGCACAGGATTGCATATTCACCGCCGTCTCGGCCGGCATCGATGCTAGCGACATAGCGCTGCCGGTTGCCCGATCCCTCACCATTGATCCCTGTCCTGTTTCATCGCTCCGCAACGGCGGTCTTGCCGGCCCACGCGCGCCGAGCGAGACCGCCGACTCGTTTCATTTCTGTATCTCTGCATTCTATGTTCGTTCGATCATACTGTCACGATAAACATCAACACGCCAATCATCACCCTTTTAAAAGTATTTTGATGATAGCAACACTCGCGCTTGCGTGGTCGGTGGTCGCTGTCATCAGACCAGCGGAGCGGCTGCCCAAAGTAACTGCCACATCAATGAATGATATGCAAGTACAGGTGAATATTATGTTCCAGGCCGATTTTGTTTGGCCGCCATTTTGGTTTGGTAGACATTTATTAATTCGCATTTGGTAATCGTAGAGAATAGTTGATTACAATCTATTATGAAGTATCTAATGCCTCAACATTGAGTAGAAGTCGTTAAAACATTTTATCTAAATAATAATGGCAATGCTATAACCATTAATGGTGACCGCTATCGTCACGTGTTGGAAAACTTCTTAGTGGCCGAATCGGGTCGATTGTGTCTGCCATGTGGTTTTAATAGGACGGTGCCACCTCACACGCAGCCCGAGCCACGCTTGAAATTTTGCTCGATCACCTCATTTGACGGCTCCCGACTATTTTCTGAAGTTATACTTGAAAAAAAAGGTCCACAACAATTCCGATGCTGCGGGGCAATATTCGAAATGAAATTGCTGAAATAACACGCCAATGTGTGCGAGAATGTTATGAAAAGTATGGTTAAAGGAGCACGCATTTGTGCCGCTGCCAGAGGCGGCCACTTGGCCGATGTCATATCCCATGCATAATTGTAATAAACCAAATAATCGATAAATAAAAACCAAATTTAAAAATTGTATTTAATTCCCTAATTATTTAAAAACAACATTGGCCTGGAACATAATATACCGCACACAACCGCTTTCACTTCATACCGCCCCCCTCACCCCACAACAGTAGTAGACAGTCCATCTTCTAGTTTAAGCTCTAGTTTATTACTGACGATGACGCAGTAAGCGTCGAAAACGTTTTAATTATATTTAATTAAACTGTTGTTTTATTTTAATAATTAATTAATTTCTTCCACAAAGTTAATTACGAAAATTTTGAAATATTATATAAACTGTTAATTATTGTCATTTAATGCCCTCGAAACAATAAGGTATCATTTGACATTAACAACATTCTGAGATAACGAGCTTCAAAGTTTTGAATATTCATTTTTCGATATGCCCACGATGTGACATTTTTACAAAACCATCACGGTATAATTTAGAACTATAAAGTAATCCGATTCTTGCTCCAGTTGCTACCACTCGGTACAAGACACACTTTCATCACCACGGATGTGTTGCAGTCGTGGGATAATTTTAAGCGGAAGGTTTACTTCAAAATGAAAATGATAAAATATTTGTATAAATATTATTATTTTATTTATGGTGAAATAACATTTTTACAATACATACATACATAATATAAAACATAACTTAAGATTATTTTATTACTTTTCACTTTTTTGTTCTATCTCTTCATAGTCTTTTAACATATTTGTAACATGTAACTTAGATTAAAACTATATATGATTTTTTTTCATTTCATTAATAAGACTAATATAACTAATAAGTGGCACATGTCAACAATGTTCAACAATCCACAAAACAACTAAAAACTGAAAAACAATTAAAAATATGTATGTATATATATATATATACAATCTGTGTTATTTTGATTTAGCAATCCAGTACTATTATCATAATTTAAATCATGCCTTCGATAACCTTTCTGCACCTTTCACAAGGTTCACCTTCAGAATCTGAAGTATACTTTCTGCACCTTCCGCACGGCAGCTTCTTCGCTTTCTCTATACTCAAAACCCATTCGTCTTCGTGCGCCTCCGCCTCCACCAACGCCACCTCCGACACTTGCAACACTTCGCACAATTCTCCCGAGTCGGTCCTCTCGCGCCCCTGCATCGCGAGCAGCCTGTCGTAAAACTCCGGCGACGCCCTGATAATCGCCGCGTACTCCAGCGAATTGACGCCAACGCACTGCTTATTTAAATCTTTCTTCATCTCCAGAACCGACTCCATCAACATGTCCACAAACGGTCTGTTCCAAATTGCTTTCGGAGGTGCAAACACTGTTTTGAAAAATACAGTTTCATTATTTAACGGATGATGACTCCAAATTTCTTCGACAAAGTGCGGAACAATAGGTCCCAACGCTTGACATAACGATATCAGAACATTATTCAAAACAATTTGGCAGTTCTTTCTTTGAGTTGTATTTTTACCGTGACAGTACAGCCTGTCTTTAACGACGTGGCAGTAAAATCCCGACACTTGGTTGGTTGTAAAATTTAATACGACACTGCAGACTTTGTTGAACTGCATGGTTTCGTAGTGCGCGTCGAGTTGAGTTTGAAATTCGTGTACGAGGTGCAGCATGTACGAATCGAGATAGTTGAATTGATCGGTGGTGTCGACGGTTGATTGTTCCAAGTCGCCGATGGCACCGAGTAAAAATTTCATGAGCAGTCTGAGTCTGGACAGTTCGGAACTGCTTTCAGACAGTATGTTGTCGCTGATGCTGACTTGGGAGTGCTGGGGCCCGTGGCTGGCCACCCACCACCTGTAATAAAAAATGTTTCTTTATTATCTGACGTACGTAATGCAAATGAACTTTATATAAACAGAAACCAAATCAAAAAACTAATAATAATTGGGACAGTAAATTTAAGATTACAATACATAAGTATAAAATTTATTAATAAGTTCCACAAAATCCAGAGAACTAGTGCAATAATTTCTCTTTTGACAGTTGGCGAGCTATAAAAACCAACACCATATAAAATATTTAAACCTTTAGATATTTCGGAAATTTCGAGCAAATAAGAAATGAGGTTCTATTGTTAATTTATCAAGAATTTTCGACAATAGATAACAATTTACCGTATCACGGTGAAAATAAAAAATGGGATGCAATTGTCAAAGCATTAAATCGAAACATCAAAAATTAGATGAAGAAGACGTTGATGATTAATATCCAATTGTGTCTGTAAGTAATCAGGAGGAAAAAAAATAATTATAGCCGGGTTACAGTGTTATTTTATGCAGGAAGGCAATGAAGGGAGCCCTACGTATTTAAAGATAAATATTCCTCATTTAATTTTAAGCTCGTTTCGGTTAATTGTTGGAGAGAAGCCGCTTAATTGGGCCAAACTTCTTGGTCCCGATGTGTCCCAATCAAACGGAATCAATTGTATATTAAAGCAAAAAAATTGACTGTTAGTAAGAACATTTTTGAAAATATATATTGTAAATAGTAATAGATACTAAGTAAGTAAAAGGAAAATAAAACCAATATATATATATATAGCAGTTATTTTCCATCTGGATTACAATACAATAGACATTATCTCATAAGTGCAAAATAAATCAAAGAATCTACAAAAGTACCTCAAAGTGTCGATGCCATACGTAGGATTCTTGTGCTGGTTCGTTCCTCCTTCTATGATCAGCTTGGGGTCTATTACGTTCCCCAGAGACTTGGACATCTTTTTCCCCTTGGAGTCAACGGTGAACCCGTGGACAAACATACTCCTGAAATGCAAGATTCTTCATGAATATTTTTCGTACGTACGCACAATAATCTCCGGTATTCTCTATAGCGCTGTACGGAATGGAGACTGGGACACTAAGAAACAAAGGTCTCTATTCTCCAGGAATTAAGGATTACAAGAAAGACTTTTAACAACAACAAAAAAAAGTATAAAACCATTTAATTCACGAAATTTGAAACTTATTTTGTAAATAAATTTAATATTTACTCATATAATGTAAAAATATGCTTTATATGTATATTTAACTAAAAACTAAGGGACTGATAGATTCCACGTCGTGAATTGATCATCGAATCAACATTAAAATAATTGTCTTTTACAAGACTGAAAATACATTGCATATTTAAAAACTAATTACATATTATGTTTTTGATTTATAACTTAATTTTACATAACAGCTAAAGCCTCAAAGCATGTGTGTAAACAAAATATGTACATATATCTTTCTTTTTTTTAAATTCACCAAAATACAGCATTATAAAAACATCAAAAATTGACAAAATATCCTACAAATGTAAAGATTTATAACTCTATTAACTTTCTTAATTTGTTTAATACTGAGTTATCCTTATAATTTTGACTTCAAGATCAAAAAAAAACTATATAGTACATACCATATATTAATAAAGGGTATTTTTTTTAGAGATATATAACTTTAAAATGAAATAAAACACATAAAAATCGTGGTAATAGCCACGGTATTGGCTTTATTGGAAAAATAATTTTATACCATTAGTGTTTAAATATGATTTTGCGCATATGGGTGCCGCAGCCGGCAGTCCGACCTCTTTTTGGAGCAGCTAGGGCCGTATATCAGCAATAACGCAACAAATGTTTGCTTCCAAGTCGTCTACCGTATCTGGTTTATCGGCGTAGGACTAGCAACTTCACATATCTTCACAAAAAATAATCAAAAAATGTTAAATCACACAATCTTGGAAGTCAATTCACAGGTCCATTACACGAAATTATGAGCTCATTGAATGTTTCCTTCAATAAATTTATTGTGGCGCGCGCTGTGTGGCATGTTGTGCCGTCTTGTTGAAACCACAGCTCTTCTACATTAATGCCATTCAATTGGGGAACGAAAAAGTCAGTAATCATGGATCTATTGCTGTGCACAGCAACAGCTTCTTCGGTGCGCACTGTACGACGTTTCTGCGGATGCGTATTATCAATTAAATTATGATACGAAAACTATCCATGGTTATTTGAATTACTTGCTCGGATGGACGATTGTGTCGATAGTAAAATGGACGTAGCGCACGGTAAGTTTTGCGAACTGAACAACAATTTTCGAAATAAATTTGCAAACGTTGTTCTGGCATAAGTCTATTCATGATGAAATGGCAAACCAAACTGAGCACAGCTGCCAGCTGTCAAATTGGATGTCGCTGGAAAAAGTGTTGCCAATTTGAAAAAAAAACACTCGATGAACGTACAAATGAAAGCACTTATCTGGTATACTATAAATGAATTTGATATTCGCAATCTTTCTAATAATATGTGTATTGTCTTAATTATGGCTAATATAATTAAGTTTATAAGTTTTACAAATATATGAATAATAAAAACAATAAAACATAAGTATTGAAAGACTCCCCCCTCCCCCCTAAGTGGATTAGTGGATGGAATCTGATAAACTTACTTGTAAGGCGCCTTCCCTGTAAGCGCCACGCTAGTCAAAAGGGACGACTGAAACCACCCGGTGCACTGGTCCAAGCCCTCGAGATACAAGTCTGCAGGGTGAGATTCAAGGACAGAAGACCAGGATAAGCCGCTGTCCAGCCAGATGTCCATTATATCCTGGAAATATTTATGGGTATCATTAAACGTCTAGTTTTAATATTAGAAAATTACACACAAATATACACAAAAAAAACACATTGATTGAATAGAACATGAAATGGGATTTCATAAGGAAATAAAAAATAATGTAGAAGGGATTTGAGAATAGCGGTTAATTTAATTGAAATGTGTACGCTATAAGATTCTACTTTTGATCAAAGATTATTCACCTTTCAAGCTCCCAGAATATACAATCAAATTGGAAATGTAGCGACCATAATTCAAATCTACCGCCATCTCAGTCGGCATCGACGCTAGCGACAGCGCTGCCGGCTGCTGCCACAAGTCTGGCTCAATTCACCGCCAGACAGTCTCTCCAGTTTCAGCGTTTCACAAGGGCGGTCTTGCCGGCTCACCTTAGCCGAGCAAGACCACCAATTCATTTCATTTCATAATTTCTTACATCTTCATTCACTGTATTCATTTCTGTCTGTCTTCATTGTTTTTATCATTCGTCACAATAAACCTCAACACACGCGCCAATCACGTGTATTTCATTTAACCACCGTCCTAACCCCCAAAGATATAATATTAGAACATTAAGGCTTTTAAAAGGGATGATTCAAATTGGTCGTTGAAATTAGGAAGAGCTGATATTGAAGTAAACTGTTTTATATAATGAAATAATTCTTATAACTGCATTTTGTGCGTTTTGATCTTGCCTTTACCTTATATGTGCTTACATTCTTTTACATATTGTATTGTACATTGGTATTTTGTTCTCTCTTTTTATATATTTTCACGTTTACTTGCCTTGTATGTTCCGTATTCTATTTGATTGTGTTTTGCCTTCAATGAAATGAGTTATTTGATTTTGTGAAATGTAATTTGTTATTGAGGAGAACACATTCTTATTGTGAAGTTGTAATTATTCAGAACATAGGTCTATGATGTTTTAAATACTAATTTAATGTATTAATTATAAATATATACATATAAAATAGAGATCCAGGTTCAAATCCCGGTAGTGCAAAAACAATATTTTTCGACACAATTGATTTTATATGTATATATTTATAATTAATATATTAAATTTCTAATTTGTTTGCCAATTTGCCCTAAAACAGGCTTGCCCAGTTGGGCAATGCATTTTAAAATCTGTGTAAATATATATATATATATATAAGTTGTCGAGTCACTCGGATGGAGTGGCTGATGTTTGAAGGTTATGTAATTCGGATCAGAAGGTTTTATACATGGTGAGACTGAAGGCTCTTCAGTTCTCACGCGTGATGTATGTTGCAGAGTGTATAAATTATGTTAAAACAGAACTTACAAAACTTGGCATCGATTCACAATTGAAAGTAGAATTAGAAAGTTAATTTGCACAAATAAAATTCGTAATTGGAGATGCTCGTTCGAGGTGTCTCGGAAATGACGAGCCTAGGAGAAGTGACTGTCTACTTCTCAGAAGTGTCAGTCTCGATGTATCGGGTCGATAAATGGCCAGGAATTATACAATGTAACAATTCACTCACCTTCCCCTTGACCAGCTTGTCCACCGAAGTATTGTTCTCTTCCAGCAAACTCCTCGGAATAAGCTTCTCATCGACCGGATTGTTCCACCAGCTGTTGACACCCTGCATGGTCATTTGATCGCAGATGTTTTCTACTAAATCCCTGGAAATTGAAAAAGAATATTGTCATAAGTTTTGCCGTGCGGTTGGTTGAATATATGTACTTGAAGATTTAAACACAAATTTCTGTAGGTTGCATTTAGCTAACCTCTTTTATGGCAGCTACTTTCTGAATATAAAATTAGATTAATTATATTGTATTCATGTGTTTGCATTAACTAGCCAGGTCAAGGAACGCATTGCTTACATAAAGATCCCAAGATAAAGAGATGAATTTTTATATATTGCATAAAATTGTTTAGGTTAGCTCTAAAAATCTTCCCTTAAAACAAAGTTTTACATTAGGCATCGCAGTTGTGTATCACGTCACAACATATGTAATTACATAATTTATTTATCTTTTGTTTATTTATTTATTTATTAGATGACACACATATTTTTGTTCTAACAGAGATGAATATATTATAACATAATAAACATAAGACACAATTAATACTTGTAGTTTATTGTGTGGGATGGAGTAAACTTCACCTCTGATATATACAGCGTTGTTCTGGCTACTTTGCTAGACATGCTGTGTTAAAATACATTACATATTTATATATTTATATTATTTTCATAGAATAATCAAAACTGAGATATTTTTCACCTATTTATTAACGCTTTATCACCGTCAAACACAACAGGAATTGGAGTCCCCCAGAACCTCTGTCGGGAGATGCACCAGTATGGACGGTTCTTTACTTGGTTAATGAGATTCGACCGATACTGATTACTAGTAGACGCCGGCAGGATGGTGACATCTTCTAATGCTGCCTGTGAAATAAAAATATATATATGTACGTACCGTTTAGATTATTCTGGAATAATTTAACATGTGTTCAACCATAACTAAAATTTCTATGTAAACATCATAGGTAATTTGATTTGATAAATGAAAATACTGAAATAATGGAACACAACATCCCTTCATCAGCTTTGTAATCAAAAAGAGAAGATTCACAAGCCTTACGACATGTTTTGTGAATGCCTGCAGAAAACCTAAACCGAGTATGCCTTTCATGTGCACATCTGACACTACAACTACACTCGGCGGAACTACGGGACATGGGATTGACAGAGGACACAGAAGGGCTGACGGCGGACTGCACCTAATGGAGGAGTATTGTGCCATCCAGGTTATTCATAACTAGAAAACTTCAATATAACAGAAGAAGATGTTGTTTTTGAATAACTAGGAAATGAAACACAATTTTTTAATTTGGAATTTATTTATCGATTATTTGGTTTGTTACAATTATGTATGAAATATGACATTGGCCAAGTGGCAGCGGCTCAAATGCGTGCTCCTTTAACCATATTTTTTATGACATTCTCGCACACTTTGCGTATTATTTCAGCTATTTCATTTCAAATATTGTCCTGCAACATCAGAATTGTTGTCGGCTTATCGGCGTAGACCTTTCCTTTCCTCTTCTTTCCAAGTACTCACACAAAAAATAGTCTAGATCTGTCAAATTGTCAAATCTGTGATTGATTTCACCACTTTTTGACATCATGTGGCCGGAAAAAACTTCTTGCAAAATTTCAAGTACCGTCCTGGTTGAAACTGCATGTGTTGCAGGTCTAATCGACCCAATTCAGCCACCAAGAAGTTTTCCAACATGTGACGATAGCGATCACCATTAACGGTTACATTATTTAGATCAAAATGACTTCAACACGTAGTTGAGACGTTAGATGCTACATAATAAATTGTAATCAACTACGTAATACAACTTTTAATCAAATGCAAACTGACAAATGTCTGCCAAACCAAAATAGCGATCAAACAATATCTGCCTGGAACATAATATTCACCCTGTATGAAGTGAAAACCCAAATATGAAGTGCTCCGCCTAGTAATGATGAGCAAAACTAAGGTGAAGAAGTGGATAGATCGGAAAAGCCCTCCTGGTTGACAGTGGAACGGACTCAATGCGGAAGAACTGTTCTGGGACCTGGGTAATAGTGTTCGCCGATGCCCGACATCAGGCAGAACAACAAAAGAAGAAGAAGCAATGTTCTAGAGAACATGTTTAGTATAAAGAAGGCTACACAATAAAATTGCAATTATCACAAAAATATTTAACTCAATAGTATTTGTTGCGTTTAAGCATAGATGCCGGAAGAATGTCAGGACAGGAAGGAGTTTGGCACTCACCACAATCCGGTTTCTGCTGACATCACCAAAATGTGAACGGTGTACCGTTTAACTCACTATTTTCACAAAGGTACGGACACAGTATAGTCGTGAAGTCTCGAGATTAGTATAATATTGTAAACTGTTTCGTACACGTTATAACCACACTGTGCACAAAGTCACAGTGCATATTTTCGTTCAACAATAAATATGTATTTACACAAATAAATAAATATATGTCCCAAACATAAACTTTTATTTGGACTGTCGAAGAATTTCTGTAGTATTTAACTATTTATGATGACTTATTTTTCTCCTTGGTTTATACCACAGTAAAAACAATTCAGCACCATCTGCTATATTACATGCTTTATATCAATTTACAAAAATATAATGTGAATTACATAACTGCGAATTTTAAATATTCTCAAAGGTCAAAATAAAAAATGAACAACCGGTCATTTTACATAATGAATATTTAATCACATCTCTCACCAGTGCTTTGTTCTTTAACTTATCCGTGTCTATGAACCACTGGCTGGAAGCCCTGATAATGATCGGCTTCTTAGTCCTCCAGTCCAGAGGATAAGGATGCCGGAAAGGTCCGCTGAAGAGCACACGATCACCGAGCCTCTCGATGACCTCCGCCTGTCCATTTTCGAGGGCGTGAAGACCGTCGAGTTGTTGGTCAAAGTCAGAGAAACAGCCCTCTTCGTTTACGTAGCATTTCTGAAAATGTTAAACACTAGACATAATATTACGCAATAATTATTACATTATCTTAATGTTACAATTTGCCGATACTAGACCAGGTCACTGCAAGTATCAAAAGTATACAGAATTAGTTTGTTCATTTCATAGTTCAAAGTTCAATCATTTTATAATACAGTGAAACTCCGATTTAAAGTTTTTGAAGGGACCAACAAAAAAAAATGTAAAAAAAAAAAAACAGATTAAATTTATTTTTTATTGAAAAAATCGAAGAATATTGTTAGCTGCATGTTTTTAAATAGTTATTTCAATATTATAAATTAAATTAAAGGTTTCCGGTGGTACATTACTAACACTAGTAAAATATGCCTTAGATGAGGCATATTCAATGGCACCGTCGTTTGCAGGAACTGAGTTTGTGGAGTTTCTTCTTCGTAAGAAGTTTTCGTTTGTACGACTCTCCAATCAATTTCCACTACATCTAATGTTATTGCATTAGAGTCAACGTCTAAGTAAGTCTGCAAAGGGTTATTCATAAATTCTTTCCCAGCCATCGATGTTGTCAATACTATCTTCTATGCAACTTTCTTGCTGATTCCAGCTTGTAATAAACGATAAAAAAAACGAAACGTTAAAATTACCTAGGTATGAGAATGAAAAATGCGTATAAATGACCAACACACTTTTGACTCTATGGCCAAACAAATTTCAATATATTTTAGACGTAAATCGCGGGAAAGACAAATGTAAAATAGTGTTTTTAATGTACTAAAATGACACGGAACTGCAGAAATGCAAATATGAAGGGAAAACACGTGAATTCAGGGCATGTAAAATCGGGGCTCCACTGTTTTTGATTTTGGTATTTAATGTGAGAAAATTTTAAGTCATCCTAAAATAATAGTTGGTAAAAATTGTTCAACTCTTTGATCAGATTCATTATAATGAAAAATAATCTCTTAATCATTAAGAAATTAGTCAAATTTTAATAATTTAATCTAGAACAGTCCAACATTTAATGTGATGTGTCATCTCTAAGTATATAATTCCCTCTATAAGTGTAACCTACCACTTTCATATTATTCTTCAGGGCAACCAAAAAGTCCTCCGGGCCGTGCGCCGGTGCCGTGTGAACTAATCCCGTTCCCTTCTCGGCCGACACATGATCACCCTGCAGGAATGGGAGGGTGAGGTCATTCTTTAACGGATGATGGTACAGAGCTTCCGAAAGGATGATTCCTGAAATAAAAAGGAAAAACATTTAAAATTGTTATAAATAAAAACTTAACATGAATAGCCTATATGGATAAGACTATTGTAATACTATCTATGCTGGCCTCCCAATGTTTCAGATGGATAGATTACAATTTCTAAATGCGGCAGCGCAGATAATATATGGAGTTTACGAATTTTCTCATATAACATCCCTTTTACATGAGCTACATTGGCTCCGGTCTCCTGGAAGAGTTGAATTTAAATTGTGCTGGTTGATGTACAAGGCAACACATAACACAGCACCTCTGTGTCTTCAAAAACTTGGTATCTCAGATAATTTGATTGGTAGACGTCAAACTCTCAAGTCAGCCTCTACTTCAGTCGCAGGCAGGGTTGTAGAACCGACCAGCCATTGCTAGAAGTCTAAATTTAGTGAACGGCCATCTGCGGTGGCAGGCCCAAAAGTGTGGAACTCTTTGCCCTCCGTCATGAGGAACAGTGCATCAGAGACTTTATTTGAAAAGAGACTATAAACGCACCTTTTCAAAAAAACATTTCCATAAGTAAAAATAACAATTTTTATTTTTAAAAGCAAAGATAATGTAGGACTATAAATAGTTTATGTGTAAAACGCTCTTGGGGTGAAAGTTTTTAGGAAAATGGCGCTATACAAATTATCAAATAATTATTATTATTATTAATATATTAAGCGTTTGTACAATCACATTTACAATAAGATATTATTGGATGGGGTGGAGCATATAAAACTTCAATATTACAATTAGAAATCACTCAAAAAATGAAAATTGTTCTAAAAAAAAAGACTACAAGATTTCAAAGTACCTAAAATAATAGACAAAAAAAAATTCAAGTATCGAAATTTTTTAAATTAAATATTAGAAGTAAATTCCGATCTACAAGATTTAGAGACCAAATTGATATTCCAAAACTAAAATATACCGCAATCCAAAATCACTATATTTATCAAGGCATCAAATTTTTTAACAATCTCCCCATCACAATTAGAAGAATCACAGACTATTATAAATTTGTATCTGAAGTAAAAAAATATGTACACAAACTAACTGAAACATAAATTATATACTCTCATATATACTCGTTCTCTATACACGACTCTTACTCTCAAAGAAATATATATATATCTTACTGATTATTTTTAAAATGTATTATATCTTCTAATATTAAAATAAATAAATAAAATTGGTAAATGCTACAAAGGATGAAGAGAGAACATAGAAGTATACCGTCAAAAGAAAACACCTCTTCAAAATTGCCGCCCAAGACTCCTTTCAACTCATTGATAAGTGAAGTGGCCACAATCAGCAGAGGTTTACTGGGACAGTCCTCTGATCGCAGAGCTGAGTACTTCAGATCCTCGGAGTAGCAGACAGCTTGGTTTCCGACAAGGGACCACGGTGTTGTCGTCCAGATTACTGCAGAAAATGTATCGCTGGAAAATATTACACTAATAAATAACACAAAATTGATGCGTTGATTATCTGCAGTTGGTTCAAATATGAACATCATATGATGATAATTACCACGCAGGCTTATATGTATATATTATCATTAAACAGATTTATAACACGATTTGATAAAGTTTTATGGTTTTACGCATGCGCCGAGATCTCAGTCTATGGAGTACACGACTGCCTGTCTGTTCGTAAACTGAAGCATTTTTTCGTCAGGATTTTTGTTTGTAAAACGAGGTTTGACTGTAGATATTATTATTTTGGGGGTCCCTTGACCTGAGACAATCCAGTGTGACAAGCCCCTGTACCATAAATCCACCCCGGATCTATCGCATCGCCCACCCGGCACCCACTAATCCCATCCCTGAATCCCGGACAAGGTCCGCTAGTGTATAGTATGCTGTATTTATGAAGAGATTAGATAAAAAATATTATAAAATTAGACAATGCCAAGAAGGGCGAAAGTGTATTAACTATGAATTAATTCATGAAATCACGTTACAATTTGAAATATATTGCCAGTGTGTCAAATTCAAGAATTGATTCTTCCACAAAATCACTCCATACAGATAATATTCTTACTTGGGGGCCATTGCTTTTAAATGTTGGGGAACTCGTACAAGCGGGAGCTCCAGGTAGACCTGCGTGCTCTTATGTTGAGGGTCATACTCCAGCTCCGCTTCAGCCAAAGCGCTCCTGAAATTATTAACTACAATAAATTATCACAATTACACTGAAATTGATTATCCCGATATCTAAAAATAAATCATAATTAAGCATAAGAAATACTGAAATAGGTAAAAGAGATAGATGACGGTCATCAACACGCTGGACTGATCAAATTCTCCAAGGAATATCATGTATACAATGCTAAGCACAACGCAAGACCGTGAAGAATGGAAAACCCTGATATGTCAATGATTTAAGAAAAAAAGGCATAAAATATTGCGATCAAAACGAGATGAGTAGCTCCTTCTCAACGAACGCCTGATCACAAGAAATATCTTAGCAAAGATCACCACCCTCTGGTTTAAACTAAGGAGTCAAGAATAGCAAATTGATATTCTTTTTAAATAAATTATTAGTATCAATTACATCAAACATCACCATCTTGGTTCACAAAAGCATGTTAAGTGTCTGGATCCCATTAAGCTAGCGGAGTCATGGTCTATTAACACTCCCATCTCCTCACTGATTTATAAAATGTTTAATGACTCTTCCAGGTACCTTGGAAGCCAGATAGCTCCTCGGAAAATTCATAAATTTGGAAATTGTAATGGTGATGCTAAATATTTATCTTGTACTTGATGTACATTAACAAAAAGTATTGAATTATTTTGAATTATAATATTTGATTACAACAATCAAAAAAATAAAATATTTACTCTCACTATGTCACTAACAAGTGTTTGATTCTGGTGGACATAAAATGTCATGTGGCAGACCACTGTAGGTAGACTTCTCATACTGAATTTATTATCTTCGGTAATTGTCTTATATACAAGAGTTGAAAGAAATCTAAAGACACTCACCCTGATGAAGGAGACCAGTAGACCGGCTTCACATCCCTGTATATAAACCCCTTCTCGTACATATTATAGAACTGCCTCAGGAGATTCTGTACATAGGGTTTATCATGAGTATAATAGCACTGGACATCCCAGTCTGCCATCACCCCCCAGGACCTGAAGGTCTGCCTCTGGTCGTACGCCGTGTGCTCGGCGAACTTCCTCGCCATCTCTCGCAGATAAATCGGCCTCATGTTGGACTTTGTGATGAATTCCTTTTTTCCGGCGTTCAATGCCTTCAGCTCGATGGGAAGGCCGTGGCAGTCCCAGCCGGGAATGTAGTGAACTCTGCGACCTTTGACAATATTATTTCTGATGGTAATATCCTTGAGGATCTGAAAATTGACAACGTATTCATACATATTCATACCATGGATTACACGACAAACGAACGTCTCCGTAACTTTGCACAAAAGAAAGACTCCACAACATGCAGGGAAATAATTATTTCATACTTTGGGTATGTTGCTAGAAGAGATGGAGAAATTGGTGACCACTAGGAATATACAAACTAAAGAATGTCTCCAACATGATGTATTTGAGAGTGAATATATAACTTGGGTGCAATAAAAACATGGCTTCTTTTATTACATAACGTCTCATATCATTTATAAATAGAAACATATACCGTCACTGAAACATGAAAATGTTGACACATAAACACAAATCCCTTCCCGCACGGCTGCAAGCACCAGGTAAATTTTGTTTATGTGTGAAAGTGTTTTTTGGGTTTTTTTGTAGTTCCAATATTAACAGTTATGAAATTTTCATGTTTTTGAACAATCGACACTTTGAAACAAGATGGCGAATCAGGCCGGTTAACAAACTTAGTCGAGATATTTACGTACATGGGTAGACATATTCTTTTACTTTTAAGTAAATTTCGTTTGTTAAAGTACCTATCGCAAAAAAATTTAATGCAAGATCCATCCAACATTTACTTATTGATGAAAAAAATTATAAATACCTTATTAACTGCATGGCCCATGTGAGGATCTCCATTTGCGTATGGTGGTCCATCATGCAGTACAAAATCTGGACCTTCCAAATGATCTCTTTGCCAACAATACAAGCCTTCAAAATCGGCTGCCTAGAAATAAAATAATATTACTGATAAAATATTAATATTACAAGAAATCTCTCATTTATAAACGAATAATGATAGATATACAGTTTTATTTTATTTTAGAGAAACTTAATCAAATAACTGCGAGGTTTTTATTAATAAAAATAAATCTTTTATAACCATATAAATTTCGGCGTCCACTTTAATTCTCTTCGCTGCTTTGTGACGGGCGGGATATTCAGTCTTAGGTAAAATAACCGTGCTGGTGTAATTTTTAGCTTTTTTGAGTACATTTTGCTGCGAATATGTTCGGCATTTCCATTTATTAAATCGTATTAATTTAGCTTTTTTCAAAAACCCGCCGCAACCAAACGTCAAACCGACGGCCGCCATTATAATATTCATAGACATTAATGTTCAAATAAAACTAATAAGCAATTATATCTATATTCAGTGGTAGGTACCAAAACAATATTTTATATTGAGATATATTATATTGATATAAATGCAACGTTCTGGTCATTGCACAATCAACATTTGTGATGGTCACGAGGAGATGGCGGGGATGTAAATTAAATTAACACGTCTTTCTATATACAAATTCACACATTTATTTACAACACAAGGAAATATGAAAAAAGGAAAATTCTTATTGCTACTTATATCTAACCTTAATTAAACGCGGGCGCATTAATTGCCATTTTTCCCACTCACTTTTGTCTGTCTTCACATTTGTGATCAATTGCATGGCCACGTGTGGCTCACCGCGGGCGTGTGCGACAAACAGCATCTAGAGCGTTGTGAGCGGTCGCTGGTTGGGTTCCCGGATAAAATATTATCATTATCAAAATATTATTACTATAATTACGAAATTCTTAAATTTTTTACATAGGTATTTATGTTTTAAAAATAATCTACCCAGCCCGTAACCGTATTACAACATTCTTAAATTTATCAGTTTGTTTCATATTCAAATCAATGGAAGCCTATTCCTAACAAAGGGCTCTCGCACGTTACTTATTATAATCAGAAAGTTAATTATAATCATAATCCCCAGTTATCAAGTTTATCGTGATCAACTGTTATATTTGTTAAGCATTTACGAAATTCGCACTCATTGCTTCAAAACGCGTTCTATCAGGATCATTTATGCGTGACAAAAGATATTATTTACATATAACATTCTAGGTGATTAAATTAAATACAGAATCGGCGGGCATGTTATTTCTTGTAATATCCTACTATTGCATTAATTTAAATTGTGAGCTCAATTGTCCGTTCAACATCGTATTAAAACAGATCAAACAAAGGAACTGTCCTTTTTGTCTTCCTCACGTACGGACGTGTTTGTCCGAAAGCCAATAGCTTCGGGCCATTGTTATTCGCGACCCTGAATACTATCTAACTGTCACGTAATGGTTGTTTTCGCCGATCCAACTGGACCTGCTATAATAATTCAACTAACCTTCGCTTTATTTGTCGGTAGGGTTCATACTTTCGAAACAATACGCGCCCTTACATTTTACGATTGTTTCTCGAGAAACCTTCGTCATATTTCCGTTACCTTTGTTATCCCGTCTCAATGTGCATTGCACAATACTCGGGCTGGAGGTTATTACGACCGTTTTCCATTTTTGAATGACCCGCCGGGTTTTTTTTTTGTCAAAACGTCCGGTCCCGTGCATATGAGGCCCGTCATCGGCGATTTGTACGTACTGGCAAGATGCAATTCCCTATATTTATTCTTGATTCTGCGTCTAATAAATATGATAACTTCGCGTCATTTCACATCGAGGTATATCAATATGAAAAGATAAAGAGAATACAAAAATAGAATTAAAAATCTAACTTTATTCCAGATGACAGATAAATAATTTTGATATACCTCGACGTGAAATGACGCGACATGTTATTCAGGTACAATAAAAATTATGATTTTTAAAGATTCTAAATATTATAATTAACTATTAAGTGTTGCTTGTGATAATTAGTTCTAATGTAAATCTAAAATAAAATTACTTGTTTAACTTCAGTGCACTTTATTAACATATATAGTTTACACACCAGGCAAGGTCGATGCTGCCCGCTTGTCTCCATCGAGATCCAGTACTGCTGCAGGAAATAGTATGGATTGTAAGAAATGTAACCAGGAATATATTGAAGGAAGGTCCAAGGTTTGAATAAAACAAACAAAAAAATCCCATCAAAAATGCTTAATTTTTCCATCACATTTAAATATAAATCTATAAAACAAATCTTAAGTTACGTCAAGATAGCTTACTCAAAAAAATACGCAAGCCATCTTTAATTTTCAAAATGCCAAATATAATATAAAAATTTGCGCAACAAATAAAAAAAATTGCGAAAACATTTTTCGAGTGGTGATATGTGGTACTAAAATTTATACATATTTTGCTTTTTATTGTGGTCTAAGGCTATTTAGAAACTAAAAAAAAATGTGCATTAAAAATAAACAAAATTCGCATTTAAAACATGTTTAAGCCATACAAGAAAATATTTAAAACAATTTTTGTGACACATTTCAAATAATGTTGTAGTTTAAAGTAAGAAATCACAACTCATTCGGTTATATAAATCCCTCCTACATAAATATTGTAACTAACAAATAGATCATTTTTAATTATTGTAGTATTTTGCAAGTATCTGATAGATTATTAAATGTCAGTAATATTTTTTAAATATTGCACTCATAACAGATCATACCTAGAATACAATAAACATATGTATCAAAAATATGCAAACAACTAAAAGTGACCTATTTGTTAGTGTTGATTCTTTACATAGAAGTGTGTGTAGGTGGAATTATGGATATGTTAATTAAATGTATTTATTTGCATAAATTATTTACACATTTACGAAAATATGTGCTTTTTTTATAGTTAGATGTTTACTTATGTGCATTTTTAAAATAAATAATTAATGTACAAATGGGAGGTTTCATAAGATTGTAAATCATAGTTTTAATTGGTCATACCATCCTTCATCTGTCAGATATACAACAACAAAAAAATATTGAAACATAAAAAAGTGTAATAAAATGTGATTTATTTCAATGTTTCCAGTAAGCACACAAAACATGCAAATAAAATTATCCACTTCCCCAATTAATCAATCAATACGATCCTTTTTTAACCAGATACAATTAAATATTTCACCATTCAAAGAAAACAGCTCTACTGGGTATGGCATATTTCATCGAGACATTCCTAAAAGTACACTCTAACGGACAGGATGAAATATCACATTGTATTTTTGTGTATCGCATAGAATAAAACCGTTATTGTGACTGTGTTTGATTGTAATGATGATTAACTGAGATTTGACTGTTGGAGGTTCACTTTCTAGTTTATCAGTGATTGCTCAAAGAATTACAAATCATTATTGAGTTGAACGACTCACTGCATTATTAATTGCATCTTGCACCAAAAGAGACTGGACAATTATGGGTATAAGACCGACCAAGTTTAAAACTCACTTTATATGCGAACATATTGTTGATTTGGAGTTCATCCTCATAATGTTACAATACTTAAATGCGAACTTGTTTTTTCCGTTACTGTCAGTTTCTATCATGAGATGAATAAGAAAAGTCTAGAATGTTCACTATGGACGTGACAAAATAACGCCAGTAGAAATAATTCTGTGGTAATTTTTAAACATAAATAAAAGAATATTCCTCAGTCAAGGGGTTAATATTCAAACCATCAGAATCAAAGTTTACAATAGGTTAAAAAAAATCATCAAATATGAGGTCATGGTTTGATTAAAAAATTAATTTTCCTTTTTAAATGATTAATCACTATTAATCAATATTATGTTGCATCATTAAGCATTTCTGATATAATCCTCGATCATTTTCATTTATTAGGAAAACTAAACATCAGATGAATTATTACAATTTTTATCATACAATTATATCACAAAATCACTCTTCGATTAATATTAGTCATGAGCTAAACCATTATTTAATGTGATGTGAGATTTGTGTTCAATTGTAATGACAAACCGATTACTTGTAATTTGGTGAGCAATCACTGGTACATTAAAAAGTAAACCTCCAACAGTTAAATCTCAGTTATCAATCAAATACCAATAATATCCATCACAGGCACAATAACGATTTAGCTCACCCCTAATTCCACAGGACTTAAAATTCAAAGGAAAATTTAACAAACCAGAACAGTTCATAATATCTGAAATTTTACATAAATTTTTGATCAAAAAGTATACACTTACATTATGATAAATACTATACTTTATTGAATCCAAAATGAACAGGACCTGTAATCGAAATGGAAAATATATCATGAGATAGAGATATATTTGTGATAATCCCACAAACTAAACCTATACTTGTAAGAATACCTCGAACTTTGTCAATTCCGAGCCCTACTTAGGTACATATTATAAAATCCACAGTACTCGACCCAAAATGATGAAATGAAAAAATTCTAATGAAAAATGTATTCACCATTCAATCATACGTATTTGTGTAAAACAATATTTTTAACGAGTTCAGAAATATATTTTAAAATTTACATACTCCTACCAACATAACTAACCTAGAATCAACGGTTCCACAATAATAATAGTCAAAATATTTTTTTTAAACTTGCAGTAAAATGATTAACATCAATACCGGAATAATCCATTTAATATATTGTATATTTAATTATTTATTATTTTTTACTTCTCAAAATTATTATGCATGTATTTAAAAAGTGATGATAGCTTACTTTAAGCATGTAAATTAATCATTTATAAATAATATCCTAATGTCTTTCCATGTTTGAAATGTAGATACATAAAATTTGAAATATAATGTTTCAATTAATTCATGTATGTATTTAGATTATTATTATTTAATCCCTAGATGATTTTAATCTTCTGTTTAAGAAATATCCCGCAGTTCATAATTGTTTTTCCAAAGTTAAAACGTCAAACGATTTTTAACTAGATTCAAGGTGTTGTTTATGTATTTGTGGTGTTGGACTGTTAATTAATATGAAAGATCTAGTTCAGAAAAAGCGACACTTAAACGACATCCCAAAATGGATTTTAAACGCTCGTTTATAAATAACGCTATTAAAAGCCATTAGTTATTTGAAAAAATAACAATAGAACAAGTTCTTTAATTAAAAAAAAATTGTAACGTAAAAGTTTAGTTAGAACAAACATTTGTGACCGCTGCGAGATTTTAAAAGCATTAATTATTTATTTAAAGAAAATGTATAAAATGTCTCGTACTTTCCTCAATTTATACAAAATCATAAAACTATTTCAGCAATATAAAAAACTAGTTGTAACATGAAACCCATACGAAGCTATATCACTAAAGTGTGGAAGTCAAAGTTGGTAAATTCTGCATATATACTAAATGGACGGCCCCTAATCACAATCCTTAATTTTGACGTCAAGGGGTACCAGTAAATATTAGATAGCGAGGAAAGAAGCCTGGAATGTGAAATTTTATTAATTTGCATCAATAGAAGCAGATAGAAGATAGAATTTCACTTATTACAAGATTCCCTTTTCAAATAAGGAGAAAAAATAAACTATTCCCATTTTAAATGAGAGAAAATAAGCTATCTGTATTAAACATGGCTGGTTTTGAAAAAATTTAGAAGGTAGAAGAAAGAAAAAAAC
The DNA here is from genome assembly GCA_031772225.1 of Eubasilissa splendida. Lineage (NCBI taxonomy): Eukaryota > Metazoa > Arthropoda > Insecta > Trichoptera > Phryganeidae > Eubasilissa > Eubasilissa splendida. The sequence goes on along the minus strand of CM062869.1, from coordinate 13,988,789 downwards.
ATGATCAATACATTCAAGATGTGAAGTTGGACTCGTATGACCGCAAGACAAACAAATGTCCAGGAAAATAACTCTCGCGTACTTAATGCCGTATTGCTAGAAGAGATGAAGCAGCCTGGAGAAATTACAGAATTTATAAAGAAAAAATTATGCAAATCAATACGAGCACGAGCATCATACTAGAGGAAAAGATAGACTAAGATTGCCATTCAGGAAGAAGGCTAAATCTCAGAAATCAATAATGCACAGTGCGATGAAGATCTTTAATGAAAAATACAGGATGAATATTATGTTCCAGGCCGATTTTGTTTGGCCGCCATTTTGGTTTGACAGACATTTGTCAGTTAGCATATGGTAGCCGTAGAAAGTAGTTGATCACAATTTATTATGGAGCATCTATCGCCTCAACGTGTTGAAGTCATTAAAACATTTTAGATGACTTCAACAATGCAAAAATTGTCAGTGTTGCAAAATAAAGCATTAATAATACTCGGAAAAATAGATATACTCGAATCAGTGCAATGCTGAAAGATCTGAATATGATGACCTTTGAGCAGAAAAAATATTTTAATATAATGGTATTTATTTATAAAATCCTCAATAAGAAAATATCAGCAGAATTTATATGAAAAATTGATGCAAATCAACATTAGCGAGGACATTGTACAAGAGGAAGGGATAGACTGAGACTGCCATTCAGGAAGAAGGCCAAATCTCAGAAATCGATGATGTATAGTGTGATGAAAATTTTTAATGAAGTGCCAGAAAATATAAGGACAAAATGAATAGATTTAAAGTGAAACTGACCAGATATGTAAAAGAAAAGATTTAAATTTTGTTTATATTAGAGCTTATATAGGAGTGCTTATGTATGCACTATGTTAAGAATGAAATAAATATAAATAATAGTGGCAATGTTGTAACCATTAATGGCGATCGCTATCGTCACATGTTGGAAAACTTCTTGGTGGCCGAATTGGGTCTGCAACACTGAAAATACTCTGAAGAAACTAGTGATATTTGGTGACACTGAAGAAAGTGATATATTACAAGATAAATAGATCAAATAAAAGAAATGACAGAATAATTACTCTGTGCAGCAGAGGATTGAGAAAAATGGAGTCCGAGTTATATACACCGATCATAAGAGTCGAGGGATTATGCATTTCTTTAAGAATGTAAATGACTTTCCTTATGTAACCTGCTAGGTTCATGGAATGCTGTCTACAGTTTAAATGTTCATCCATCAGTTTTCGCAAATGTCGGATAGTTTTGACGGCTGACTTTTTACAATAGTACGAGTGATATTGTCATCATCATGCCTTGATGTTTCCACAAGTTTCTGTCCAGTTTCCCTGGCGCCCTACTGCCAAGGCCTGGCATCTTTCCGTACCTCGCTGTGTCACGCTTGATGCAAGTGTTCAGTAATCGCTTTTGTGTGTAAGAATTGATAGTATACACTGGTTAAAAACCTTCCAATTGAGGCAAATTTGTCAATTATAGATTGTCATTAAACATATAATTTAGTCTGTATCTTTCTTCTTGAAATTTCATTTATGGTATTCATTTATTAATAGTCTTGAGATTGTCAAGGTAGTCACGGAAATGGGAAAACATTGATGCACAACGCACGTTCCATGTTACTAAAGGCTCTTTCTCTATCAGTAGATGTGATCATAATTTGGTTCTTTGATCTGCTTTTTCAGCGCAGACTGCTCGCCTCTACTCTTCACGATTCCGGGCCTTATTTAGTGTAACGTGTACAAGACACCAATCATGTCTCGGACTTGATCCATCCATCTTGTTGGAGATCGACGTCTTGCCAATCATCATTGTACATTCTGTGATCACCAAAGTCTTCTAGCGACATCCCCAAAGTATGAAATAATTATTTTCCTGCATATAAGTCTTTCTGAGTAAAGGCAAAGAAATGTAACAATAAGGTTGTAAATGTGGGAGGATTATGGTAGAGAAAGAAATAAAATAAAATAATAAGAACAAGGTATTGATAAATATATTGCGGAAGAGTGAACCGGTATACGAATCAAATCTTCAAAATTGTTGCACATTACATTATTTAAAAATATTCCCTCATAAAATCAATCAGATGAAGATAAACATTAAAATATTTTAGAAAAAATACAGTTCGTGTGTATATAATAATCTGAATAAATTAAATACTACTTATTTCATTGAGCAAGAGGTTTTTATTAAAATGAAATGATAAAAAAAAAAATTTTGAAAAAAAGTTTGTAAATAAACTTGTAAATATGTTTTACAATATTTGCACAGAGACTATGAATATAAAGAAAAGTTCTTTAAATATCTATAATCGTTATCATCATTCATCATGGGCCAGCCGGGTCCGAGGCCGACTGACAATGTGAATAAAAAAATCTTTAATAAAAATTCAAAAATCGTCAACAATTATTGTTTATAGATTAATATTACTTAAAACAATTAAAATTAGAAAAAAAGTACTGAAATAAGGTACACTTTTTATCTAGCAGTCCTATTTGTCTCTCCGAGACCTCAAGTTAAGATTGTAGTCACTTTCAAAATGCACCAAGTGCAATGCATGTATATCCAAAAACATTGTCATCAGGAAAGCAAATTTAAATACAGTAGTCTTGTCAATTTCACAATATATAATATTATTTTTGTAAACACATACAATGTTTGTGAAATAGATTTAACGAAAAAATATATATACCTATAACTACGTTATTTTTTAGATACATTTCAAATATGTATTGAAATTTTAACATCATGTGAATCCTTCACTTTAAAAATTTGCTCATTTCGTTTTAGCTGAAAATGGAATTTTAATTATCAACTCCTTCTTATCCGGCACCGCTGAGACCGGAGCATTGGCGGAAAACAGAATTTTCCCGATATCTGATCAACAACTCCTTAAATTACCATAGCACCATACAAAAATTCATTAAAACTAGCCTTTTGCTAGTGAAGAAATAAAAATACATAAACAAATAATTTTAATTGCTTAATTTTTTAAACTCTTAATTCTAAACTGCATTGTAAAACCACCTTCCGGGTGCCAGTTGCTCGAGAGTTCCGGTTGTTTGAGCACCGAATAAGAGGGAGTTTACTAAATACACACGTAATAAAACCTAGCCGTTCAATTCTAAATCAGATTTGAATACATACAGAAATACCTTGCTAATGCGGCGGGTTAGGTTCTAGATATTCACTACAAGGCAAATATCGCCCTTTTCTCACTTGCCAGTACATATTGAAGCCTGAAAACATGCTTACATTCTCATTTATCAAGTGTGTAATAGCGCTAGGTGTATTAAAACAATGAATTTAAAAATTCTATGGTGTATACAAGAAACTACGTCTGAAAATTAAGTAGAATTGTTAAAATTTACAAATAAAAAAATTACTAAGATATTATTTACTGCACAATCTGCAAACATTTCAGTATAGTGCATTGAATTTTGGCGGACGGTGAGGTTGAGAGAGTATCGGTGCATTTGTCACTGTGTTGATGACTTGTAAATTGCACTGTCAACATCTGAACAGATTATATGACAATTTAATTATTGTCGATATAACAAAATCCTTAACAAGATGAAAATAAAAAACAATAGATACATAATGAATAAAGAGCAAATAGATGATTGTATCAGGAATTTTAATACAAAAACATATTTTTATTTATCTAACCAACTCGTGGCGACCGATGAGTGAATATTTTATAAGCAGTTGTGAAGACAGCAAGGCTAGCACCAAATATAATAAACGAAAAGTGCCGTATTAGCAAATCGCCGTAAAGCTAGGTATGCCTGTATGTGTTTTGTCGACTTAGTTGAAATTCCATTGCATTTAAGTATTGGGCTGATTTCAGAAATACTCCGCATTCTGATAATTTTTGACAGCTGTCCTAATAATCGGGTTTTACAACTGATCGATTCATTCAAACTGTTTTCAAATAGATTAAAAGATTGCATTTAAAATGTACACTGTGAAAATATGCACAAACATTGTTATCATTTTATAAATCGTATCAAATACCCGCATCATACAACACTTAAAACATCCCATTATCAAAAAGAGTTTTGCAGAGATTTTTAGAGCAGTCAAATTATTGGACTATTTTGCTGCGGGTAAGTTTTTGTTATAGCTGATAAATCACATTTCAGAGAGGCTGAAGAGATGAAATTTCATTTTTTATTTACATTGCAGGTCCAAAACTTCAGTCGTGACAATCAACTCAGTCAATAGTCTAGAGGAATCACAATATTGAAACAAATTTAGATAAATCATTTACAAAGATACGCAGAAAAATCAATTTATCGATAAAAATATAGTCATCACCGAAACTTTCTAGCTGGTTTTAACCAATAATATGATAACCTGTTTCATCTACGTAGGTTTGCTAAGTGAGACATCTACTTTCTCCTGTTGGAAGTGACTCTCGTTTGAAACCTTCCTGCTGAGTGGCGTTAGTACTTTCAGTTCATTTTATTAACAGAGACTATAATCCCAGCAATGACTATATTTTACAAGTGATTCATCTAATATATTTTAATTATCAAGGAACTAAGTTCTGAAAAATTGCAATTTCACAAATAAAATGTGATTTCATAAAAATTAATATTACAACAATATTAATGATTAATCTAGAATAAGAAAATATTTAGTTACGTAAAACAGAAGTATAAAATCAAAACTGCTTGGACTACCTCAACTTGGACATACAGAGATCATGTTAAGTGAAATTACATAGTATTATTGCATTTGAAAATGCGAAGATGTTTCCGAGGGAAACCACGGCTTGTACGGCTTACACTGTGAAAATTTGTTTGCTAGAGTATTATTAAATTCAAGGAGGTCCGGCCATTGTTTCTGTGAGGTATAAAAGGGCGTCAGAAGCGCAGAGACTTGGCAATTAGAGCAGCGGTGGCCTTGGACTTGTCTCCACCATTACGCTGTAATTCAGTTTCTACTTGTTCTCTCGTGAATCCTAATTTCATGAGCTCTTGTATCGTGCTTTCACTTCTCGTCAGCGAGTTATTTGAGGTTGTGGGCTGGTTTTCTGTACGTTTTAAGGCTTCACCTTGAAGAAGTAAGCTCTCGGCGAGCTCATTTTCCGCAGACGAAACACGTGGAAGCTCGCCTTCCGCTAAGAAATGGGTCTCGGTTCCGGTCGTTCCGATACGTAGAACGTTCTTCTTCAAGTCAATATTACATTGGTGCCTCTTCAACATGTCCAGCCCGAGGATCATGTCCATAGGTTGGTCTTCCAAAACTGAAAATGAAGTTGTTAAGAAATCTTTTCCAATTCGCATCTGTACCATGTGAATTCTGCCGATGATTCTCTGCACACCAACGCCTTTAGCAATTCCAGACCATCTGTTGTCAACTAGCCGCATTATGTTGCATCTTTCGGCGCAAGCAGACGACATAATCGTGGTTTGGGCTCCTGAGTCAATGAACGCTTTCACGGGGAATCCGTTGACGTGGCAATTGATGTACAACATCACAACAGTGCCGAAAGTCTCGGGGTTGTATTCCATTGCGGCCTCCATGTTCGCTTCAATGTTTTTCTGCTTGATTTCCTCAGCAATGAGTCTCTGAGCTTCTGTATCAAAAGGATCGGCGTTCATCATTCTTAATCTCTGTTGTTGACGTTCAGCTCTGGCGGCCACCTGTTCTCTCAACACCGAAGAAAAGGCATCGAGATTACCCGTCAACAGAGCATCGGCAAGCCTGGGATTATTCTGTTTAAGAAGTGCCAGTTGATCTGGATTAGCCATGAACATATCGCGTATCTTTTTTGGATCATCGTCAGCGCCAAAGCTAGGATTTTGAGGATTCACAGCGATGGTCCCGGGCACCCTGATGCTACTGAAATCGAGCCCGGCCAGACCAGTCGGCGCAGGTGGCGGCCTGGGTCCGACGCTGGTCATCTCTACATCTCCGGAAGAATGCAGCATGTGCTGCAACACTATAATGTCACCATCTCCGACGCCCAGCTCCTTTAAAGTTTTCTGCTCCTCATTCAAAAGCCGTCCGTTGAAGTTGAGCACGATTTCGCGGGCGGGGAAACCGGATTCCACTTCACAAAACGCCTTGAAATTTTCCAATTCCAAGTCTTCGGAAACGTCCAGAACGAAAATATCGTCAGCGAGAGTCGTCACGGTTACCTTCATCGTTGATTATTATGTCGCGGTGCCAGCACAAGAACAATGAATGACATTTGTAGCCGTAGCGGACGACGAAACAGCGACCCGCGATGACAACAAAATAACAAATTATGCACTATGGTACACTATGTCAGCAAAATATTTAAATCGCTTGTAGTGCTCTAATTAAATATGTTGATCATTCTCAATTTTATGAAATATTTTATTCAAGTCTAAAATACACCCAAAGACGATAAAAATTCTGTTATTTTGTAGTTTTTCAACGAATAATTTCAGTATCTAACTAGACACATTTACGTGTCTTGAAAAATTGTTGTCTATGATCTTTTACACATGGCATCTGTCAAACGTGGTGTGTTTTCTTTTTCGTGCCCAAAAAATTTAATATTTTTTATCATAATTTAGTTATTTCACATAAAAATGGTAAGTTCATCTCCAATTAATTACGTTACTTCGTTTTGCAGTAAATCAAATCATCGTCGTCTTATTATTTGGTTTAGTATTTCTATTTGATTTGGAACTTAACAATACAATAATAGGTTGCTTATAAAACAGATTGTCGAGATATACTTAAAACATTAAGTATTTATTTATATTTATGTGCAATACAATGTGTTCCAGATCAGAATGAATTCATCAATATTAAGGAGTTATTTTTCTCTTATCCTGCTCAGGCTGGAGTCTGTCACTCGAATATTTAATTACCGAATTATTATTTTAATTTTCAGCCTAAAGCCAAGAAGTTTATTGACCGTAAAAACGCCGTGACATTTCACCTCGTTCATAGGTCACAAAAGGATCCCCTAGCGGCAGACGAGAATGCTCCACAACACGTCCTGGTCGAAGCGGCAGATAAACAGCAAAAGGTTATATTTTAAAACAATAATGTTTGTAGGTGCAGTCAAACTTACTTGTATCACTATTATTGGCACCAATTTAGTGTTACTGTAGCTTCGTCAGTCCTCAGGCAGGAATTACTTTGACCACCGTGGTCCTGGAGAACAAGGCCATATAAATCTTAACAAATAAAAGGCGGGTAAATCTGTCTTTACGGAACAATGCATAGCAGGCGAGATAACAAGAGAGAGAGAGAGAGCGGTCCCTCCACTCACCTTTGGGCCCCTGGTGGTGGGTTACGAGTCTCGTTCCTGTGGTTGCGCGTCCCGGTTGTCAAACTTTGGTGGACCACCGACAGGTGGTACCAGCAGTCCACTACACTAATTAGATATTGTTAAAATTGGATTGTGACTTTTGAAATGCCAGTTGAAATATCTGGCCGAGGTAGACAGTTGACCAGTGAAACAAAATAAGTGTTGTATAATCTTTACATTCAATTCAAAAATAATATTTATTTCAGTTTCTAATATTACTAAGAAAAATGTGTAACATTTAAAATACTTAATGTATAGGCTTACCATACGTCCTGATTTAACCGGGATTATCCCAGTTTCACACATTGGTCCCGGCATCCCGGCTGGTGTGGCATTTTATCCCAGCCCACATCGCGCGGCTCTGTGTTTTCGCGGGTGACAGTTTACGCTGATCATGGATCACTTGCAGTGTAATTACCTTTTAGTAAGGTGACGCAGCAGCGCGTAATTTATCTACCTAATTTAGTTCGGCTTTTAATTAACCTAATCCATTTAAAATGCCGAAATGAAATTGCAAATTTTGAAAGACGACCCATTTATAAAAAACGTTTGTGGTGAAGACAGCAAAGTGAAGTGCCAGCAATGTTTCTCTTCAGCGGACATTAAAGACCGTGTAACGGCTGTCGCAAGCTCTTCATCTATTAAAACATTTTTTAAAAACGAAACAAGACGATTTAGTTATTGCAGTCAATGAGACCACATTTGCCTTTTACACAGCGATGCATGATATAAGCTTCAAAACTTCTGACTGTACATTCAAATTGATCTCAAAATTCTTTGAACCAAAATTTGGTGCTGCGAGAACCTAATGCGAAACGATAATTGATAATTATGGTAAGCCTATTAATGATATTATTTTTTGGTCCACCCACTACATAGAAGGGAATCCCTTAAAAATGATTAAACTAACATTGGGTTTTTTTTTCTTGCATATTTTTCAGAGCGGAGAAGTGATCCAAAGAAAAGAAGAAGAGAGGAAATTCGGGGTGTTCTTCGATGATGAATATGATTATCTTCAACATTTGAAGGATGCCCAAGACGTGTCTATCCACTGGGCTCCCGCAGTTGTAAGTCAATTATGAATTAATGTGTGTGTTGACATTAGAGTAGGTATGTTGGTTAATGTAGTTGAATGTACATGTGTGGGTTTGTAGGATCAGATGGATATGTTGTGGTGTGAGTGCTGGGTACCCCAATAAACACCCATACGCTTACATATTCTTTTGAGTATGATTGCAGAGTTAGAGCAGGTTGAAGAAGAGTAACAACTTACGGTTGACACAAGTTTATTGTTGAGCACAAATTGAGTAACAAATTAAAGATATACAAAAGTAATGAAATGACTACACGGAGGAACATTTCCTGGAGACGGTATCTGAAAGACGGCAGCGAGTGGCGCTTGGAGTACAACCTTGAAACTTCAAATTCTACGCAGTCTTATTTTAAGTTGCCGGTTGGTTATTTGATGCTGTTCACAAAAAAGAATTATGACGATAAACAGAGTGAGTGTTCCGTACAGGAAACAAGAAAACAAGGGTGGTTCATCGATCTCAGCTTCTCTCAACCGGCGATAATGATGAAACAAAATATGTTCAATATAAGCACACTATGGCAACAAAATGGAGAATGCCTGCCGCAGCAATATACTCTTGTTTTTATTCAAATTCATAACAATACATACAGTCATTTTGCAAGTACATATGTAAAACGGCGACAGCCCTCCGCTTGAGATGTTCTTCTAAGACATCTTTTCCTAAATCTATCCCACAGGTTTTTTGGCGCCGCGCCGATGATCACACCTTGAAATTATTAACACGAGTCGTATCAATTAATATGGCGCCTCCTCGGCGAGTAATTTCTGTGCGATACAGTGAGCGTACATGTCAACGACGATTTAACTCTTTCACTGCCGGCCTTCGACTGGAACATTAACAAATTCCGATTGTATATTATTGCTCAAGCACACATCCACCACAAAAACAACAGCTCACTGGGAAAATGCGTTACCATTACGATATGTTAACCATTTGTAACGAATTTTATAAGTTTACAATGAATTTTAATTTAACTGTACAGTAAAACCGCGATAAACAAACCCGATATAGCAAAAAATGACGTATATCGAAAAAAAAATCGAAATTTAGTCCCTAAAACCAATTTGTCATACAAAAATGCATTTATATAACGAAATCCCGTTAATATTTATAACAAAATCATTTTTGTCCCGTACGAAAAAATGCCAATACATTTACGTAAATTTATAACGAAATAAAAAAATGTTAAAAGATGAAAAGATTATTTCGCACTTACAAAGCCGCGCCACTGCATCTGCCTAGCGAACGTAAACGCAGCGCACGGCCCTTTCGGCGGTGCGCGCGGGCTGCCGACAAGGTAATAAAACAATTCAAACTTCTTCTTGGGTCATAGTATCAATTTGTAGTGGTGTGCCGCCGATTACCGGTAAGTACCTTCGTCATTTATTACACTCATTTAAAAATCGCCGCGATTCAACTGTCAAATTTTTATTTTGAATTCGGTTATTTTCATGCCCAAAACTATGTTTTGAAGCGGCCTAGATTAAACACATTTAAAAATGGTTTTGTTTTACAATATCTGGAATTTACAAAAATACTTCCAATTGGTGTTGAATAGTTCTGTTCTTAATTTAATTCCTTGATTATTCCATTTGCTTAGCGGTTTTAATAACCGTAAAACTACTAAAAATATGTATATTCAGTTCCCAATGCCTTGTTCCTTTCCGCCGTTGTTTGCAGAATTTGCGATCTTTTTTGAAGCCGCGCCACATTTTTTGCGACGTCGCGTACATATAGTACGGATTTTTAAATTTATTTCGTTATATGTGGGAATTCCGTTATTACGATTTTTATTTTTGTCCCTTGGATTTCGTTATATCGCGGTTTTTTACCTTATATTGATGAATTAGACAGCTATCAACTTTTTATTTGCAACGGATCTCAAAAACTTTTGAGCAATGCGTGCTAGGTGCAGCCAGGCTTAATCAATCAATTTTATTTAATGTGGAAAATCTGAAAAATATATATTTTTGAATGATAACGCAAGAAAAGTAAAAGTTCCCAGTGATAACCAAATATTTTTTTCGGAAGTGATTTTTTTCTGTTTATCTTCATCTAATTTGTTTTGATGACTTGTTTAATTTTTTAAATAATCTCTGTTATGTTAAATATTAAATGTTACTCTGTTCTAAACATTAAACATATCTCAGAAACTATAACCAAGTTTCACATTAAATGTTGGATATTAAATTATTAAATTTAGTGTTATATCTAATTGAAAGTTGTATGATTTTAAGGACCCTTCAAAGCCTCAACCCACGAAAGAGAAGTCAAAATCCAAAAAGAATGTCCGCCTCAATTTACCCAGCTCAGTATTTGCCTCAGAGGTGGAAGAAGATGTTGGACTCCTCAACAGAGCAGCTCCGCAATCAGGCAAGTTCATTAAAATTAGATTGGTAGGCTATAGGATATAATTGTGATGAGGAAAAATGCTACTATTGACTCACTGGTATGATTGTGATTAATATTCGATAATATCAGTGATTGAAAACTGTGACTGTGATCACAGTTTCATTACTAATATGCATGCGCCAATCACTGATATCTTTGAGTCACGCGCACTCTCAGTGATTGAACATCAGGAAAAATTGTGTTTCGTGATTATTTTTTAAATTTTATTTATATTGCGTGATTCGGCGTATGCACATATGAAACGAAAATATTCATGAAGTAATGACGGTATAATTCATGATAAGCGCCATCTAATAGATTCTGCCAAAACGTTTTATGCATTTGACTCGAAGTGCTGAGAATTTAACCCGAAAAATAAACTCCCATTTTTTTAAGGATTTTTCATTATCTTTGTGATGATATTTATTCAGCTTTTTTTTACTATTCGATATTCGAATATTTGTGCTGCAGCTATTCAAATAATATTCGTACTAATTTCTAAGGATGGAATATTAAACAATTCTCAGAATTCTGATTCGGACGTGGAAGAGATACCTGTTGCTTGTTCGAAGAGTTCATCGACATCCGAATTGCAGACTGAATTAAGAAGCACCATTTTATCCCTCGTAGTAACTACAAATGTTTGTTCAAATAATCTTAAAAAAGATTTTAGACATTTGGACAATTTCAAAAAAAGGACAGAAACATTAAGAGCTTCTATTTAAAACACTTTTAACAGTTAAGCCAACGTCAACCGCTACTGAGCGGGTATTTTCAACTGTGGCGACGATAAAAACAAAATTAACAAATTTAAAATACAAAACGTTCAATGCATTGTTATTTTTAAAACTACAATAAGTAAACAGTTTGTGGTAAATTAGCTCGTTTTCTTATAAATTTTGATGTACTTAGGTATAATATGATTTATTTGAAATATTCAAAATTAATTTCATACTGTCGTCATACTTTAGAAACTATTTAAATATTTTTAGTTTTACTATTCGATATTTGAATAGTTGGAATATCTAGATACAGCTCATTAATTAATTGAACAGAACCTCCTCACAGATGACGCGTAACCTACAAACACATTCACTCCTTACAGGCTACAGCCATCAAACTATAATCAAAGCAAATACGTAGTCATCACCCCATACCGGTGACCCGCATCGTAAATTAAACCAATTCCCCAAATATATCTCGAAACTAAAGTCGTGATAATAAAACAATCGTATGTGTTGCGTAAAAGCATAGATGCCGGAAGAAACAGGATATTCGGAAGGAGGTTCGCACTCACCACAATCCCGATCTTCTGGCACCCCCAAGGTGGACTGTAAATTTTGGTTTTGTATCACAATCTCCGTTTAGGATCCTAGTTCTTCAGATTGCACTGGATTAGACACAACGTCTCACTCCAATGTTATACTGCGAAATTTACTTGTTACCGTACCCGTTCAGGGTCGCCGATCGACTGACGCGGCGGCAGGTGAGGAAGGGAGGGGAGGTGGAAGGCACAGTACACTAGTTTCGTTCAAGCATAAATATATGTCCCAAATTAATACAAAATTTAATTCAACAAAAAAATAAAAGATATACATATATGTAAACACATGTTTATATATTTCCATTTAAAATTGAACTGTTCACAGGTCTGCGTTTGGATCTGGACCCCGATGTCGTGGCTGCTATGGACGAGGACTTTAACTTCAGTGATCCTGAGAATGAACTAGAAGACAACTTCATGGAACTGGCTATGAAAGAAGGTCAATTTTTCTTTAATATAATACAGTGGAATCTCTATATTTGTCTGATAACAAACAAATGTTTCTATATTCGTTAATATTTTCTATATTTGTCACTTCCACCGCCCGGCAATGCTGTCTAACTGGGCCAAAATGCAGAATATTATCGAAAAGTGCCATCCAAATGTTGCCATAGTCAATATAAATGGATTCAATGGTAATGTGATTGACTGCTTCATGAAGGTTTTACAAAACAGACAGAAACAGACAATATTGTTTGTTAAATCGAGTGCTACTGAATCATCGGCAAACGAAAACCACCACCAGAATTAGAGTTACCCAATGTTTAAATTGTCTCCTAAATTTAGTAACTTTCCTCCACTTCCGCTTTTACCTGGATTTTCACCTACAAAGGCACTGTTATTAAATAAATAATAGATATCTCATAGAGATGAAGCTATTTTTTATTTTTTTAATGGAAATATGAATAATTACAGGGCTTATGACCTGTCTTCGGCTGGCTTAAGTGATTACTTTATACAAATATAACATTCACCATTCTCACCCATTAATCAATCTCCATATCTATCAAATTTTTGGAAGTTGTATATATGTTAATATGTGGAAACACTTTGAGTACCGCTGCACTATCGCCATCTATGATTAATGGGTGAGAATGGTGAACGTTATATTTGTATAAAGTGATCAAAGTTAATGCATTTTCATTAGTAATGTGATCAAGCCAGGCCCTACCGGTACCCTTATACTGGTAAGGTAATGTTTTTCTTATTTTCTCCTCCTGCATAAATAATCTCATAAATCCTTAAAATTGCACAAATAATTTTATGCACATCACCCTGATCCAAAGTTAAGGTAACATTGGTCCGGACTCCCGCATACAGCTTGCCCGGGACGTCGTAAGAAAAAAAAGATGAATTTCCAAAATTTTTAAACCATGGTGAATATTTAACCAGTGTAAAGGTCTCGATAATATTTATCGTAAGGTAAATAGTATTTACATTCTCCATTTTGTTTGTTTACAGGTGCGATACAAAATGATGAAGAATGTTCAGATGATGAGGATGACTCACTTGGATCCCAACAGGGCTACGCATCAGACGGGCAATACACTGACAGTGATGACGAAGACGACGTAGACAGGATAAGAGGAAGAGCCGGACAGGACAGGGACGACGACAACAAGTCTAGATTTTCACAGTATTCCATGTCATCCAGTGTCATGCGAAGGAACAATGGACTGACATTGCTTGACGATAGATTTGAAAAGGTAAAATAATCTCGTTATATACAAAAGCAAAGACATGCAGCGGTAAAAAAAAATTCAATTCAAGTGTCAAGCCTAAACTAACCGTTCTTAAAGGTATGTATATTATTGCAACATTATTGGACCAATTGACAAGTTGCGCGGTAAGGGAGGCTCTCGGCCTGGAGACCCTACTTCTACATGTATAAAGATCTCAATTGAAGAGTACCTTCTTGGCAATTCTGGAGGAAAGGCGTCTGGTGTGTCGCCCTAAACTAAGCTGGAATCAAAACAGCAATAAAGACCTTATAATGATAAATTGGGTTTTGATTCAAGTACTATTGTAAAATAGTGCAATACAAGGTATTACAATGACTGTTTCTTCGTTTTCGCATCATTTCTAAGACGCTGGTTTTTTCAATCTTCTGGATGTTTTAACTGACTGATAATGATTTATAGAGACATGCGTGAAGGTTATGTATTTAAGATTTCAGAATGTAATCAGTCAATAAAAAGTCAAGTTGTGGTTTTCGGTGAATTTTTTCCGCTTTTTTTAAATCCCAAAAATCCCATACAAATTACATATTTTTTGTGTTTTTAATATCTCTTCTTCATATTACATTATTTCATTATTTTAGACTTTCTGTGAGAATCTGTGAACCTGTTTTTTTACATAATATCCTCTTGAATTCTTAGCATTGGCAAAAATAATAATTGCAGATGTTTGCGGAGTATGATGACACGGAGATAGGTGCCTTGGACTGCGACGATATTGAGGGCCACCTCTCCGCCACTCCGGAGGTGCTGCTAAAGTGTGCGGAAGAGTTCAGTGACCAGAGAAAACTTTACAAGCTTGATCAGGATAAAGACGTAAAAAAGTAAGGATGTTCATAAATAATTTTTAATATTTGAATATGTCCAGTAATTGTGTGTATATTCCTAATAATGTACTGGTCAAAATAAAAATATATATAAAAAAAGATTTTTCAGGCGTATTCTAGTATAATGTGTTAAAAACATTTACAGACAAAGAATATTGCTTCAAATAATTTTAAAATAATTAGGTTCTCATTAGTGACATCTATGCTGTTTCAGGGAAATGAATATCAAATTTAGTTCATATATAGCGATAGCATAGTTGTTTTAATTACTCAAAAGTGTTTCCACACATATATACAAGTTCCAAAAATTTGATAGATATGGAGATTGATTGAGAATGGTGAATGCTACATTTGTATAAAGTGATCACTTAAGCCAGCTGAAGACAGTAAACTCTGTAATTACCCATACTTTTATATTTTTTCATTAAATATAATAAAAATAGCTTCGTCTCTATGAGATATCTATAATTTGTTTAATTTTTAATCTACCTAATATTTACATTCAATAGTAAATTAATTTTACTCTTCAATGTCGGATGGTAAAAACCGTAAATCGTTAGTTAAAAATGGCAGACTCTTCACAGCTGTTTCAAAAGTCATCTGTCACATTAATATTTTGAAAGTTGCAGAATACGACAATGAATCATTAAAATATCTCGCTATTGATGATGATCTCGCTGTTGAATTTATTTTAGCGCATAGACTGAATATTTTTCGCCAGCGCCATAGAATAAAGCATACAATTGCATGTATTGCCAATGGTGGATATTTAAAATCGAATTCTCAGATATTTGATGATTATTCGTCTTGCCACACTATTAGGCGATATTAACTCTGACAGTATTAAACTCAACGTTTTAAACAATCTGCAAACGTTCTTTACCACGGGCGATGGTGAAAAGTTACTTTATATTTAATTCCTAAGTTAGTTAAGTGTCTTTTATTTTGAACTCATAAAGAACGGGCAAGTTTGCCGTCCACAATTCATTCATCATTTCTAATTGTGGGTGTTATTTTGTTTAAAATTAAACAATTGACACTAAATTGATATTGTGTTAGAGCATCGCCCTTTATTTTTCCCTCAGAATCCCACTATCGAAAACATAAGGGAGTATATTAAACGCAATTTGCCATTTCTTATCATTACAGATTTATTCACATGAGAGGTATCGCAGAGGAAGAAGAGGACGACAAGGACGTGGATCTGTTTGACACGCGGGAAGAAGACGAAGAGAAGAAATGGGATTGTGAATCCATACTCTCGACCTACTCCAATCTCTACAATCATCCGAAACTCATAGACGAACCCAGAGTTAGTTACAGACTTTATTTTACTCGATAACTTACTATGCTGAGCACAGAATCAATCTATTCTCGCCCGCATTTTTACCTTGATCTTTCAATAATGCATTATACATTTATAAAAAATATTTTTTTAATTTAAAAAAAAATTATACAATGTTACCAAATAATATTTAAAAAAATCGAGTGACTTCTATTAGTATTTTGTATATTATAATTATTAATATAAAATGAGGCCACAAAGTAATTTTGCAAATATTGAAGAAGTTCAATTAGTGTTTGCTGTGTGTACATTCTCTGGGAAGGAAGAATGGAATGATAATTTATTACATTCATTTTTGACATTTTGAAATTTAATTTGTTTGAAAACAGTTGCTTCGTGTAAAACTAGGTACTGGGAATTATTATTCAAATTCAAATATGAATTTTTAAAAATTGATTTACTCTCTGGAAAAGCAGTTTCTAATCCTCAACAAGCCAGCGTTTTCAAGTTATATTTTCATTTGTGTATAGCTGAGACACAAACCTCACTGAACGTGCTCGAATGCCAGTTAAATTTAATATTATATCTGCCGCACAGACTAGTAAACGAATAGACATGATATGAAGTGTACATATAGGAGAGGGGTTTGGAACATTGTTTGCGTGGCGAGGGGCTTTCTACACACATATATCCAACGAAACATAGATCCGATAGTTTATGACACATTTATGCAACAGTAAAAGTATTCACTCCTGGAAAATTAAATCTTTGTGTAAACAAAACATATTTTTTACATTAATGCATATTATATTGTCAGCATTAAAGTTTTTGTTCCAATCCAGTATTATTTTTAAAAGATTGCGTGAGTGGCACCAAAGTGATCACGTGGGTGCCACCAAAATGAAAATTTTGGAACAAGGAATTTGCATTAGTTCATGTCCATTTATTTAGTGGTCTGTGATCTGCTGTTATTTTGTTGTCTTTGATTTCTATTTCAAGTTGTGAATTACCTTTTCTCAACATTTATTTATCACACATTTTTATTCTTATAATTTACAGCGAGAAAAGAAAATCAAAATAAGCGCCAAAACCGGCATACCTTTAGGTGTAATCGACGGCTCCGATTCAGGAAACGTGACAATGAAATCTCTAGCCCGCTTTAATATGGAGCAAGCCGAGTTTGAACGAGCGCAGAGAGGCCAGGATGGCGATTCCATCTGTGATTCAGTCCTCTCCACCCTGAGCATTTTGTCCCTCAGACCAAAGGACGAGACGCCGGAAGAACGGAAAGAGAGGAAAAGGTTGCTAAAGGAATTTAGGAGTGAGAGACGATTGGAGAAGAAGGCCAACTCAGAAGCTTTCAAGGAAGAGAAGAAGAGACAAGAAAAGATGAGCATCAACAACAGGAATAATATACAAGGAATTAAGATAGTCTGAATAAATATTGTGTTTATATTAATTTGTGTTTTTATTGGTTTTGTCATTTTTGTATTAAAATTTTTAATGTAATTTGATCATTATTTTGTTTTACATACTTAGGGCCAGTTGTAACTTATTACCATGGTAACTTTTTACTATAGGGACTTTTTACCATTACCATTATTTGTTATGTCAAATTTTGTTACTGTCAAAGACTATCTTGCCTCTCAGAGTGGCAAGGCGAATAATCATGAAATATGCTTTATCTGTGGCTTTATTCGCCCTTGCGTTCGAGACTTGTCACTTCGGTGGTAAAATTTTTTCATGTTATGTGCTAATATATCGCATACCTAGAACAAAACCAAGAATTTTTAGTTATTATTGTGTTCGGATACTCTGTCATATACGCAACTAATAACTCGTAACTTTATCAACAAAAAAATGGAGAAAAATGTTTTTATTTTTTTGTCTACTGAAAAATGACTTTTCGAGTTGTGTGCGATATATTAAACAACGAGATCATCATCGGACGAACTCTCATCACTAAAATAGCGGGATATTGAATGATTCATTGTCGTATACTGCAACTTTCAAAATATCACTGTGTCGGATGACTTTTGGAACAGTTGTGAAGAGTCTGCCATATTTAACTATCCATTCTCATTTTTACTATCGGACAGTGACGGGTGTACTATCGAGAAGTAAATATTTGTTTACCAACGCTCAAAACCGTTTTCGCAAAAAAATTAACTTCGGTAACTTTTTAAAAAGTTACTACTGATCACACAACCATAAATATTGCACTTTTTACTGAGCATTTTAAAATTTTCCACGATAGCTGTATTGATTATTTGGATTTGGATTTCTCTAAATGCTGCCAAAGGCCACATGGACTTGGGAGTTGATAAATGCAGGTTCAAGTCGGCTCAACGAAGGACAGGCTAAAGTGACGCATAAAGGGTATTTACACTGCCAAACACTGTTTATACATGTTTAATACAAAGCAAATTGCAAGTTAATAAACCTAGTCCACAATATTTTATCATTTCAAAAAAATTGTACGTATACGATTATTTCGATTAATCAAAATATTTTATTGATTCTAAATGATATGTTGAATACAAACAATTAAAGATCATCGAATTTTGAGCGACTGGATATTTTTTGTTAGATGATTTAGAACTAATAGGGAAAATAACTAGTAAATAATAATTTTCACATTTCAAATGGTTAATAGAAGGTACAAATAGCTGCCGCTATCCTAAAATACATTTATCTGGTCGGACATTCAAAGATTAAACACTAACCTTGAAATTATTTTATATTAAAATTTAAAATACACTTGCCCGTTCACTTATAACTGTGTCGTATTCAGCGGCATAACTATAAAAATTGGACCCCAAAACAGAACGGAAAGTCCCATCCAAATAAATATTGTGGGCTTTTACATAAGAATAAGATTTTTAATATAATATATATGTTTCAATACAAATTTTTCTTCAGTTCAGGTATGCTCCTGCAATGAAAAATGTCAATGAAATTCAACTTGTTACCAAGCCGATGCATCTACCTGTGTACCTACAGAGAACACTTCATGTTGTGTCGTTTGAGTTGGTACTTTATACGAAACCAATTGTATCAACTCAGGGCAGTCCAACACGCTATTAATCATTTTATATAGATATGCTATATCGCTCGCATCTCTTCTCCAGGCTAATTTTTTCAAATGATGTAGACCCATTAAATAATCGTACTATCGGAATATGTAATTTAAAATTGATAAATCTTAGAAATTTATGTTGCACTCTTTCTATTTTTATAATATGTGAGCCATAGTAGAGAGACCACAGAGTTAAATTCCAGCCTACTTCTTACAATAGATGTATATAAAGTTGTGTTAGAGAGCGAAGCGAGTTAAAGTTTTTGGTTGTCCTTAACATAAATCCTAAGGATTTCATCGTCTTGTTACAAATTTTGTTGTAAAAATAAAATATGTCAATGTATGAAAGATTTATGTAGTTTCTTTAGTACCTACATATGTAAATCGCAACATTTCATAAACATAGAAACTAGATCAAGTGATTCAATGAAAACATTATTTTAACAACAAATCTTATAAAATGCACTATGAAATTTGACGTACATATCATATTACACATGCAGTTTGGCACCTATCGTGCCAGCGCGCGGCGTCGTGATTAGCTGGTAGGCAGGGCTAGTTGCAGATGTTTATAAAGGGATGAAGGTCAAATGCCTAGTCGCGCGAGTTTAGGGACTTAAAAACATTTGCAAATATGCGAATTACCTGAACAAATTATTTATTTCGGGTTTCAAAAACGTATACGAATTGCAAATAATCAGATTTTACGAATTATCAGTAGAAATGTTATTTTCGAGGCAAATTTTTTTTAAATAAGTGTGGATTCTGTGAAAATACAAAATATAGGGTTACGAATTAACGGAGTTTTACTGTACATACTATTAACACTGAAAAATTTATCAATGCTAAATGCATTGTAGGACGGTTTGGATACGTGGTTTCCAATACACTGCACTGACATAGTTACACCGCTGGTTGTATTTGTTGCCATTGTTGAACTCGTTCAGTGATTTCGGGCCCCCGGGTGGCTGCCCAAGAAGTAATATTTGTCTATGGATCAAATGAAAAGATTGTATAAAGTAGTTAAGTTTATATTTTCTTACACTTCATAAAATTAATGTCATTATATACATCAAAAAATTAATCGCATACAAACATTTTTTATATAATATTCATTGTATAATATAATATAAAGATCAATAATTATTATTTATTTATACTTATCAATTATTATTATATTAAATTTATATATGACAATAATTAGAGATGTACACATTTACAAATATAGGAAACTGTTTGACCATCTCCTTTCAGTCTACAAACGTCACCATTCAATTTATACAAGTCCAATCATTTTCATCAGTACGATTCAAATCAAAATATATATGGCAAACAATGTGATGACAAAAAAAAAACTAATTCAAATACTATATTAATACGTTCTACAACTTTATAATAAACCTACTTAAAAATAATACCATTATATTATTAATCTGTTTTTTTTATTAAATATATTTTATATTATTATCTAACATGCAGTCGTGTTGGGAAAACCGGCAGTAATAAAATTATTATCACGACCGCGTTTCTCTGCGATCGTTTGTGGTGCTACTCAATACGCATCAAAAATCAAATTGAACACGGCAACAGGGCTTTTAATACGTGCAATTATATACGGAAACACTTCTCCCAAATTAAAGCTGATCATAATTATAAATAGTTATACACGGATGTACAACCTGAAGGCTCATAGAGAAGCAATCAAAGACTAGTCATGCAATCAAAAACAAAATACTCCTGAGAATACTTGAGCTAGTCAATTCTCACAAATGCTGAGTATGTCGAGGCTTTCCAACAACCATGATATCTCAGCAATATTGAAGCCGAAACAGCTAAGATGGCCAGAATATTGCACACCCAGATCAAAACAAAAAGTCATTTTTTAGTAGACAAAAAAATTTAAATATTTTTCTCCATTTTTTGTTACTAAAGTTATCAAACTAAATAACGATTTAGGTTATAAATATATCCTAAAATATCACTAATCGAGAACTGGGACTAAGTTAGTTGCGTATATGACAGAGTATTCAAATACAATAATTAAAATTATTGTTATTTTTTTGAGTTGTCTCAGTTTTGATGTAGGTGTGCGATATGTTAACACTCTGTAAGGTCTATGAGGACACTCAAACCCTCAGGTCGCCCAAGAATGAGACCATTGATAATGTTGGAAGACCGTAGCTCAAGACAGAGAAGCCTGGAGCCCGGTTGTGGTTGCTGGTTTGGCTGCTCTTGTACGTCTTTTCTTTGATGACGTAAATTTTTATCATTGGTATAACACATAATTTAGCTTATAGCTATAAATCACTGCGATATTTTGATAAGCACAAATTTTATAATAATGTTACTGAATTATTCTGCTATGGATCCACTTTCATGAGTAGCCTCTACTGTCTTACTTCTTCCAGTGCTTGTCCGGTTATCAAATGTTAATGATCTTTACGGTTCTTATATTACCTGGACAATGTTTACTCATTTGTCAAGCCTGCAGCGCTAGGTAAGCTTGGTCATCACGCACGGCTCGTAAAAGAGATGACAGTCTCGAACAAGCGTGGTACGATATGGTACATTATTAGTTCTGTCATTTTACTC
The DNA here is from genome assembly GCA_031772225.1 of Eubasilissa splendida. Lineage (NCBI taxonomy): Eukaryota > Metazoa > Arthropoda > Insecta > Trichoptera > Phryganeidae > Eubasilissa > Eubasilissa splendida. Next base: position 13,967,137 of record CM062869.1, on the reverse strand, counting down.
CGCATACAAAATACGATTTACATGTACAAACGCCATTACATTTGGTCTCAACATACCAACGGCGAGTTGCAGAAATTATCAATAAATTAAATTTTACATTGCATCAAAATATATTAAATGTTCAACAAAGAAAATTGAACTGCGGGCGGAATGTCTGGGCACATGACAAAGAAATTTCTGTCGGAACTGAGAAACTTTATGACAAGGTCGTACCGAGGAAAATTTCACATTGTATTTCTTATAGATCACCGAGCATGCATCCTCTTCGTTCAGCATTTATACCAGTTTCAAATATTTTCCGATTAACAAACACATTCACTTGATGGCTGTATGATATTAACATAAAGATCTTAATCGAATGTCCTGGAGTATTCGCCTTAATTACAAGAAGTCTTTAAATAAATATATAATATGTATGTATAAAGAAGGTATCGACAGCACACCTGCTTTTGCGACAATTATTGTGAACTTTAAACTACACACACACAGCCTCGGTATACGAGTCCAGCACGCGGGAGATGACGAGGTTTCAGAGTACCAGGCCGACGTAAGACACTCCTTCGGATTCCGTGCACTCCAGACCGTTCCTCAGGTGTTCAAGGGTGTTGTTGAAGTGGACGTTGACCATTTCCGTCTCCTCTGACTGTTCGAGATTCGGGAGCTCCTCGCGTATCTTGGATATCACCTGGAACATAAGAGAACCGTTATAAATTACCGTAGACTCTAAAGAAAACCTCCAGTATATGTATTCTTAAAACTAATATTGATTTATTGTTTCGGAGGCAAGTTTATAAAACTCCATAATAACACATGTGAAAATAAAAAAACACATTTAATTTACATAAATAATGCTGTCTCTACTTCATTTACATAAAATTGTTTAGCTATCCTTTTTCATATATTACCTGTGTGCCGTATTTAACGGCTAAAAAGAACACCTGCGAGCCCTACTTGCGAGCAATTCCCACATTTATCGTATCTAAAACACGTGTTTTTATTTATAATATAACACTGTTATTAAACAAACAATAGATATCTCATAGAGAAGAAGCTATTTTTTTTATTATATTTAAAATTGAAGTATTACAGGGCTTACGACGTGTCTTCGGCTGGCTTAAGTGATCACTTTATACAAATATAACGTTCACCATTCTCACCAATTAGTCAATCTCCATATCTATCAAATTTTTAAAAGTTGTACATATGTTAATATGTGGAAACACTTTGAGTACCATTACACTATCGCCATCTATGAACTAAATTTGATATTAATTTCCCTGAAACAGCATGTATGTCACAATGAGAATCTAATACTTCCATATTTTTTCATTAAATATAATAAAAATCTATTATTTGTTTAATAACAGTGCCTTTGTAGGTGAAAATCCACTTATTGTGTGTTCTTGGACATATTCAAATATTGCTAATAATATAACAGCCTATTTATGTCACGTCCACCACATAAAGTACATTAGTAAATAGCACGTAGGCAGGAAATCTACCTATATGAGACGCCAGTAAATATATTATTCTTCAGTTTGGAACAAGTGGATGAGTTTGTGTATTTGGGAAGTATGTTTGATAGAAAGGAAAGGCTGAGAAAGATATCGAAAAGAGGGTAACTGCAGGGAACAAAGTGAACGGCGCTTTGAATGGAATTATATCTAATGGGAACTTGTCAACCGAGGCAAGACAATAGAGTACTGGTACCGACACTGATGTATTTAAGTGTACAGTGAATGAAATGGAAATGAGATCACTCGAGCGTATATGCAGCATATCCATTTATAATAGATTAAACCATGTAAAGCTGATCTTAGTATAGTGAGTAAGATTAAGAAAGGATCACTTAGGTGGTTTGGTCATATGAAACGGATGAATGAGGTGAAAATGGTATGGAAGATATATGATGTAAGTGTTGATGGCACCAGAAACAGAGGACGTCCTTGGAAGACTTGGCACACTCAGGTAAACCAGATACTGGAAGATGGTCGTGTTAGAAGCCTCAATAAACAATGTGTCTGCATGTGAAGATGAGGTGAGAATTGTGTGTCACAGACAGAAGAGTGTGGCGCTCTATCCTCTCTGCCCACCCCCGCGGAGAAACGGCGTGACGGTAAGTTAGTTAGTTTAGTTCTCTTGAATAAATCCGACGTGAAAGAACTTGAGTTTTTATTGACAGAGTACATCCTGAAAGCTTAGAGGAAAGAGCCTTTATTCCGTACATAATAATGAATATCAAAATTTCACAAACCCAAATAAAATATTATCTTCCAAATATTCATACAATGTAATATTTTTTACAATTCCATGAATTTTGTTGTAACTAGATTTGACCTAATACATCGTAATTATATGTAAAATATAAATTAGACATTCATTGAAGTGGTACCTTATTCAGAACTGCTGTGGTGATGTGAGTGTTGCCCTTCTCGTAAAAGTACACATAGTGATTGAGCAGCTCCACCAGCAGCTGGACTTGAACCGTGGGGTCCATGCACTGGGAGGCTATGCGCGCACCTTTGTTCAAACATTCCAGAACACGCTTTCCGTCGCGCATCTGCGGATAAATTGAACAAATGAAATATCATCAATTTAAATGTCTTCAATACATTCTTCACAACTGATCATTTTGATTCTCACCTCTTCCCTACTGATGTTCTTTCCGCTCCAGAAGAGGTGCGCGCAGGCGGTGACTCCTCGGCATTGATCGGGCTTCTTGAGGAGCTTGCTCGCAGCCAGGGCGCACTGCGTTCTTATTGGTTCCGCATTCTCTTCACCTGGAATGGAGAAAATCATTTTCACATATAATTTATGCAATATTTAAATCAAATTGTTAAAAGTAATCTATTTGGTCATCCTGTAAATAATACGGTTTTTTCAATTACATAAGGAGGACAGGATAAACTACCTGCATCACATTTAATTACTACATGCTATAAAAGCAGGAACTTTTGAGGAGTGCGGTTCAAATCTATAATGGAAGTGACAAAGGAGCACATTTGGCATATTTTGCTTTATGAGTTTAGTAAAGGCAACAACGCAACAGAAAGTGCAAGGAATATTAATGCAGTATATGGGGATCGGACAATAAGCGTAAGCCAGTGTCAACGGCGGTGGTTCCAAAAATTCCGATCCTGAAACTACAGCCTAGAAGACGAGGACGTCCTGCAAACCATGGTGGAACAAAATCCCTTCGTAACCGTTGAGGTACTAGCAGAGAAGCTTGGATTTGGTCATTCAACCGTTCATCGACACCTGCGTGCCATCAGAAAAGTCTGCAAATTGGGTCAATGGGTTCCTCACAAACTTTCAGAGTCTAATCGCGTGCAGAGAGTGAATGTGTGCTCTTCTTTGCTGTCACGTCTCAGGAATTAACCTTTTTTGAAAACGATGCACCACCCACCATATTCGCCGGACATTGCCCCATCTGATTATCATTTATTCCGCAGTCTTTAAAATCGTTTGGATGGAAAAAATGTGAGGTCAAAACAGTACTGGAGAAGTATTTTTCATTATGGACAAGTGAATTTTGGTAGAGGGGCCTTGCAAGTCTACCAGAAAAAGATGGAAGAACATTGTAAAAAATGAAGCAGAGTATATTTTCGATTAAAAAAGAACTTTGCTTATCTTAATTTTGTAAATATAAAAAACTGCATTATTTATGGAATGACCCAATATTCAAGTTGAGCCATGAAAAAAATTGCAGTAAAATGTTAACCTTTCCAATTCATGTATCAATATAAAACACTTATATGATGTTTATAAAAAGAAGGTAGTTAGTAAAAGTGTCAAAGCGAACAGTGCTGATGCAGTAATAGATTAGGCGGTCTAGCCGTATGTAGAGTACTATGTACTATGTAGGAATTGGAAAAAAAAAAAACAAACATATAACCCCTCCTCACCAAAGCAGTACATCTGTTCAAATGTGGATACGATCAGCGTGATGGCGGCCAGCTGCGCCTTGGAGTCTGAGATCTCGTCCTCGTACAGAGAGAAGGCCTGCGATAGGAATTCATAGGCGATCGTCTCATAGTTTTCGAACTGGATCAGGCCAATGGCCAGGGCTCCTTGAAGGAACAATCTGAAAATGACATTGGACAATTAGAATATGCGATAAATGTACCTACTTTTCCATCGCCCCACCTCACAAACTAGATTTACGTCGGTTGATATTTGGTGAGCCTGGCGATCGCTCACATTTGTTCGAGTGTGCTTGAACGCCAAATAACTGGACATATTTGTGTCGCATCTGATTTGTATATTGTGCAAACGAAAGGGGGTCGGAATGTGAGAAATGCTCGACTAATCGACTTTGAGTAACTAGTTGGTCTAGTGGTTAAGACGGTGGCCTAGTGATCTAGTGGTCTAATGTGACATGTATTCCGTGTACGCAACTCTATTTAAAAAAAAAAAAAAAAAAATCCTATAGCCTCGTCGAGATGATGTCAAAAACTTGCAACAAGACCTTTGGACTATCAAATGATCTCAGCTTGATCAGATAAAAAGTCATAAGCAGACCCACACAAGGTAAACACAATGTACAATCAGGTTAAAATAGCTGGATGTCCAGTTTAATTTGTGTTCAAACACACTCAAATAACAATGAGCGGTCAACGGGCTCGGTGTAAACCGAGTGTGTGAGGTTGCGAGAGGGGAGAGGTTAGAACAATAATATTATGTGGCATTATTTCAATTACCGGCGTTATCACAAATACTACGAAACCAAATAGTACATTTGAAAAAAATTTGTTTGCGTTTACATTTCTTTTTCCCAGAGAAACTGACGTAAAAAACATTTTATAATTTTGTAGATCAACTGATGTTAAAACTAATTTAAAGAATATCACCTCAGTGGCAGCTCGGCCATCTCCGCCTTGACCAGCTGCGTGATGGTGGAATGGCAGAATTGGAATATCTGCATGCATTTCTTCTCCCACATTTCATCCTGAAAAATCGACAGGCACAATTTAATCTCCGTAATTTCCGCAGTCGCCGCTGAGACCACACAAGTGGCACACAGATGAGCCAATCTCCGATCCTAATTGAATACGGCGATGTCACAAGTTCACCCACGGCACACAAACAACACAATACAATATCACAAAATACAGTGCTGGTGCACTGGAGACGAAAGGGTCCACACCGCGAATGCTATTGCAATGTCGAGATCAAACAAATATCAGTCAAGTTGACGTCAAGGTCACAATTCACACTGACAAAATGAGCATTAGGAAATATATGGATGGGAATTTGGATGCGGAAATGTGTCAATAACATGGGTCACGACCGATTCAAAAAGACGAGCCAAAAGGGTGTTTACGAATTTGGAACAATTATTATTATTACTGTATAATGCACTAGTACATACCTCTTTAGCAAGCTGCTTGTAGGTATAAGCAAGTTTATAAGCCTGAAACAGTATGGGCGGTACAGTGTGGGGTAGTCTTCTGGGTCCCCCGGTGGACAGCTGCTTCTTGGCACTCTTCAGTATCAGATATTGCTGGTCCGGTGACTCTGACTTGAAGTGGTGGATAAGTCTGGAGAATACCAAAAACATTTTGTATGTGTATATTTTATAATATCTGGAGCAAAAATATTACAGGCGACAAACAAATGTCACTCTGGCATTCCAAAGCGTCTGGAGACCCACTCGCTGGTCCAAAAAACTATGATTCAGATCTACAAAACATTCTTTAGTTTTCTGAATGTTAGGTACTCGGTAAGAGAACCCAACATTGTTTGAGTTACGAGGGCGAGTCAAAAATTATATACAAATACTAATTAAATGTATTAATTAGATAGATATACATAAAAAATCAATTTTATCGAAAAATATTGTTGTTGCGCTACCGGGATTCGAACCTGGATATCTTTTCCAATGCGGGGAAGGTGCATTACTAACTAATACTGTCGCTGTAGCATAATTGGTAATGCATCTTCCATATACACTGAGGTGGGGTTGTCACGCACAATGCATGGATTTTGACCAACTGTGAAAAAAGCTCTTGAAGCAAAACCCATTGACTGGAGGCAGTGTAGTTTTCTATTTTACCTGGCTAGCAATCCTTGCTCTTCTACAAAGTCCTCAATATCCTGTGGTACAGCGGGTTGGTCGGGTTGATCTGCCACCAGACATGACAGCATACCTAGAACTGCAGTTACCTGTAACAATTTTATTCATTTATAAACTATTTTCAAACTCACTAATATCTAATTATCTGAATACAATGAACGGTTTCAATCATGGAGGCAGACCGTACTCATGTACCCTTTCTGATACACTCTTTACATAACCATCCTTCATATGACCTTATTTCAACAATAAAAATGGTAAACATAGAAAAACCTCAAATTTACACCCACCATTAATGTTTTCCCACAATTTACACTGAAAAACCCAAGTCATTCATTCCTGAACATAAATTTATTTTGTGAGTACAAGCATGTAATATTGTTCCGATTAATCATACGATTTGTGGATGCGTACCTGGTCCTGTGTAGTGATGAGAGTCCCGTTATCCAGCACGCTTGTGAGCAGATACACCGCCACGGCCTTTCTGCCGCAATAATCCAGGTACTGAAGTAGGGGAGCATACTCTTTCAGCTGGATCACCGTCAGGATGTCAGCATAGTGGTCCACGGGTAGCTTCAGCAGGCGTGTCAGCTCTTTGCACACATTTGTATTGTAGTCCACTCTGTAATCATAAAATTGGCTGCTTAATAAAGTGCTTCAAAATTAGCATGCAGAGGACAACTGATCATTTGCGTGCTGAGGACATAGTATTTATAGCACTGGTACACTTTTCGTGATCCGAATCAAATATCTTGTAAATATAGCTGAAAAAATCTTATAAATATAACTAAATATTAGTGATCTTCCTGTCCTTATAAAAATTGTAACTGAACTAAATATTTTCTTACTGAATCTATGTTGGCGTCTGCGGATTTCAAACAAACAATTTGTGCTTAATTCTGCTGTCTTCGAAAGGAAATAATTCTTTGAAAAAACTGCGTGCAATAACACGTATACATATTTGTTTTGCTTGACCGACTAAACGTTTTGTTTTCATAATGTATTCCAATGCCATTCCGTATTTAGGTGTTTGGGTAAATAAAATATATAGGTTATAATTTATTATCTGTCAAGTGAGCTAATTTTCATTTTTCGGGATACACATTATTAAGTTAGATTATAATTATTACCAATATTAAAATAAAATCATTTCTGTTATGAATTTGTAAAGCTAGTTATTTAAATAAACGTTTTTGAACACTATTAATGAAACATTTTAAACCCGCTGTCTGAAGGAGAAATCGTAGAAAATATTTTAAGTAAAATTAAAAGCAGAGTACTGTACCGAGCAAAAAAATAAATTGTCTTTTTTTATTGTAGTAAATTTTTCATTCTAAACTTAAATTGATAGAATTGTTCTCAAAGTTCAAAAAAGATTCTGAACGGCCGTGAAAATCTGAGAACCTTACATAATAACATTTTAACACTTACTGCCCGGTGGGTCAAAACAAAACACGCCCAGCGGTGGTGGGTCATTTTAGTTTTTCAGTTTTTCAACCGTTTTGTGGGAGGTTTTTTATAGATAATTCATTTTAAATATGATTTAATGAAATGGCATGATTGATGTGCCGTAATGTTTCTGCCAAAAAATTAAAAAATATTACAAATAATGTACATATTCTCACGCATCAACAGACGCCCTACACAGCCAAAATACAAACATGAGCATATGATCTTCTCGTCGGAACCCGAGCAGGTAATGTCATAAAACTTACAGGTAGGCACAACGCCCCTCAAATAATTATATTACTGGCATTGTCTAGGGGCCGCCAGACGAAAATAAGTGAAAACAAATACATGGACCCATACCTGGTATCCTTTGTCTACCCGCTCAAAATGTTGACAATATATGTTTTGGTGTAAGCGCTGAGATTCAATCCGACTGTCTTAGGTCAATTTTTTCACATTTTTATCAATAACTCATTTGAATCTCGTCCGATAACATTTATTTCTATCTCAAACTATTTGGAAATATTTAATAAAATATTAGCTAGAAGGAAAATAGAGTTAAACGAATATTTGTAACGTAATTCATATTTTTACAAACACCCGGGTCAAATATTGTTAAATATTGGATAATAAAATTGGTTAAATTTGTATGCACCGTTATCAGTATATTTACTTGGTAATCTGCAGCTTGTCAAATATGGCGATCGTGTTCTGCAGCACCTTGTCTATGTAGTCCACCCGAGTGGGGTAGCACTTGTGCGCAAGGCCCAGGAGGGCCACCTGCAGGGAGACCATGTCCTCCGGCGGCATGTCTTGTCTGCTCTGTCACGATCAAAAACAATCAGACGAGATTACTATTTGAAATACAATTTGGTGGCAAATTAATACATAAATTATGAATTTATTCATTTCAGTCATTTTTAATGAAATATATTATTTTAAAATGGATACCTGCGTAATGGAGGCGACTTGATCAGAGAAAACATCAAACAGCTGAACATTTGAGGTGCCGGTTTCCGATCCCTCATCATCCACTACCGTCATGCTTATGTTACCATCATTTCTCTGAAAACCAATGGAAGTTGTTTACATAACATCAGCAAAATTTTATATATTTAGAGATAAAAAATTTCAATAGCCTCCCTACACAAATTAAAGAAATAAAGAATATAAAAGAGTCTAAAAAGAAACTAAATGAACACTTCAAAAACACATAATTGGAAAATAAACAATATTACAGATCACTTCAGAAGCACACAAATGGACAATGAATAGAATATGTAAGGTATTATATAAAATTATTGTAGCGTAACTCCCTCTCCAAGCACAAGAGCTGGTCTCTCTTTTGGAGAGGTAAGCGAAAGAAAAATCATGTAATTAAAAATGTAAAATACTTAATTCATGTTATAAAAAATTGTAAAAATGTCAAATATATAAAAAATAATAACATTACATAACACAATTACATTATCTAAAAAATCATAAAAACAAGCTCATTATAAAATTATTTTTTAAACCTTCCAATAGGACACATTTATACACTGACAGTTTAGTATATTTCATATTAAATGTCATACCTGGCTATAAGCAGCGAGCCTGTCGATGAGAGCTATAATAATGTTCTTCACGTTCACTCCCGGCTGGAGCTCGGCGCACGACTTCAGGAAAGGCTGCAAGGTCGCCAGGTGGAATTCATCGGGAAATACCTGAGAAGAACATTTTTCACAGTGAAGACTTAGACATTTTAACATGAAAATATTGAAAATTAAAAATTGTTATACAAATTTAAAGGCGAGCTTTCATTTTTCTTGTTTGACATTTGAGAAATTATGCACGAATTAGACATACTTTCAAGATACGACTAATAGTTAAATTCTTATAAGTATCAGATAAATAATTAATGACGTTATTTGTTACATAAATCACACAAATGTCATTTTATTTTATTTATTAATTTGTCTCTGTAATCTTCAAGATTCAAGATTATAAGAAAATATATTTCGTTTATGCAATAATTTACCAAAATAAAGATAATTTTGTAGCACGCAGAAATGCATCTAATGGTCACGGTCTTTCTTATAATGCTTAGTTTAAATTAGTATAAAGGTCCTATCTAAGTAATAATTTAAAAAAAACGTAAAATCTAGTGTAACTCTCTAGTATAAATCTCCAGATATAAATGAATAATAAAAATCCACATTTTCGTAAATAAATGCGAAAATTTGAATTATCATTGAAAGTAGTGCTTTAATATGATTTCTTGCCAAGAAATTTCTAGGTTCCAGTTCAACAATATCTACAGCTAACAACTAACTAATTTACCATCACGCCGTTTCACCGCAGGGGTAGGCAGAGAGAATAGAGCACTGCACTCTTGCGTCCTGACACACAATTCTCACCTCATCTTCACATGCAAGCACGTTATTTATTGAGGCTTATAACAAGACCATCTTCCAGTATCTAGTTTGCCTAGCCGTACCAAGTCTTTCGGGGATGTTTTCTATTTCTGGTACCATCAACACTTGCATCATATATTTTTCTTACCATTCTCACCTCATTCATCCGTTCCACATGACCAAACTACCTAAGCGATCCTTTTTTAATCTTATTCACTATACTAAGTTCAGCTTTACAATCTTTTCTAATTTCTTCATTCTTTACTGCCATAAATAGATCTACTACATATACTGCTGATGCAAGTTTGTTTATAAGTAGACGGGCTGCCTCAAGAGGAAGATGTCTCCAAATTCTTTTAATCTGATGCATAAATAATAATCTGTTGATAAAAGCATGCACTGACAGTTTTTTTGCTGTGCTTTAACGTTATCCAGACCGGGAAACCGAATTTGCCAGCATTTGACCCCCTCCGAAGTGCAGCGAAACCTTCTTCCATCAAGACTAAAACCAGCAGAGATACAGTCCACCACGGGATTTATTTCCCACATATAAGTGATCTGATTTCTAGCGCATTCAGTCTATTTTTGTTCCTCTTCTGCCAGCTCCAGGCCTCACTTCCATACATCGATACCAGGTTGCTGCGCACCGCTGGTCTTGGCTCAGTTGACAAATTCCCATTAGATGGTTACTATTAGCACGCAAATTACTTATAATTACCGCAATGCAGATTCTGCTATACCTGTATGATGCACTCCATGAGGTACTCTTGCGCGATGGCATCCCTGCAGGACACGGCCTGCTCCAGAATCCCGGGCAGGATGAGCTTCTTGTACTGCGGCAGGCCGGCACTCTCCAGCTGCGACAGGCGCACCAGATTTGTTCCCACGAGGATGCGGAGTTCCTCTCTTTCTCGTTCGCGTCTCTCCTTGTCTCTAGAGTAGATTACATTTCACTTTTATCAATAAATTTAAACATACTAGGGGTCATAACATTGAAGGGTTCATTGGATCATTGTTCATCGGGGGTTTGGTAAGCTATCAAGAGAGAGCATTGTATTATAAACCTTTTTTTTGATAAATTCCTTAATCTACTAATTATCGTAAGTAATCTTAATCTAGTAAGTATCGACATATCTCGTCTACTATTGCTGACAGTATTCAGTATCAAAGCTAACTTTATATTTCAATAGTTTAGAAAAATAAGTAAAACCACAACTGTCTTGAATATTATTACATTATTTGTTTCGCTTAAATTGGAAAAATCCCAAAATTTCACTGTCCGAGCGCGCCTGATTTCATATGCTGTCACGGAGGCTATGCGAGACTTTTAAAACCTTAAAAAAACATTCCATATTTACCTCGAGTGTCCCTGATGCTGCATCCTGACCCACAACTTGTTCATCTCGGCGAAGTTCATCAGCACAAAGTCTATTGCGTCTTTTATCTGAAAAACATTACGAAAAATGCTAAATTGACTTTTGGCACATTTTGAGGAACAAACAAACATTGTATTTTATTATATCTAAGATAAAAAATAAATAAAAAATTGACAATTATTTCGCGTCATATTGTTTTAAATTAATATAATATGAAAAATTTGAAGCGTTATATTCAGTGTATTGTTACGACGTTCAACAGTATTCCGCTAGTGTTTATTTTGATAATAGATTCATTTCAACCTTTTTATTTCCTTATAAGCTACATACCACATCTATATGTCGAAATAAATTATAAATCTAGTAGACTAAATAAATTTTGAAAACATTGTGTTGTGTAATATAAAAATATTTTTTAATCAATTCAAACGCAAACCTTTAAATATCTCGAAACGAAAGAAACATAACATAGACCACTTTCATAATAACGGGCACATGTTAAAATAAGGGAAAATTTGAGGGCTCACAGATCCTTCTGCCTCGTTTTCGGCCTCGGTAACATCCGGCAAAACATTCCTGGTGCACTGCAGCAAATAATTGCGGAGAAACAATCCGCGCAGGGGATGCTGGACACCACGGCACATCTCCACCAGATCCTGGAATCATTTTAATTGTTTAGCAGAATACGTAATGTTAGTTGTGCTACTTAACATTCTCCATCTATTTTGTACCCTACATACATACATTACATGGTGCAGTATTTAAGGGTGTAATAAGGGATTTCCACATTGAAATATAGATTCTATGAAAGCCCTGATAGTGAAGTGGCTACCTGCAAGGTATAGTAAAGACGATTGCCATTTCCATTTCATTGATAGTAAATATTTTTACCTTCAGCAAATCTCTCTTAAGACTGGCATTGGTTTTGATGTACACCAGCCCTACAGTGATGAGGAGGTACAGCCTCGGAACTATGTTCCCAGCATGCTGTACAAGCTCGTACAGGTCCGCCACCCTCCGGCCCTTCTGGAACTCTTCCAGCAAATACAGCTCCAAGTGACGGAGTTCATCCGTGATTGCCATGTCTGGTGTATAATGGTTAAGGATGATACGTCTAAGGTTAGTGAACGGGCATTTGCGGTGGAAGGTCCAAAAGTGTGAAACTCTATGCCCTCCGTCATAAGAAACAGCGCATCAGACTTTATTCAACCGAAAGAATGCCCATGTCAGAGACAGAGCGATGTCACGTTGACTATCCTTATTCTATGCACGACACCCACATGACAGCGTGCAGTGTCATTAAATAACGGTTGATATCAGATTTTAAACCAAATTATTCTTTCCAGTAGTGATATCATATGGTGATCCATAAAAATATTATTCGACTCAAGAACACCGTGAATTAATTATGTCTGAAATTGAACATAAAAATCATAATTTCTCCTCCGTACAAAATTGACAGTTAACGCTCACTTTTGTGTTGCCAGATTTATTTTATACCATAGATAAAAGTGATTTATACGAAAATTACAGCAATTTTAATTACATTTGAAAATCTAACCCACACACTCTCATATAGATGTCAAAGTGCTGAAATTTTTTCGTTTTATAGTTATCGAATTTTTGAAAACATTTTTGATTTTATTTTTACAAACTTTTTTTACAAAATGGCAGAGGGTGACTTTTTCGTTCATTTTTAGACATTCCCGATATGCTCGTTACCACTGTGGTAGTAGTTTTTTTTGGTAAGTAATTCAAGTGAATAATTAATTAAAATAATAATACATGCATTTTACCATAAATACAGTAAGTACGTCGTTAGACAGCATTGGCTATCACCGCAGCTGGCGGCATCATTTTATGCATGTTGTTAGTGTTATATAAGTGTGATGTGTAATGTAAAGCGCCCTTGAGGTAAATTTTTTACGAAAATGGCGCTATAAAAATTATTCAATATTATTATTAGCGTTGATACGCTATCTTTTATATGTCCTATAAGTTGAGATTTATAACTTACAGCCTCTAAATTTTAATACAAAAATCTGCAGAATATTGCCATTTTCGTTGGGTCCTAATAAGGTTAAAGCAATTATTAACGTGCCACATTAGTATTCTGCCAATCATTCATATTCATGTTACTTTAATATTCACCTAGGTATGACAGTTAGGAATATATATTTGGACAGCGAAGAGGCATGAACAGAGAAATCGAAATACATTAAATTTATTGACCCAAGGTATAAAATAGATTGCACGGGTTTAAGCAAAATTTAAGGTTGAAGCGAAGCAATTTTGTCAAGCATATGTGTGGCAGAGAAATGATTGCCTGTTCGGAGTGCTCGGTTGCCGAGGCACGGCCTGCAGCACATGCCCCTGTCTTATGGCTTATTTTTTGATAAAATTAAAAGGATACATAGTTCGTAGTAGCTTTTGGGAGAGAGCATAGACGTCCTCAATTCTCCGAGCATTGTGGAAGCGTGCTTCAGAGCTTCCGTCAACTTTGATTTGTCCAAGCATCTTTTCATTTGTAATGCCTAGAAATGAAATAAGATATTTTTACAATGTCATAAAAATCTGAAACACATTACCGTATATACTTTGAGAAAGTTTAGTCGTAAACTTCATTTTAAAACGCAGAGTCGACTTATCCAAGGCTCAATGTTAGTTTCGATAGAATTTCGTACATTGAATGCGGGGCAACAATTTTTGAGTTATTTTGGAGGACATGAATTTAAAGCATTCTCTACAGTTAATAAATGGAAATGTTTCTGTTCATGATTGCTCATTTTTTAATCCAGTTTTTAACTGACATAAATAAAATCTTATTTATACTAAAAGTAAGCAACCTCTCTGTATCCTGTGATATCATACATGTCCTGTATTGAACCAACTCTTACTTGCAATTTTAATAACATATTAATAATAAATTTGGTGATGCAAGTAGAGAAATTTAACACACCTCCAAAAATATATTAAATCACAAATAAAACACAAACAATTTGCTTACGAACATGCTTCCATGACTCTTTTGTTTTCTATGTTGTTGTTTCATTATCCAATAAAAAAAAAAATCTAATATTTCCCCGGCGAGATGTGAGGGTTCTTGAGTCACTTTAAAGTGATCATATAAATTCGCTTGAAAATAAAAAAAAATGCATATTTAAAATCTTGTAAAACTTGACAGTTGTAAACAGTGTCACCTGTCACATATTCATTTATTTATTACTCGTTAATATAACGTTAGCTTTGTAATATTGATTTGTCGATTTAATACATTTAAATCTCAGCTTACCTGAACTTTGACGACGCTGAGAGATTCGTCGAGGAGTTTCTCTTGCTCTTCCATCGGAGACGATTGGTTAGTCATTGGCTGCAAAAAAAAATGTAAAAACTTCACAATTCACTCATTTAACCAAATTTGTGGATAAACGATAAATAAATGATTCAGTGGTACGATTAAAAGCATTATCATAAACTGACAGAGAGCCAATCGCTGAATAAAGTGGTCATTGCACCGAGTTTTGCAGCGTACGGTCGACGAGAACGATCGCGATGTTGCCTTCCAACTGCTCAAATGTCTGACTAGGATATATTTAAGAGTCTACAAAATTACCTTATTATGTAGAGGAAAATTTAACGGCAACAATAATGTGCTGATAAGGCGTGTATTTGTAAAACAAATAAAATAGGCCGCACGACGCTCCGGTAGCACTTTTTGACAACTCGATAAAAGTATAAAAAATTTATGACGTTTAATAAATATTACCGTCAGCAATGTATTTTAATGCGTAAGTACTGAACATTAAACACATTTCACTGGTGTGGCGATTGCACAATTTCTACAAGTTAGAAAATATCTTCTGAAAAAGGCGTCACAACATGACTCAAGTATACCTTATATATAAATTTTTTCCTATATATTTCATCCTGTTGGTGTATACAAAGATACTAAATACTCATGACAACGTTCTGATTATCTGAGAACCTCTTGTAAAGTAATGTAAAAAGCGTCATTTTTGTAAAAATCTTACTCAAGGTTGCATTATTATAAAACTAAATTAAAATCCTACACTAGTATTTAAAAAAAATATATAATTCGTGCGATTTTCAGGGTATGATTTTATTAAAAGGCAAGTTTTCTTTCTTTTATTAAATAAAGTTTATGATGCAATATTCATATTACTTGCACCATAAATGCCAATTTACAGCAATAATAACTAATCCCCTTGGAGGTGGTGACCAGTAAACAAGTTCGGCTGTTGGCCCGTGTCCTCATTACAATCGTGCTCCGAGAGAATTCGAATCCTCCTCCAGCGGCGGAGACCGAGGTAGGCAAAATTATTAAGAATTTAAAGTCAACCAAGGCGCCCCTGTTTTAAACCTTCCCATTCGCTACTATACAATATCACTGCTCGATTCGCATCGCAATATTTACCAATATCTTAATTAAATTACATTTACCAGACGCTGACATTAGTCCATTGCCTTTAACCTGGATCTGACAGAAAAGGGAATGAACGTAGACTTATTATGGTAGAAATGGGAAGAAGGATATAAGACACAAGATTGATACATGTGACGCTTTATCCTCTCTACCTATTCCCGCGGAGAAGCCCACCAGGGCATTTTTTTATTTTAATTTCTGAATTTAACAAAAGGAACTATTTCTTGTGTTCATATTCTATCCTCGAACGAGCTACTCCGTTTCATAATATTTCTTTCTTAAGGACAATTAACTCAAAAGTTATTACTTTTGGCCCCGCCAATGTTTAAGTTGTTTAATGGTTATTGCCTTTACCCGAATTAATAGGCCCTGATTCAATTATACACGTCACCCAAATGTGATATATCGGCTGCTGTAGACGCTTTCACTTCACTTGTAGACGAGATAAATCAATTCCTTCCCATGACGAAAAAAAAAAATTCCTGTAGAATGCGGTCCTTACGAAATCTATTTCCAAGAATCGTTTTCATCAGGAATCATTTTGACGCCGTTGTGTTCACTAAATGAATATTACACATTCTCGTTCGCCTTGATAGTCTGTTTTATGTCAAAAATGACGGCCAATTGGCTTGCGAAGTTATTCAAATTATTACTATTGAATTTGGCGCACTCGCGTCATCATCGCGGTCGGTTACATCAAACTTGTGAATCTGATACGAACGCAGACACCCCGGTCATAGCGCAATCAATATTTGTGGTGGTCACAAGGAAATGGCGGAAGAGTAAATTAAATTAACACGTCTTTCTATATATAAATTCACACATTTATTTATAACACAAGGAAAATTCTTATTGCTATTTATATTTAACCTTAATTAAGCGCGGGCGCACTGATTGTTTTAACTGTTTTTCCCACTCACTCTTTTGTCTTCACATCTTGCATGGTCATATGTGGCCTACCGCGGGCGTGTACGACAAGCTGCGTTGGAGCCCGCCCCTGGTCTAGTTCACGGACGCGGGCTCTGCAGCTTCGCTCGCCATGTGGTCTCCATGGCCGCGTCTGGTTATTTCGTGATGGGTGGCTTCCGGTCCTCTAGTGTGAGCGACAAGAATATCCGTCGCTCGCCACGTATCCAAAACGGGGTCATCGGATGTCTATCAGGAGGCACGTCGCAGCTTCCTGGCGTCGTCGTCTCGAGGCAAAATGGTGGTCAGTAAGGAGCTACCCGGAGGCCGGCCGCAAAACCGGTGGCACCCCGGAGCAGGTCCGGTGCGTTGGACAGGCGAAGAGCGAAAGGCTTGCTTCGGCCGTAGATAAGTAGTAAGGGTAGCGGCCCTTTGTCCGTCTGCGGATGCATGTTTAGGAGCGGGATGAAGAGGGGCTCAGATTGCCCGGCGCGCGGGTCGCGCAGCAAGATTCAAGAATATTTAAATATTT
Organism: Eubasilissa splendida; assembly: GCA_031772225.1. NCBI lineage: Eukaryota > Metazoa > Arthropoda > Insecta > Trichoptera > Phryganeidae > Eubasilissa > Eubasilissa splendida. The sequence continues at coordinate 13,949,958 of CM062869.1, read as the reverse complement.
TCAAATTCGCGCCAAAAATAATATTCGTAATACTTGAACGTCACACGTGAGATGCGGCCGTAACAAATCAATAAAATTGATAATTTTTGTGAAAAATTTTCTATTCTTCATACTTAGTGCAAAATAGACTTAAACGCAAAGAATATAACGACCATAATTGCCTGTGCAATAAGGACAGCACGATCTCGATACAGCCGCTCTTTTATATCTGACAGCCCAGAGAAATTTTATCGACTGACGTTTATAATCCGTGTTATCTGTCAAATATCGAAAAATATTTATAAATGCTCTTCTGACAGAATTTTTCACGTATTGTATTAGAATACAAATCTGTTTTGATTTTTTTTTTTTTGGGAATAAGCAGTCTGCGCGGCCAGGGCGTACAATGAATCGTAGAAAAATTCGCATATTGTTTTAAGACGACATACTGCTAAAGGTCACAGTTCAATTGTCACCGAATGATTCGGGTCAATTGTCAGCTGACATTTATATTACGATGAATGAAAACAATGAAGTCAGACCGTCGTTAAGCAAGTATTTTGGCGCCTCGAATATATCGTCATCTGCGGCATTTTTCGATGAATTGACTGACAGCAGGGATGTGCCTGTGACTCCCATCAACAACACGCTAGCGAATATTGGAAATTTAGCGGAAGGTTATAAATATATGTTTTTATTATTGTTGATTGCCTTACGTCATAAATTATGTTAATAATTTAACAATTGTTTTGTTATTAAACAAGTATTACTTTTTTATGGACAGAATTGTGTCATTTTATACATAATCGTGGATTAAATGTAATTTTTATTTACTCCGCGCATCGGGCTCCTTGTTGGGTTTTGAACTATTATTTTTTAGAATAATTAAATTAAGGAAAATTACCCTATTAAAAATTGGCTTCAATACAGAATGTTAAGTATTAAATGAACACAATATATTTCTTCATCTATCTTGACACAAGTATAGAGGTATTGTAAATGTTTGCAATCATAGTAGACTCTTAATTAACCCAAGGTCACATTAACCAGGATGCAGACTAACCATGTAGTAAAATTTTTGAATAAAGTTTTGAAATATTATTTAATATGTTAAAATAATTTTCATTCGACTACATAAAATGTACCAGAAAGTAAAACTGGCAAAATGGAAATTATTATTTGGGTGTACAGTGAAGATTCAGTGTTTACTTATGACATCACTTCAAATTCTAAATTTAAATTTGCTTAGTGGTTGACTTATTAGTTATTAATTATCTATGGTTTCTTTATCTGGGTCAATATTTTTCCCTCCAGGATAATCGAGTCTACTGTAAATGATTCTTTTATTTTTAACAAGGAATTTCCCATTTTTTACAATGCATTGAGAATTGTTGTGTATTTCCTGATTTTTATTGGTTTTAATTCAATTTAAACTGGATATTCAGGAGTAAACATGCTTCATGTTTTATCTGTATTCAAAATACTCATGCTAATTTATCACAAATAGTTTATTTTTCAAATAAAAATACAAACTACGGTACATACATATATTCATGGAACCTGATGTGCATCAAAGTTATAACTATTATATTATTAGTGTATTGCAAGTATGTTTCATTGTATGCAAATATATAATAAAATTTGGAAAAAATTCTTATATGGCAGCACTCAAAAGATTCAAGCATGTTTATAATATTATTGTATTGATTACAAGTTCTCATCAAAGTTGATTTGCCATCGGTGAAATATCAATATCGTTACCAAATATTTTCCAAAACAACTGACAACATAATATGGTACTCTTACAATGTACAGCTACATACATTTGATACGTAACTTGTATTTAAATAATTCAGTTTTAGTCAAAACATCATATACCTATGGGAATAATTTCATAATAATGTTTGTTTCACATCTCTCTCGGTCATGATTGAGCATCATGGTCAAGGAAGAGTCTAAAACACAATTAATGTCAATCAACTGGTATCCATATTGTAAATAACAACATAACACATGCAAATAATAGTTTAAAAAGTATTAATCCATACTAACCTTTTAATGAAGCAATCAAATTCAACATGAATAAAATATATTATTAATGCAATTGTATTTTCACCTCCTGTGAATATAGCATTTCATTGGTTACACTGTTTTGGAATTAAGATGTGGATATATTTATCTAAAAGACAATGGCTTACATTATATTTACACAATCAAAATTGTGGGTCCAAAATTTATGTACTTAGTTACAGTCAGTTATTTATTTCAAATAATTCTCAGTTGCATTTGATATTCTTTTCATTATTGGGCTTTAAAATAAATAAGACCTGTCTTGCTACAATATTATATATCAATTTTTACAAACGTTGATAGATAGACAGAGCGTCGGCCATCTTGGATGATATACAGTGTTGTTGCAGGGAAGTTCACTTAGAAATTGTGTGTAATAGTATTTTTATTTATTTTATACGGTTGTTTAATATACCATTGGATGCTCAAGAATATATATAACGCTGTGGCATCCATAATTCAGATCTGCCCAAAACCGATATACAGTCTTAAATTATATATACTCATCCATCATGCCCTGTTTCCAAAGGAGTAGACAAAGCAGACAGGGTTAAACATTCTTGAAATGTATATTATTAGCTTCTTTAGCTGTACGTCATATCCACGTGACCAACATCTCATTAGAGAAAACTCATCTATGGTTCGCGTGTATAATTCCAAATCATTTAATATTTCTCTTTTTACTATTTTTAGTAAAGCCACCAAAGTCGGAATCTTCAAACCAGGAACCAGTTGTTTGCAAGCTCTTTGTCGACCAATCGAGTGCTAATCATTCAGTATCTTTTACCACTGTGCCGAAAGAAGACAACATTTTCTCCACCCCGTTATTCGACATCCAGAGAAGTATGTCTACCGGACTCAATCAACTGCCAGACCCGTCGACATTCTTCGACAACATCGGGCCTAATCCGACTATGGCCGTGACAGGAGCGGGCCAAAGTAGTCAGGATAGTTTTGGACCCTCCGTTGACATTACTTTGGAGAAAGTTTCACTTGCGGTGTGTATATTGTTGAGATTATTTAAATAGTTTATTTAATTCGACTCAAGAATGATGACGGTAGTGGCATCTTTTTTTTGATAGATATTTATTTAATTTCTTTTTGGTGAATAGTAAATTTGGGCCATTGTGAATTGGTTATTTATGTCTTTAACAACAGGGTGACAACAAAATGACTCCAGATGGATTCAATGAATGAAAAGCATCTCGGGTGACAAATGAATTGAAGGTCTTATTTTGATTCTATACAAGTTGAAGTAGTGAGTTCACAAGTTCAGATAAATATGTCACAATACTAAAATCATTTTCAGTCAGCCTGGTGTGAGTGATCTCTATGGCCCGTTTGCCACATTCCGCGGCTAAACCAGCTTCGCCGCATGGCCCATAGCTGTTGCTGTCTACTCGCCACAACCTTTTATTAAAGATGTTTTTATTTGAAATCAGTAAGGGGAAATTTAAAAGTGCCATGTGGTTGCCTCTATTGGCTGTTGTTCACTGCCAGCTCTCTTTGAGTGATACGCTCAGTTTAGGCTTTCCTCATTCAAAATGCTATATAGCCTAGAAAGTATTACCAGTGACTGATGAGATCACATTGAATAATGCATCAATATATGTTTTGTTTTAGGATTCTCAACCTAGTGGTGGTGGAGATACGGATAGAAGAAGAGACGCGTGGATCCCAACAGAGCAAGCCAAGAGAGTCCTCATTCAGGTGATTATTCAATAAAGACTAGAATAAATTTTGTATTGGTATTTTAATAGTTTCTCAGAATTTTCCAACCATATTTTTGAAAAAGTTCATTCTTTTAATAATAGCATAGGGGTCAATATCCTCCATAAAAATGGATTTTGCCTGCGGTTGGACAATTTAGAAGCCTTCGAAATAAAAAAGGCAGTAAATAGTGGTAAGCCAATTCTTAATTATCAAATCAATTTATCCATTAGCCCCATATTAGGTATGTTTCCTCTAAAATCAATTTAATATTCATCGATGCTATATTTTCCTTTCCCTCTGTATCTGTATTCTGTCTCTCTCTTTCGCATATAATCTTATATTCTGTCTCCCTTGATGTTGTATCCAACTGTATGTGTAGTCTGTCTCTCTCTTTCACATGTAATTTTATATTATATCTTTCTTTTTATGTATACATAAGTGCACTCTTTTTGTATTTATGATTAGTCTTAAATACGTCCTGATGAAGCTTGAGATAAGCGAAACCGGTTGACGTAAAAACTAATCCTTAATTTCTAATATACATTTTATATAAGTAACGAGTGACTGACGAATGGACATTTTATAAGGAGATTGAAGGAAGGCTGAATGAAAGATAGTGAGGCGTGCACTGAAAATAATAAACAAATATATGTATTAATATATTTGATAAGGACCATATTAGCGAAGTGCATTACAGCGTAGTATGTGTGTAATTTTGTTGATAATGTGAACTATTGTTTTTCAGGCTCAGACTTCACCTGCGGGATCTTTTTTTCCTGAAAGAGATGTCTTGACGATGCCGGGAGTGATTCTCGAAGACGATTTGGTAAGAGTTATTAATTACCACATGCGTATTAAGCTCTCACTCTCTATACCTATTTATACATACCTATTTTTTTATAGTTAAAACTGTATTTTTTTCTTGTTGATAAGTAAAATATTTTGTGCATTTCACAATTTTTTTGCTTAGGGTGACGTGTTGTACGATGTGGTGTCACACTATTTGGGCGAGGGCGAGGCCGTGCAGCGGGGCACACTGGGCTGCGAGCACGTGTCGCAGGACGAAAGGGGTCTGAGGGAGTTGATACAGGCCGGCTGCTTCAGGGCCGCTGTCAACCTAACCACCAGACTGCTGACTATTTACGGCCAAGGTGAGTTAAAATCTTTCTTCACTCTTCAGTATTTATTTTGTTATTGTGGTCGTGATCGGTATTCAGTTGTAACTAAGATTTAAATAAAATAAAATAATATTTTAGTTTTAAACCACTTTATCATTAAAGTCAACTAGTTTCAGTTGGACCCGACCTTGTGTCTTCTTAACCTTCTATTTAAATATCTGTACTTAGGTTAGTCTATTTCACTTCACTCTTTATAAGTCAAATTCCTAAAACAATCAAAATCGTGCGTGCCTGTACCGTGTATTGCGTGACTCATACGTCATTATGTTTCGTCCAAGTACCTACATGGGAGAGTGTACTTGATAGTTAGCCCTTTAATGGCTTTCTTGCACCCACTGGTCTCTTTACTTCCGTACATAACACTTGATTATCTGTTTGTTTGTAATGTTATATACCTGTGTTTTAAAAATAAATAAAGATAGCACTTAAAAGGGCGCTGGAAGGTTTAAATTTAAATCTCTGTTCGTTTTCGCAATCTCTTTTGTGTTTTATGTACTTTCTTTTGTGTTTATTAATTGTACATTTCGCGTTTCTGTAGTACTGTGTGTGGAACCGATAGAATAAGTTGAAACTTCTAAAACGGTTCCGGGATAGGGCGGGTGCCCCCCTTCTAGCGCCCCTTTATTAGGTTATATTGTTCTGAAGAAGGTTGAGTCCAACTGAAACTAGTTGACTTTAGTATATGTGCATAATAAAGTGATTTAAAACTAAAACATTATTTTATTTAATTATAATGTTCAGCCACAACATGTTTGCTTTCTTTAAAAATGTAAGATTTAAATGTTGCATTCTTCATTGTTATAACCAAATGCAAATCTCACAATTACAGTTAAGATTACGGTTCTGTTTTTCAATATTTAATATGCATAAATCGGTTATGCAAACTCCTGTTTTGAATTGTACCCAAATGATATCTCTGTTTATTAAACCTACTTTATTTACAAGATTACTATTTAAGATACACATCACTAATTTCAACAATATTTTTAAACATTTACATTGTTTTCCAGGCGTGGGCAGAGCTGGCCACCCAGGAAAGCACTCCCCGCGTTCCCTCCAGCTCTGGTTCACCCGCCTCGCCTTGCTGGTCAAGATACACTCCTTCTCCATCTGTCAGCTGGAAGCTGAAGCTTTCAGAATGTTAGACAATCCCGACATCTATTTTCAGGTAGACCTTTATGGAGAGTCAAGCAGTGTGATATTTAATGTTGATGGATCAGGTGAATGTGCTTTAGCGTGAGTAAATAAAATATTTCACCACTCACTCACATGTTAGTTTGAGTTATAACGTGGAGTGTGCGGCAAGAGCAGCATGAACAATAAAATACAGTGTATTGATGTTCAACACAGTTATGGATAAAAGTTTAAGCAGTACGTTTATTAGTGAACTAGTCGGGGAGATGGGTGCGAGAGAAGTGCCGCGCTAGGACCGGCTGCGACGTGTTGTATTAGCACCTATTGTTATTGTGGTCAGTACAGTGTGTGTTTTTTGAGGTTGATGAGAGCCTCGTTTTGCATACAGGTATATGCATGGTGCATGCAGATTGTCAAGGCAATAGACCTCCACACCTTCAACGTCTTTGTACAGTTAAAATATTTATATAATAGAATTTAAATTCATACGCACACTGTTTTACAAATGTATCGATAAACTTTTTATTTATATTAAGAATAATTAAAAGTAATTGTTTGTTTATCTGCTGCATTCTTTTTATTTCAGTTCTATCCGGACATGTACCCAAACAGAACGGGGTCCATGGCTTGTTTCTCGTTCCGTCTTCTGCTAGCCGAGTTGCCGATGTACCTCAAAAAGCCAGATGTAGCCATCGCCAGGCTGCATTTATTACTAGCAGTAGTCAGAAAGGTGAAATTAAATATGGTGTAATAATATTGCTTTATTGCAATCTTTAAAATATGATGTACAAAACGGTTTCTCAAGGGACTGCCGAGCAGTCTGAATCCTCAGTCCTTGAAGTGATTGTTGGGCATGCAAAGAATCAGGTACAATTTTGGAACTGAATAATTCTTATTAATAAATAATTCTAATTCTAGATGATTAAAAACCTAAAGTCGTCAAAGTGCGAGGTGGGCACAGACTCGGAGATGTCCGCCCAGGACAGGCAAGAGTCCCTCAAACTGTGGTGCGGGCGGGAAGCGAGAATACAATTTTCTGTCGTCAACTGCGCACTGCAAATGAAGGTGAGATCGTAATTTGATTTTAAATAATATTTTGCTTAGTTAATAAAGAAATACGCCTCTCTTATCATTGTCCATCTTTCAAAAAGGTGTAAAATTGAGTTACATTGCCTAACTAAACACATGCCCATAATCCGTTTAAACAGACATATCTAAATTTTATTCCGATGAAGTAATATTACATAAAAACATTTTGACATAACCTCTCTTATTTTGATGCGTCATTCTCTTACATATGACAGTAATATTAATGGAATAAATACACCTCAGTCTTTAATTTAAAAAATATCCATATAAATCGGTTAGATTCTTTTCTGTATCATTTTTCAACACAATTTGTTAATATGTACTGTATTTCCTCGATTATAAGACACACCCTTATTTTTATATACCAAATAGCTGTACCCTGCGCGCGTTGCTACGCCAGCAACTAAAATAAATTTGAAGGAAAGACATTACCCAAATATTCAATTCATTTTGAGTCAATTTATTGATTTTGTTCATTTTGAAAAAAATGTGACATTGCAGCGTTTCGTTTCAATTCGATATTTATTGAAGTGCTGTGGGATACACAATATTTCTTGTTTTTCCATCTGGTGCGTAAACGAATAAATCAGAAGGTTTTCCGACGCGTGAGCAGGCCACATAGAGCTGACCATGTGAGAAGCGTGGATTCTCCAAATTTAATCCACACACTTGCAACGATTGGCCTTGTGCTCTGTTGATAGTCATTGCAAAAGCGAGTCGCACCGGGAACTGCAAACGTCATACATAACAAAAAATAAAAACATTATGTAAACTTTATTATAACAGACATAGACATACAATCACAATAGGTATATTAATTATGCACTATCACCATCAGGGTCTGAAATTTCTTCAGATTCAGTGTGTCTGATTTTTCTGAATCACTTTTCCACTCAGTTCAACTAGTAATCAGCGACGATATTGTTGCACGACATTTGATAAAGTCGACATATCGTTGTTTGCTGATGACCTTAAGGTATCCGGAACAATTGAGTTGATAAATGACTGTCTTATTCTTCAATTTAACCTTAACAAATTACATGAATGGCGTACACACGACAAACTTTTAAAAAATATTGATAAATGTCAATCTATAACGTTTTGCAGAATTAAAAAACCCATTGTTTTTCATTACAGAATAAACAGCGTTACTCTTAATAAAGTATTTCAAATTAAAGATCAATCAGAAATCACGAATGAAGCTATGAAATGTTTTGGTTTTGTATTAAGAACTGTGAAAGATATTAATTTACTAAGTTTTATACACGGCTGTGGTTTGTAGCAATTTAGAATTCAACTCATCTATTTGGTCTCCATAAAGTTCATGAATTAAAATTAGAAAGGGTTCAGCATAAATTTTTAAGGTTTATTAACTTCAAACCTGTTGAATAATTGAATTATGATTTTCTAATGAGCACTCTCAATTTAACTAAATTGTCATGTAGAAGAACTTTAAGTGTTTTATTATTTTTATTTAAAATAGTAAATGGCATACTGGATGCCCCTAATTTAACTGAATTGATTGTATACCACGTTCCTGCGCGGAGTACCAGGTCGTCGGTGCTGTTTCATGTAAATTTGTCATATATGTTCATAGCTGCTCATGTTTTTTTTTTTATACCAAACAAACTTTGTAAGGATGTTAAAATAAATTTTACGAATTCAGAGACACCAAAATAGGAAAAAACATGAGCCTTATAATCGAGGAAATACAGTATATAATCTGCTATAAAATCCACAAATTCAAGATACGCCTTTTTGAAAGATGGACGACATTATTACTGTGTTCTAAATATTACAGGTGAATAATTGGTAGTATCATATAAATGACAGTCCTCTTGCATAGAAGCTTTGGTAACAGCATAACCTGCGGCGTACTAATGACAACTTATCGTATATAATTTCATGTTTCAATTGCGCAGGACTACTCGTTGGCCATACAACTGGTGGAAAGTATGGCCGAGGGCAGCATGTGGGCACCCGCACAGTCCAAGGCACTGTACTCGGCTCTGGGCCGATGCTGTCTTCAGGCCGGGCACATCCCGGGGGCGGAGGCTTACTTCAGAAAGGCGACGCATATCCGGGGGACATTGTTAGTGAAGTTTTTTTAATTTATTAATAACAGTTAGGCCAACTAAGTTGTACTGCCTAAAAAATTTTGCACAGTATAACTTGGTTGTTCCATTTGTTTGTAATAAATTACCGTGAAAATCACATCCTTTGCGTTTAAGATCACAGAATCATAGAAACGAAAACTTCTTAATTGTTTTTGCTTAATTTCAATTCAAACGCCAAACATGAAATTTAACAATTAAATTCTTAATGGCAATTTTTAAGACAGTTCTGCATACTTTGTTTTGATAAACTTTTATATGTTTATGAAGATATATTACAAAACAATTGATTTTATCCATTTCATTGACTACGTTTTGATAATGTTGTTGCCACCGGTTAAGCCTAATTACACCTTGAAGAGGTTAAATTAGTCACATGGACAAATCAGTTTTACCATTGCATGTGGTAAAAAATGTTTAAGGATCGTTTGAATGTCAAGTTTACTAATGCCAAAGTTTATCCCGCCTAATAGTGTGGCAAGGCGAATAATCATCAAATACCTGAGAATTTGATTTATTTTAAATATTCACCATTGGCAATACATACAGTTTGATGCTTTATCTATGACTTACTCATCCCTGCATTCGCAATCTATCACTTGCTGGTGAGAAATCTTCAGTCTATCTGCTAAAATAAATTCAACAGCGAGATCATCATCGGACGAACTCTCATCAATAAAATAGCGGGATATTGAATGATTCATTGACGTATACTGCATCTTTCAAAGTATTAATGCGACAGATGACAACAGCTGTGAAGAGTCCGCCATTTTTAATTAACGATTTACAGTTTTTACCATCCGACATTGGAGAGTAAAATTAGTTTACTATTGTATGTACTCTCGAGAAGTAAATATTTTTTATCAACGATCAAACAATCCATTTTTGCAAAAATTTACCACTGATCAAACAACCGGCCCTAAATAGATGTGCTCATGTCTGAGCATTGTGATCCTTTGGTCTGCTTCTATGCAAGAACTGTTTGCTTTCACTCTCTCCATTCTTGGATCGTGTAGATAGTTCCGGTAATTTCTCAGACTTGGTCTGTCCATCTTGTTGATCAATCCCCCCTCGTTCTTCGTCCTTATATATTTCTAGTGATCACTAATTTCTGGCTGATTCCGTCTCTTCTAGCAATGTGCCCAATGTTATCAACAATACTTTTCCTAAAAAATGAAGACATTTGTCTGTATATGCAGCATATGAAGCCAACACCATTTATAAACATTATTATTATAAGAGATGCATTTTTTATTGCTGGATATTCCTGGTAGCGCTGCGGTTGCGATGTTGCGCATGCATCTGTTTGCGTGGCGTTAGTGTGGCCACCTCATAGCGAGTGGTTAAAATGTTCAAGACAATAGATCAGCCCGCCGACTGTGAGATACAGTCCGTGATTCGTTTCTTGAATGCACAAAACATGAAACCAGTTGACATTCATTGCCATGTGTGTCCCGTTTTGTTCTAATTTGGCGCCAAGTGATTTCCTTTATCTGAAGCGGTTCCCTGATGGCAAGCGTTTTGATGACGATGATGAACTCAAAGACGGAGTATAGACATGGTTTTCACCCCAGGCGGTGTCGTTCTATGATGAAGGTATACAACAATTGGTGCCCTGTTATGACAAGTGCCTTAATAATGATGGCGATTATTTTGAGAAGTAGTTTAAGGTGTGTAGCGTCTGAAGAATGTTAAGTGTTGTAAAAAAATTCCAGTACTTAAAAAAAGCGCCTCGTTTTATTAAAATAACTAAGTGTTGTGTGTGGTGCTTTTTGTTGATGCTATCTCTGCTTGTCGATAGTTATTAATCTTTTTACATTGCTGAATGTTAATTATCGCAAATGATTTATGACATATTTATTATTCATTTTACAATAAAGTAAAGCGCAATTTGAACTCATGGATATGTATGTACAATTTCACAAGACAATACACGCACATGTCAAATATCATTTTATTATTTGTCTATATCTCATAAATGTTAATTTAAATCAAATTTACAAAATCAATAATTTTTAAACATTGGCATATAAAGTAATCATAGTATTGTCATTTTCATTGGAAACATCAACAAAATTATAATCATTAATGAGTTTTATTGTTTTACTAATAATAATCCTTTCGTTATTAGACATCAAGATTCAACAACAATTTTTTGTTGAAACAAGTATGTATTTAAGACAATCCATATTTATTTTTCCAAAATTCTTTCTCTCCAGTGTGATATTAAATCTCAAATTATGCTAAAACCAATTAGGGGAGGTTTTGAATCTGAGTGTTTCATATGGTTATGAATTGTATGAGAATGGTTCATGAATTGTATCAGTAGAAAGCGTTGGATGTATTTACCGGTTTTCTGATTCATATTAATTTTCAGATATCCAGAACAAGACGTTAGAGAGCTGGTCGACCAATCTCTCTTGGCAGTTGCACAGAACGCCTTCTCCGATGCGTACCAAAGTCTGGTTAAGGCTAATGAGTTGGAGCCTGCGAATATTATGGTATATATTTATTTACACAATAAATAACATGACAAATTTGACTGTACTTTGTCTGCAAATCAGTGATTTAGAATAATAGATGTATTAATCTGAAAGGACTACAGTATATGAGTTTGAAAATTTGTCATCAACTTATTATGTTGATGTAGGAAAGGATCCAGGTTCGAATCCCAGTAGCAACAAAATTTTTTTTCAATACATTAAATTTTCTGTATATCTTTCTAATTGATACATTTAATTTGTTGTAACCTTCAAAGTAAAGCTGCAATTTAACTTGTTTCAATTTTTTTAACTTCGTTAAAACAATGGTGCCCAGGGAAAATGAATTTGTTTGGTTTTGCAAAAATAAAAGTGTATTTTACTAACACGTTTCAGGTTTTAAACAACATGGCAGTGTGCCTCCTCTACTCCGGCAAGCTCAAGGAGGCCATCGGGGTGATGGAAAATGCCGTCAACTCGAATCCGAGTCGCGGTCTCAGCGAAAGTCTGCTCCTCAACTTGTGCACATTGTATGAACTGGAATCATCGGATACAATGACCAAGAAGATGTCTCTCCTACGGCAGCTGTGCAGATACAAGAGTGATACTGTCACTGATGTCCCAATGTGTTTGAAACTTCAAATGACAATCAATTAGTTGTATAATAGAAAATTTTAATTATTTATATCTCAACAATTAAATTAAATGAAACATTATAATTTTCATAAAGAGCATTTTCATTTACCATAACCTTGGTGACTCAATACCAAGATGTCAGTCCTATTTCTCAAAATTAATACAGTCTGTTTCAAAATCCATTTGGTGTACTGTTTTGATTCATTCGCTGCACCAACGCAACAGGCGGGGGGTATTAGCCGCGTCCTTGGGAATTCAGTCGCTATGGAGCATGTCCTTACGAGTTGTTAGAAATTTTTTCCCTGGAAGTGATATCCCGACGAGGTGACATAAACTGGCCTCCAAGTAGCCCCCAACTTGACACCAATGGACTTTTTCCTATGGGGCTACCCTAAATCAAAGGTATACAGTAACAATCCTCCCTCTCTGGAACAATTAAAAGAAAATATCCGAGAAGAAATGGCAGCAACCACGGAGAATATGTGCCAGTTCTCAGAAATTTTGCCTCCCGTTTAGAAGAGTGCCAGCGAAATAACGAATCACATTATTTTTAAGAAATAAATTCCCAGGGACTGATTAAACGCAAAATATTTTTTTTTTATCAAACCTATCTATTATTTGTCTTCCACAGTGGGCCTACTTATTTCTCGGACTGCCCGTTTCCGCTAGGGTACGACCTTTGGATTGTTTGTTGCTCGATGCAATTTTTGAGCTTGCTATTCATTTTCATGGTGGGGACAATGCCAGGTGTATTCCCAAAAAAAGTCAAGTTTGATATTTTCACGCCACATTTACAATGGCGATATTTATTGATACAAAAACACAGAAATGTACAATTTTTTATTACAGCGTTTCATTTTTGACAATAAATCTTAGATGAAAATTACTTAGATAAGTAAAATTTAAGATTCATTATTATCCATCCAAGTTTCCGCATTGAATTACCCATATTAATTATTCTGCGGTGACAAATCTCAAAACGCAATATGCTGCGTGATGAAACAATCCACCGGTTTGATAAAACTGCGACAATTATCAGATCTTGGGTTTAAATTTCAAGAACCGAACCGACGCGAGTGTAATCTTAAAAAATATTAGCGCCATAAACAAGTTTACACGTCGGTTCGAATCTTAGAATTTTAAAATTACACATTCGGAAAATTGTAATAAAAATTATAACTTCATAATACTGAGACCCGTCAAACGTTGAGGAAAGTTGAACAAGTTAATCTAAAAAAAATTGATCACTCCAATGAATATTGAAAAGTCATATTAATTTCCATGTTTCATTTTACGCGCAAGCGTCTATCGGATATGCCGTCAGTAGAAAAAATGTTAGTATAGAAACTTTGGGAAAATATATGAATAAATCCATTTCGAGGTCGTTCAACATTACTATGTTCAACACTGTCCTATGGACCACGGACATAATTAACATTGATGAACATGAGGTCTAACATTTTGTCCTACTGGCTATCTACGTTTATATATCTAAATCATGCCAACTCGCACACTTTTGCAAGAAATTGAACGTCGTAGCTTACTTACACGAGATACATTTTATTCAAACTCAACGAAGGAGTCACGAAGTTCAAAACATTTGTAAACTCAATAATAAAACGCATCACGTGTATCTCGTACCACCTTGGCATAGAATAAATTTTTCTGGTCGCACCTCATGCACGGATCAATTTGTTTTGGATTCTTCAAACATTGTTCGAATTTTATTTCATGTTCAGATGTGACAATATTTCTTGCTTCTTGGTATCTAAAAATATACTAAAGGTATCAAGGTTTTTATATATTACACGTTGCGAACTTCCTATAAAATGTTCACTTTTTAAATCAATTTCATAGCTCGAATTCTTGAAAAAAAACCACATTTTATGTTAAAATGCGAATTTCAAATAACACAAGTCGCATCAATATTTTAAAAGTTTGCACTATTTTGAATTGAAATGACACCTGCGTTGATAGTTTTATTTTTAGCAATGGACAAATTATGGTGCCTAGTTGATCTCTAGATCGCTATTCTTTTTTTTATAACCGATTCAACTTCCGTCATACGATAATTAAAATGTAAAAAACTACTAGCAACATAGAATACAGTATCATTCTGAAAGGCAATTGGTGCACCTACCGTACAGAATCTTAGAGGGCAAATTTTCACAACCTTATTGAAAATTGATAAATGTTCATTTATACTGCCATACAAATATATAACGAAACGCCAATGGCGTCAGAGTGCGGTAAAATCTCACGCAAAACTATTACACTGTCGATCAGTTGTTCACTATTAAATACAGGCCCGTAAATTATACATACTATATGGTGGTCTCAGCGACACTATACAGTCAGGAAACTACCGAGTATTATAAGATTTCTAACAGATACAGTGTTCATTTGTGATGGGTCGTGCAATCTACAACGACAGAATAATTATTTTATACGACTGGGGATTCCCAAATTGACGGCACGTTGTAATATTACATACGGCAGACTCTCGATTATCTGCGGTGGTCGGGGAAAAATTACTTTAGTAATCTTAGTCAAAAAATAAAACACTGAATAGGTTTGGTCAAGATCGATAATGATGAAACTTTTGATTATAGTTTATTGATATCTATATTTTCAGCAGCCTATGAAGTTTGGAGAGTTGAATAAAATTTTATGAAAAAAATATACATAACCTCGATTAATCTGAGTGAATTGAAGTAACATTGAGAGTGCACTATATATCAATCGGAACAACTCTTTTGTCGAGATATTGGTACAACAGTACAACTGAACATTAAAATATAAAAAAAATATTTAAAATCGACTTTTACTAATTACAACAATGCCATTTCTTGTGTGATGACATGAGGAAGAAATACAATTATTTGTTATCAAAAATAAATTAGTGTTATCGAAAACCAGTGCTTAAATATAAAAACAAGTTGTACTTGAGTAGACGTCTCTAAAAAATATAAATCGTTCAGTCAAATAAAATAATCACCGTGTAATCTGCGTTATCATCCGACGTAAAATATTTCACGTCTGATCGAAACCAGCAAAAAAATATTCACATTCACGTGTGTAAATGAATTCTTCAAAGAGGCCGTAAAATAAATTAAAAAAATATATTTTCACGAGATAAGATGCAAGACGATTCAGGTTGACATAATTCTTACGCAGTCGAAAAATTAACACCGATGACAATCATACGAAATGACGTAATGTTTGATTTTAAGAAAGTATAATTATTATACAAAATTATGCTTGTTTTTTTTTTCTGCTTATATTAATATTTATACACTGAAAGCATTATTAAATGGAAACTACGACATGTCTATCTAAATATCAGCTTACATAGCGTTGTTTAAAATGATAATTAAAATCTGGCATCCGTTCAGATGAGGATTGGTAAAATATGCGGCAGTCACTATATCTTTCCGTAAATTTTTTAATATCAAGCAACATCAGTGTTGCCAGATTTTAACCATCTATTTGAGTGTTTATAATTCTAAACAGACATCAATATGACCTGTCACTATCATCGAATATACCACATCGATTATTGCCAAACTCGTGCCGCGAAGGCCTAATAGTGATCATTTTTCTAATTTATTACAGCAATGAAACCTTTCAAATTTGTTCCGACAAATGTTACAAAAACCATTTTGTCACGCTGCGTAAAAATCAAAGTGCACCGGTTAAAAAACAATGACTCCCGTCTACACTCTTCGCACATGGCAAGATAATTAAAGTGGGCAAAGCTGAAGAGATGTCCGAGTTACTTTAACCAGTTGTATGTCTTAAAATTTTGGCGATAAAGGTCGGTATTCATTAGCGGTCAGTCTGCTCTTCATACAAAATACAAAAAAAGATCTAGCACGTTTAATTGTTTCATTACATTTTTGTTTTTTTTTTTTTTACTTAGCTGCAGAAAATCACTTATCAAGCTTTGTATCTTTGACTTCTATTGTTATAATTAGTTCTGTTGACAAACCCTGCAATGTGTTATGAATAAGATGGCCAGATTTCAGTTCATGTTAATTCTGAGATTGTTTGAGTAAAAAAAAAATTGTCGCAGAATCGTTGACAAGGCATTCAGAATAAAAGTACGGCCATTAAGAAGGAAAGGGCACGTTAAATGCCTTCGAGACGTGGTATTAGATGCAGAAACTGCATAGCTTGTGGATGGCGAGGTGCACAAATGTCTCTTTCGTCCGAGAGTTAAGGATCACTGAAAACCTTTCATCAATGTGCAAGAAAAGGATTCTTGTATAATTTGGGCATGTTGCCGAAAGAATCAATGAATCTCGTGATCACAGGAAGTTGAGGGAAAGCGAGCCATGGGCCAGTCTCCTCTAAACGCTGCCATCAATGTGGTTCAAGATGGGGAGGAATGACGCTGTATTGTGCACCGGGTTCCAAAAATATCAGGGAGCCACAATAATCAGCATAGTGAAGATAAGATTAGCAATATTTGAATATGTCCAAGAACACACAATTACTGAATTTTTACCTAAAAAGGCACTGTTATTAAACAAATATCTCAGAGACAAAGCTATTTTTTATAATTTTTAATGGAAGTATGGGGTAATTACAGGGCTTATACCTGTTTTCGGCTGGCTTAAGTGATCACTTATATACATATACAACATTCACCAATTCTCACCCGTCAATCTCTATTCATACCATACTAATTATTAATATATTTTCCATTAAAAATAATAAAAAATAGCTTTGCCTCTATGAGATATCCGATATTTATTTAAGATAAGATTAGTTTGCGCCACACGCGCGAGAATTGCAGTGATTATATGAGAAATATTTTACTTTCAATTGATATAACCGACTTATGGTTAAGTTAATTTTAGACATTATTACAAAATTAACATAACCCTCGAAACATGGTGTTGAAACCCCGAGGGCTGTTCACCCTGGTTACGAAACATGAAACTCATAAAACATTGCATTAGAGAATATCTTTTATATTCTGGGTTGGTTAGTTAGTTGTTATGACATATGACTGACGATACTTAGAAAAATGTACAAATACAAAGTTTTTTTGCGGACTTTCGTAAAATGAATTTGCGAAGAGTCCAGATTTACTTTTATTCTAAACCAATTGTAAGACTGTTCAATGATGTGCAGTGTTTCTCGGAAAGGTTTCATTGCACTATTAAATCTAAGTCATACACGGTATTAGGAAGAAAAATAGAAATTACATTGATAAAATACACAATAGAATATTACAATTACAATGTGGACGAGCAGCTTCTGCATATTTTTAAACAGGACTTCAAAATAAATTCAAATTTGTAATCAAAATAGTCCACGGGAAACTAATTATAATGTTCATTTAAAATTAGCCGAAAAGCGGAGAAATTAAAAAAACTGCACATCGATTCGTCTTACATAAAGTATCATAACTAACTAATAGGTTATATTTCGTTGTTCTAGTACTTCGCATTGTTTCATTTTTGACATTGCTAAGTATTTATCAAAAAGATGCACATTTTAAAATTCAACCTAAACATATATTTTTAAAGTAGAACACATTTTTGTTGCGAAGTTGCATTCTCAGAACATAGTTCTGTGTTATTTTAAGTACAACCGGTAGCAACTGAATATATTTTCTGTATATCTTTCTAGGTGATTAATTTAATTTGTATTACAAATATATATTTACTAAATTATCTAGCATTCTTGTCTGGGCTCCTTGCAGTCTTCGGTATTTTTAATGTTTTTCTGTGGTGTGTAGTCGCAAACTCAAAACGCAAGGGAAAGATGCCTTTAAATATAGAAACAAATGATTTTTTTATATTGTATTCCATCATTTTTTTTCTACTGGCAATGCTAGATCACTCTCTTAAGAGTGTTTGACATTATGCGATCTTTAAATCTATGTTTAAAAATCTTTTAATTTTCAATAGTCGACAAATCTAGACAGGTATATTTTCAAACAATCATGTCATCGCTAAGCTAGACATCATCTTGCTGAATCCTATATATTGTTATGATGATTAGAAAACTGTGATGACACTTATTTAAAGCAGCAAAAAAATAGTGAATTAATGTAAAATTTTCACAATTTATAAAAAAGTGAATTTGACCAAATTTGAAAAATACTTCCAGAGTTATGACACTTTATGTAGGATGGGTCGGTCGATACATAAGTAATTACACAAACATGTTTGTATTTTTTAAAAAAAAAACTACTTGATTTGTACATCCTTTATATAATGAAAACCGAGGACCCAACGTTACCGCAAGTCACAAAAATTTGTTTTGGTAGATAGGACCTAGGATTTAAAAAAAAAAGTGTAATAAAATTACTTGAGCATTGAGGATATAATATAACTAAACATATAAATAATATTATCCTAAAACAATAATGTAAAAATTGATTTTGAAGATTATTTTTATACAATTTTCGAAAGAGTAAAAAAAAAAAAAAACACATACAAACTTTAAATCAAAAGTAATTTGATACATCTCGTGTGTCTAAGCAGTTTTTTAATGTATTATTATAATGAGGCGTAACAACTCAAAAAAAACTGCCGAGACATATCTAGATGCGAAAACTTATTTTAGATCCTGTTTAGAAAACATTCTGCCCGTATTAGTCTTATGTTAAAAATGAAACGAGAGCCGTACAACTTCACACTTAGACAACTGATTCACTGGCTTCACTTACTGTCTTCCAGTGGATGAAAAAAAAAAAAAAATCTTTCGCTTAACGTATAATTTCACGTAATCACTAAAAATACTCGGGTGACATGACACCCTTCCCAATTACTGTTAATTGTTCACATTTATTTGTCAAGATATATAACTGTATATAAACTTTATTCACGTGCACATAGGCCATCTTACTGTTCTGATTTTCAAGCAAGGTTCACTTGTTTTTCATTTACAAAACTGAAAAAAAACCTGACATAATAATTAACCATTATCTAATTCCTCTTACCATCCGCAATGTTAATTATGCAATGTTTATGTCTAGTTTCTTACTTGGTTCAGATTTTTGAAGATGTTGCCACTCTTTTGTCGAGGACATTTTATACTTTATTAAATGTAAAACGTCAACTCAACAAATTACTTGGCATTCTTGTCTAAGCGTATGCAGTCTCTGGTATTTTCAATATTTCACAGCGGTGAGATGTGATGTTCGAGGCATATGCAGCGCACACTAGACTTAAAAAACAATTTCTGAAGGCAGAAGGACAGACACAGGCTTCGCTTCCGGGACAGCAAGATGCACAAAAGTCTCCATTCTGCAGAAAATACACGTCAATATTTCCCTGAAGTGAATCCTAAAATTTTTTGGACATTTTGCGAGAAGGGAATATTGCTTGGAGAGGCTTGTGATGAGCTACACAGGATACAAAGAGGAAGATCCCCACCTGTTGCACTGACGGGTGGAAAAATCGACAGACACTCCTCTGGTGGCAACTCTTAGATTTGCGAGACACCGAAAAAATGGAGGAGTACAATTAAGAAGGCGGAAGCACACGAAGATCTCAATTCTGTCATAGAAATTAACAAGAACTAACATTGAAAATAAACAAAATTGATTAACTATATAATGCATACTATCTTGCTTGTAAATGCGTCATACTATGAAGGAGATTCATTATTTTAGTATGGCTTGCTTGACCACATTAACTGCGTTAATTAAAACAAATTTGCCATTATGAACGTCAATTACATCGTGTTTTGCTCAGAACTGGATTATATTTCCCAAGAAAGGTGACGAACATGAATCATACTCTTGTTAATATTTTAATCTGAAACATTTTATCAAATAAATTCTTACTGCCTATGAAAATAAACAATCGCTTAGGAGTTACAAATTTTTTCACAATTTTTATAGCATAATGAAAATTTATTATTAGTGTCCCATCAGAAAAATTGATAAAATACTGCTCAAAGTTTACGGGCTATGTGATGATTTACCGTTTAGTAAAATATTCCATCACGTACAGATACATTTAAAAAATAAAATTGACAACATTTTTTCACGAAATCTTCTGCCAAATAAAGTAAAACAACCATTTAGCAAAACGACACAAAAAAAAGTGTTGCCGTTCTGTAAACAATTTTTTTTCACTCATATTTATTTGAAGTACTTTGACCTGTGATATTTTTGGCACCGCTAATCTCAGACACAATATTAAAAGTGGTGACAATTTACTCAATCTTTGTCGGTGAGAAAATATGCAACCGAAGAAAATAGTATTAGCATCGATGGGAAAAATATTTTTGTTGACTAAACTTAGAAAACACTTTTCTTCGTGGCGGTAACACAGTATGCCGTCGACGAATATCTCAGAAGTATTCACTAAAAATTAATTTGCACAATTATCATTCCGTCGGAAAAAAGACCAGCTTCTTTCAGAAGTTAACAAACAATAAGCAAACCACCGTTTGAAAGAGAAACAGTAAGAGCAGAAATATTTGTAGTTTAAAACATGTGAACCACGTTAAAAATCACGTCATATCGGTGTTATACACAAAGTCGAATCAGCCGTAGCGCTGACAGTTGACATCTCCATTTTGGCTTATGCCGATCCGTTTGATGAAGTCTTCTTGCAGCATGACCGTCTTCATGATGTTTGGGGATATGTTGTTGTACACTTGCTGGTCGTTTCTGTCCTGACACATAGTACCGTACCCGCCGTCCATCAGCTGCGCACCTGGAGCGTCCAATGCCGACCAGTATGCTTCGCTGGGCGATGTGGAAGACGCTCCCGGGGGAGCAGACGCGGGCGCCCCCGTATACCTAAAGTAAGGATTCTTAAGATCTAACGTGTTGGAAGAACTGACCGTTGTGCCTTCTAATACAAGGTCCATTGTCACATCGTAACTCTGCTTCTTGTTGGCCATCAGGAGCACTCGGCCGGTCATAACCTGCCCTTGCTTCAGGAAGATGGGCGTCTCCAACAGGCACCGAACCTGGTACCAGTGTGTCAAGGGCTCCGTCGGCGCTGTGGACAGCCAGACGTACTGGGTGCTTCCGGCGAAAGCGACGTCGAACCAGAATGCTAAACCGTGACACGTTCCCGACTGGAGAATGTGAAACTGCAGCGGTATGTCTAATCGGTGAAGGTCGGATTCTGTGGCTTCTAGGAAGTCTACAACGTGGCGGACAGATTTAGACATGCATATGCGTATATCAAAAGTGTCAACGATGGGCTGTCTGAAGTATTCTTTCATGGCTGCGGTTCTGAGCGAACTGAGGTCGACACCGTGGAAGCAGGTCTGATACCAGAAATTAGCCTTGTTGTACTGTTCCATGAATAGGGCATCGTCCGTGAACGGTGCTATGTGCAGGTCTCCACGCGAAGGGAACATCTTCCCGCCTTGCCGCAGCCATTTTTTAGCGTGCAAGTATGTCTCCAGCATACGTTCATTGTAAAGCATGTATCCCATGGGTTCAGATATGATGACGTCCACCGACTCGGGTAATTCGATCTCTTCGATTTTTCCGGCAACAATGTGGATCCTGTCGTGCAGGCCGTTGGCGTTGACGAGAATCTGCGCGTGATGCGCCATGTTGCTCGCCTCCACGGCGTAAACTTTCTTAGCGCCAGCCTGAGCGGCAAAAAATGACAATATCCCGGACCCCGCGCCGACATCCAACACTACCTTATCCTTGAAGTCCAAAATGTTGTTCAAAATAGCTCTCTGGTAGGTGCTGGTGCGGACGTAGTCTTGCATCATGTTCTGCTGTTGGCTCAAAAACCCGTAGAATTGGAAATACTGCATGGCCGAGGAGTCCTCCGTTCTCACCGTGAACATGGACGAATTTCGCCCGGCTTTCACTTCGGTGACCAGCAAATGAAACTTCCGCGTGTCTGCTTCGGAATTGAACTTAAAAAACAGCGTTTCATTGTCAATTGTAAATATATATGACTGAGCGGCGACCCTAGCACACTCCGTCTGACTGTAGACGGGAATCTCGAGCAGTTCTTGGGCCAGAACCGGGTCCGATCTCAAAATTTTCACACTAAGCCCTTGCGGGTCATATTCCACGCTAACACTGGTTGGAAAATTATATTTCAGCGTTAATCCGCCGTCGTTATTGACCGCCGAAACCGTGACGGCGCGAAACATGTTCGCCATTTTTAATGCTTTTTGCGGCAAGGAAGTGCGATTATACCCGATGTATGGTCGAAATGGCAAACAAAGAAATTACCGCTACAACTTCACACCAATTAAAACGAATCATTGTGAAGTTATCTGAAAGCCATCGTCTATGGTTTTAATTCTCAATTAACTCGGGGTGTGTTGTATCACTCATAATCTTTTATAAAATTGGTGTGCTATTTAAGTTTATTTTACAGAAAATAGATTAAAGAGAATAATTTATCTTGCCTAACTAGAGAAATCATTGAAATAAAAATTTCTGAACAATTTTAAATGGTATGCAGCTATTTATATATTATTTATTGGCTGAAATTAATGTAAAAGAATAAAGATAAATTATATTTTTTATTTATTTGTAACCTATTCAAAGAATATGAACAATTAAAATGTATCTTTAGTCAATAGCTAATTTGATATAATATTATTATAACAGGTATCATGTTTCCATTGGGAAGAATTCAATAGACGAAAAATTATCATTTGTTTGTACTGAAGATAAAATAAAAATGTTTAATAATTTGGTCGCCTTATACATTTAGTATTAATTCAAATAAATTTTAAGCATACTTCAAAAGCTCCCTTTCATTTTATTTTATTGACGTACCCAAACGGTAGAATTTAAACTGAATAACTATTGATTCGCTTATTTAAAAATATATTTTATAGACAAACCATAACTAAAAA
The DNA here is from genome assembly GCA_031772225.1 of Eubasilissa splendida. Taxonomy (NCBI): domain Eukaryota; kingdom Metazoa; phylum Arthropoda; class Insecta; order Trichoptera; family Phryganeidae; genus Eubasilissa; species Eubasilissa splendida. The sequence continues at coordinate 13,926,738 of CM062869.1, read as the reverse complement.
TCAATAAATAAGTAACCTAGTAAGTAAATCGTTTAATTTCTTTGTCAGGAGACACATTCATATAAAAATGTGTACCAAAATAAATTACTCATATGGTAGCGAAACAGTGATAGTTTTTTTCGATACGATTTTAACAAAATTCACATGAGAGAAGATTTTAAACAGTTGAGCGAAATAATACAAGGGAGCGTCCACTCATCACTTAGCTTAGGATTAGTTTCATCCCTCTTTTGTGAAGTCAGCTATGTAGCCAGAATTTTACTTTAGCAAAACTGTAGATTAAGCTTTATATACATTAATATCGGGTGGTGGGGGTAGGGCGGTCAGAGGAGGGAAATACGGTTCTTTATGTTTTGCGTAGGACCTTAAAGAGCAACTATTTAAAAGTGTGATTAGATTGATCACGGGGTGTTGGATTATATAGAGAACAGGCAGACAGACATTTAGTGTTATATTATACAGGTTGTAACCGAACTAGTTCACTATATTTCATGGCTGGATACCTGACTACATTATGAGTCAAAAATGTTCAAGGAATATGAGCAAATTCTGCATTGTTACGGAAAATATTATCGTTTGAAATTAACCTTGAAGTCTACGCGCTTTGAAATACATATTTGCGAAATTGTTCAATTATTAATTTATATGTTTGCTTCAGGCCCTAAATCATTTAACAAAAAAATCGATGATCCATCATTTTAGTCAGGTATCCACCATCCATCCATCTAAGTATTATGGACTAGTTCTGTTACACCCTGTATAGATGAGCATTTTTTGGGAAAACATTTAAGCTTACATTTTTGATGTAAAAAACAAGTGAAATCTTTATGCAAGTATATATTATATTATACACGTGGTGTGTTATCATGCAGTATTATGAGTTAAGTGGGAAAAAATGATTTTGACATGTGGGTATTTTTTGATTAGTCATTTTAACGAATGTTCCAAATATATATCTTTTGATGTTGATGATTACACTGAGTACCGACATTATTACAATTTCAATCAGGACATGTTATTATTTAGATAAAATAAATAAATCTACCAAAAGCCACGACGAAAATGCGGCAAAATGCATACTAGACTGACAGTTCCTGGATTGGAAATGGCGACAATGCGACCCTAGCGGGAAAATAAATCATTAAGAAGAACACATTCTTATTGCGAAGTTGTCGTTATTCAGAACATACATCTGTGATGTTTTTAATACTTTAATTTAATTTGTTTTAAAAACATCACATGTTCTGAATAATTACAACTTCACAATAAGAATGTGTTCTCCTTAATAATATATAAGTTGTATCAATGTGTCCAAAATTTAATAAAAATGAATTGTTAATTCTAACATCTCCTATCGGACTTTCAAATAATGGAACGATAGATGTAAATTTGAAAAGTGTAACATATAGGTTCGAAAATTTGTCGTCAATGCACTGTTTGCTATAGCATAATCGGTTAATGAACGTTCCCCGGAACATTTTAGGATAAAATTGATTTCATATGTATATCTTTCTAATTAATACATTTAATTTGTATTTGGATAATACATCAGTGCGTTAGCACTTTTGGAACAATATCGGTATTAAAAATGGTATCTATATTTAATTTTGTACAAATATATACGATATACGGTGCTATTTTATATGTTGGGGAATTACACAACGAAAGCACTGGCTTAATAGGGTAATTATCTTTATAATGTATAAAATGTATATCGTTTTTATTTTACACGAAACAATAGAATACTGCCTGAATTTGAAATAAAATTCGAACGCTATTTGAATATATCAAAATAAAATTGAATATGGTATATATAATTAACAAACGTTAATTAAATATACATGCACATTAAATTGTCATTGAACTATAAGAAGCCACTCGATCATCGTAGTGTGTATAGTATTAATTATACGAGATGAATGAGTAGAGAATAGTTAGAAAGATATATGACGCAAGTGTTGATGGCACCAGAAATAGAGGACGTCCGCGAAATACCTGGCACGACCAGATAAACCAGATGATCCCGTTAGAAGCCTCAATAATCGACGAGTTTGCACGAGAAGATGTATGAATGCGGATGAGGCGAGAATCGTGTGTCAGGATAGAAGAGTGTGGCGCTCTATCCACTATGCCTACCCCCGCGGAGGAACAGTTAGTTAGTTGATTGTTTGCGGTGGCCAAAAGTTTGTGCAACGCCTGATTGTAGGCAACGTGTCTTACATATGGAGATTGAATGGTTGCCTGTAAGAAGGCGCAAAATAATATAGTGTACGGAAAATTGCACGCCAACAATTACAATTACAGGTGTTTTAATTCTTTTTTACATGAATATAAATAACATAGATTAAGAAATACGTTTATTGAAAAACATAAACATATATTTTCAATTGTCGTCAACTGAAAGTATTTATAAATGTGATTTAAATCCGATGGTTCCTGAAACAGCAAATATTTTACAATATTTTTTGAATATGTCCAAATCTTTTCAGGAACTAATTACTGGGTTTCATCCCCTCTGGGGATTGTCATCAAGATTAAGATGACTCACAGAGACGAAGCTATTATTTTTATATGAGAATTATGGAAGTCTTGGGCATTACAGGGCTTACGACCCGTCATTGGCTGGCTTAAGTGATCACTTTACACAATGCAACGTTCACCCATTTACCCGCGCTACCACATCTATCAATTTTTTTTGTAAGTTGTATATATTGAATCAATCAATCAAAATTAATAGGCGAACGTTACACTGTGTATAGTGATCACTTAAGCCAGCCCGATGACATGCCGTAAGTCCTGTAATGCCCAAGACTTCCATACTTCTCATATAAAAACAATAGCTTCGTCTCTGTGAGACATCTTAATAAATATTTTTATTAATAATATAATTATATAATTTTATCGCAACACTAATCGTCCAAAACAAAAGTTAAACAATATTAAAAAATTAGATAACCAAAACATTGTATTCATTAAGTGACAATAATTAATATACGAAAGAAATATGTATAAATATTAAAAAAATATAATTTTGATCAATGCTTTATTTGGATAATCGTTATCAATTATTTTGATCCTTTTCGTCGCTTATATATACAATATATAACGAAAAAACTTGGACTGACGCTAATATATCGGCAAATGAGAATGTTAATATCATAAAAAAGTGGACGGATCTTACTTACAATCAATTAATACCGATAAAACATACTTTCTACGATTTGCTATTCAACAGAAACAAAACACCGAAAATCATATTAAAATTCACACCAAAGACTACTCGAGAAAACACTTGTGACCAATGTTCATCAATTGAAGAAAAAGACTGTATCAAGTACCTTGGAATCATAATAGATAACAATCTCAAATGGAAAGAACATATTACTAATCTCACAAACAAAATAAGGAAAACTGCCTACATATTTTTTAGACTCGGAAACATCTTATCACTTACATATCTGAAAATAATATATTTCAATACGGCATTATTGGATGGGGAGGTTGCATATAAAACTTCAATGTCACAATTAGAAATCACTCAAAAAATTATAATAAAAATTATTCTAAAAAAAAGAAGACTATCCAAGTATACAATTTTTCACAGATTTTAAAGTACCAAAAATAGTAGACAAAAAAATCAATTAAATTTTAGAAGCGAGTTTCGATCTACAAGATATAGAGATCAAAATGATATTCCAAAACTAAAATATACCGCAACTCAAAATCAATATATTTATCAAGGTATCAAATTTTTTACCAATCTCCCCATCACAATTAGAAAAATTACGGACTATCATACATTTGTAACTGAAGTAAAAAAAATATGTACACAGACTAACTGAAACATTAATTAACTCGAATATACTCCTTCTCTATACACGAGTTTTACTCTCATAGAGAAGAAACAAATGTTAAAATATATATATGTCCACTGATTATTCAAATTGTATTATATTTTTAATATTAATAAAAATGTATATATATACAATTGTTGGTTAGGTTATATTAGGTCAGAAAAGGCAAAAAGCAATTGTTGGCGAGCAATTTTCCGATAATCAATTAATAGAATGTTAAGAGGAAGTTAAATCGTTATTGCAATTGGTATTAGATAGTAACGAAGATTGGTAACTGAGATTTAACTGTCGGAGGTTTAGTTTAGTTTCTAGTCAGCCACCAAACATCGTTACAATCCACAATAAACCATAAACAATACCCTTTATTATTTCAATTTTTTGAGTATTTTGCGAGAAGATAACATATCTCGGAGAAGCCTGCTGTGGCGGGCCTCGTCGAAGGATGGATATGAAGAGGAAGAAATGCAGCAGCCACTTATATGGTGGCAGCCCTCAGATTTGCAGGATGCTGAGAAAGTGAAGGAGCATAGTCAAGAGGACAGGAGTTCACGGAGATCAACGGGGATGATGATAATGAAAAATGATAAAAATATGCATTTATTATCGAATCGTTTTCATAAGTCATTAAATACTGCATAACGGGGTGGGGGGTGTCATTGTTTTTCTCAGGACCAAAAGAGTAAAGATGTACACAAAATTTGGTCCAGATACTATTTTCTTCAGGATCCTAGAGTGCAACTGAAAAAATTTTTTGAAACAGATGACCTTCAATATAACACACATTTATATCGTATCGTATATCGTATAAATAAAACAATGTTATAACTCTACTCGAGTTTATTAGCACTACTCGAGTGTCTCTCTTGCACAGGTGAAGTATTAAACAATGTGCAGTCAGTATACTTTGGTAGTGTCATGCCTCATGTTTGCAGAATAATAATAAAAACTGAAAATAATATCTTTCAGGCCATTAGGGCAAACAACACGATGAGGGAGCAAGGGGTCCGAAGTGACCCGGCACTCCCGATGACACAAAACTAAAGTCCAGAAATTATAACATTGTTTTATTTATATCCATCCACTTTGATGAAATTAACGCCGGAGTTAATAAGTAATAGAAATTGAGGAATTGCTGCGAGATTAGATTTCATTATTAATTAATTTTTCATATGCAGCTGGTGTTCAAACAAGTCCAGCGGGATCATCGCTGTCAACATTTTGAAGCTTGTTTTGAAACAATTTGACTTGTGTATTGTATAACATGTTTCGTTTCACACCGACCTGTTTGAGTACCCGCTTTGCTGTTCTCTCATCAGGGCACGAATTCCAAGACTGCTCGGTTTATGTATTGTAAGAAGGCTTATGGACGTGGAAGATGCGAATGGCGGTCATCGCTGATGATAGCTGATATATCAAATCAAATGCTACATGGAGAGTTAGAATGAATTATTCAGCGGTGACTGCAGATATTCTACTCTGATACTCAATCAATCATATATAAAATATGTAGTTTCGTTTGACCAACGTCTTTAGACAAAATACATCCGTCGTTTATACGACCCTACCATGTATTTATTTGTAATTTTAGAGTACTATTAATAGCGTTTTTAAAGATTAAGTTTTAACGTAAAATAATACCTTCTTACCCATATAAAAACTGTATGGACGTTTTTAAGAACACCTTTTATGACTGAACATGATTCATTTATTGTTTGAAACTCCTTCACGTAAAAACTAAAGGAAATAATTATTTTTATTAAAGGTTAACGTGGGAAATAGTTCTGCCAATTGCTTTTTGTTTTTCTCAAATCAAAAACAAATCCACGCACCAAATGCAAATAACGATTATGAAATTAACACTTTAAAAACAGTAAGGTAGTAATATTCGCAAATTAATAAAAGAGGAAGTAGACACTTCAATGATTTGCACGCAGTTGTAAGCCTTTTTAATGTTATTCTGTTAAAAAACAGCATAAGTAACGACTCCATTACAAAACGGATCAACCGAAATGAATTTCCAATTCAGTAAATAGGCAATTGTATGATTTGAGTAATTTTCTAGCTTAAAAGTAGAAGATTGTAGCTACTAGCGCTACGGCTGCAGCGGTGGTTTTTAGAACTAAGCAATTAAAGTTTCTACTGGTACACAGATGGCGCTAATTGTAATACATCGGTAAATAATGTATCCGTTCATGTCCATATTGTAGATTATTTAATTTATATTTGTTTCCCAGAATTTTTAGTAATGCCCAGCTTTTTTGCTTGTATGCACTGCACGCCCCTGCTGATTACACTGACTGTGTGATTATGAATGATGCACGTGAGATCATCGATTGCTGGATTAGAAGGAACAGCTCATCGGATCCCGGGAATTTATTAGAGTGTGGGTCTCTCGTTGGGGGTTGCTGGGATGGACGATGCCGGGAAGAGCAGTGGCTAGAGAGACTATTTAATAGAGATTTATTTAAGAAAAACTTCTCACGACCGATATCCAAAATACAGTGATCTGCTAGCTACAGCTTCGGGCCATCTATAATCATTTGTTCTTGGTTAATACAAACATTTTATGTTTTAAGGGAAGATTTGATTTGATTTGAAGATAAGATAAAACACCTTGGAATCTCAAGTTGGCCTGACATGTTACTCAAAGTAAAACAATATGTGGGTATGCATGTAACTTGTATAGATTTCATCTACTTTGATACTCCGTAAAGTATGTAGGTAGTAATAGTAATAAATAATACTGCATTCTACCGGCTCTCCCTCGCACCTCTTGCGACCTGGACAGGGTGAATTTCTACCAGACAGTGACCGAGTTCATAAATGTGACGTCTACCCTTCCCTTTTGGGGGCGCGTGACTTCTACAGTTTCCCTCTAGCTGCCTTCTGAATTCAATATGATGACGAGTCTTGCGTCGAATTAATACGTATTGTATATATACTCTACTACCTCTATTCTTTCTTATTCATAGTAGAATTCATTTAACTATTTTTATGTTTTCAGTCGATCTGAAAACTTTTTCCACGCGCGATGTAAGTAAATATTTTCTGTATCTAGAATGATTGGGTTGATGCATAATTATTGCGGCTTTTTTAAAATATTTTTTCTCTATTTACTGCAGTTAATAAAGATGCGTGTTGATAATTCTACTCATATTCGCCATATTAGGCTCTACAACTTTGAGAAGGGTTGGAAGGCGGCGGAGTCATTTTGCGATCTCAACGAACTTTTCGGCAAAAGCCAAGTTGAAAGGTGGTTCAAGAGGTTCGAAACGGGCGACACGAACCTTGCAGATGAAGAAGGAGAGGCCGCCATATTCAGCTACCGAAGCTCCCACAGGCTATGGCGTTGAAAAACTGGCAAACGAACAAAATTTACGACGATTTGGATGACTTAGTAACCGAAGTCAAAGCGTGGATTGCATCCAAGAACCGCGACTTCTTTGCCCATGGGATCGACCATGGGATTGCCAAGCAAATGGGAAGCGGTTCTTAAAGTTGATGGTGACCACGCTCCAGAATAATCATTAAAAAAAGCCGCAATAATATAAAAATAATGTCATTAATAATTACTGTATTATTATAATGTTATCTTTTTAATAGAGTCAGAGAAGTCTCAATTTGTACATGACATACATTGCCATTTCTCGCACACGTTTTGCAAAGGTCCAAAACTATTTAACACCAATTCTGGGTGTTATAATTATTTAAACTGGCTACGCGGTAATATTTCAATGATAGAGGTAATTAAAATTATTCCATCTTTGTAAGTTAGCTGTCAAATCGGACAAATACGACATTCGTAGATGTACAATTTCTGTAGCGAGTAAGATTTCTCCCTTACCATAGACAGTAGAAAATATGACATACGATTTCGTTAAAATATATATTTTTTCACAATGTACACTTTTGAATATATAAGATATATTAAAAACGCGTTCGTTTTACAGCTATTATGAATGACACAACGTTCTGGATGTCCAGAAAGTCATAGAAATAGACGGGGAGACGTGTTCTGCCTATCACAGTACAACTGACGCAAATAAATACTCAATTAGACATTTTGTTAAAATGTATCCTCTCATTTTATTCTTTGCGATATTACCACACCAACTAAATGAATTCAATAACATCAGGGCATATTAATTGTCTATTCAGTAAAGCGAGCACCGAACAGAGCCTCTTGTAATTGTGCCTGGGTATTTGGTAACTATTTTTTTCCTGTATGAATGGACCTAGTACTTCAACAAACGAAAGTAGTCAGCCCAATTCGCAGTCAGATTACAGTTCATAGTTCACGATGGTAGTTAGGAGCACTCTGACACCGACGGTAGCTACTTCATCATGAACTATGAACACTTCAAGTCGCGGTAGTCTTTATTTTAAGGTATGGGTACTAAGGGTGGTTGAGGTGTGGGTGCCAAGGGTGGTTAAGGTGTGGGTGCTAAATTAAAAACAACATTGTCGCCTCAAACTAGCACAATTTGAAATATAAGACTATTAAGGAGAACACATTCTTATTGTGAAGTTGTAATCATTCAGAACATAGCTGTGTGATATTTTAAATACTAATTAAATGTATTAATTAGAAAGATATACATATGAAATCAATTTTGAGATTCGAACCTGGATCTCTTCCAATACGGGGAACGTGCATTAACCGATTATGCTATAGCAAGACAGTGCATTGACGACAAATTATGTTACACTTTTCAAATTAATACATCTGTCGTTCCATTATTTAAAAGTCCGAATTAACATTTAATTTTTATTAAATTTCGGAAACATTGATACAATTTATATATTATTAATGAGAACACATTCTTATTGTGAAATTGTAATTATTCAGAACAGACGGTCTGTGACAATATTTTTCGATAAAATAGATTTTATATGTATATCTTTCTAATTAATACGTTTAATTAGTATTTATTTAATTGCTAACGCATACCTTCAGCAGTACCTTCGGATGATTATTATCATCATCTAACCGTGTCTCTTCACCGCTAGAAGTAAATAGAGAGCGAAGTCTTTACGAGCTGCAGCTCTCGTATCGGTCTGGCTCATTTGCCGCCAGGTTGGAGTTGTTTTTTCAACACTAATCCGTGCCACATTGCAAAAATGCAAATTGCGTTTCGTTTCCCGGCTGTTCAAAAACAACATTGGCCTGGAGCACAATGTTCACCCTGTAGCAGGTTACAAAAAACTACGTGTATTTAATAAATAATGTTCTGTCTACATTCGTCAGCAGCGTGATAAGTAAATGCTCATTATGGAGTCGATACAGTAATAAACAGAAAAATCGCGCTAATTAACTCATCGAGTCTATTGTTTGGCGTCCATCTTTATACAATTATTAATTATTGCAATAACATCATATTCAGACAGGTTCTGATTTAACTTTAACATCGTATCGTATCGATATTTTGGTTTAATCATCTGATAGATTGATGCAAAAGTTCTTTTCCCCAGGGCGCCTCGATCTCCGTTACGGTACTGAATTATTTGCCAAGATAAAGGTTGGGAGAATATAGTGGGTGCTTAACAGCTGATGCACATCCTATTTGGAACCCTCTACGTCCTCGATGTTTTATGTGCGTATTACAACAAAATAAATAATGGGGTAGTTGTAGAAGTTTGCAACTTTTTCTATCGGTTCCGCGCACAGCGCTGCAGAAACGCGAAACCTACAATTATTAAACACAAAAGAGAGAAAAAAAGAAGAAAATCAAAAGGTAATGTAAGAAATTGCAAAGCGAACTGAGATTTTAATTTAGACCTGTGCTATCTATATCAGGCATATAACAATATTACAGACGAAATGGATAAGAGTCACACAGACTACACCACGACTCCGGCATACTTCCCGTCATGGAGTACATTAAACAAATCTCCAAGCGTTTCTATGCGGAACTCCTCAAGCAGCGAAACCCCACGATAAATACCTTTTCTAATTACGATATAAATTAAACGACCCAAGACAGTCCTCGCCTAGAGGCTCCTAAATCACTGCGTCATTGAGCAGGTATCATGCGCCAGGTTTAAATTTTTAAAAAAAAATTGCAGAATAATAATAATAAAACCCATTAATAATTAAATTTATCAGGCCGTTATGGCAAACATCACGGTACCCTATTTGACATGAGACCAAAGTACAAAAAAATCAAGTGTTATGTACGAAAGGGCAGAGACCAGTGGGTACAAGACGGCCATTAAAGGGCTAACTATCGAGTACACTCTCCCGTGAAGGGTCTCGGACGAAACACAATGATGTATGAGTCACGCCACACACGGTACAGGCGCGCATGATTTTGTTTGTTTTAAAAATATGACTTATGTCTTCCCAATCTTTTTCAATAGTGGTGATGGATTCTGAGAGATTTCCATACATTTTGAATTCTTCTAATTACTCTAAGTAACCATTCAGTTTCAACACTAATGATATATTAATGTCACGGGTAATTTGTGGAAAATAACAGCAATTTTTGATATTCTGGAATTTATATAATATTTGCATGATGAATCGTCGATATTTAATTATATGCGAAAGAGAGAGAGACAGAATACATATACAATTGGACGGTAGATTAAGGGAGGGGCCAATATTACATTGTTTGAGCAAACGCGCGAATTAACAATTAATTTTTATTTTACGCTGTAGAATAGTTGAGTGATGCACCTTCCCCGGCTTGGAAAGAGATCTAGGTTCGAATCCCGGTAGCGCAACAATAATATTTTTGATTTTATATACGCATCTTTCTAATTAATACTTTTAATTAGTATTTAAAAACTTAACGAGTTCGCATTTACTGGTCCATTCCACCTGTCTGACAGACCATCCGGCGCCACATCTAGACTGGCGTTCGATCCGCCAGACCTCGGAAGCACTGTAACAGTATATTTTTCTTTAACCCTTCCCAAACCATGCAGTAACACAGGTCTACCATCATATTAAACCGCTAATATTTCGGTAAATACATGCAGCACAAAATTCATATTTTAGATAATCATACAGAAAATATTAGCGCTTAGGAATGATTAGTGAAAAATCAATTATGAAAAGGGAATCGTACAAAACAATTATTTTTTCCATTCAATCCGTTGTAAAATTAATACGTTGGTAAAAATACCATATGTGATATGAAAGACAGAGATCACACGCTATTTTCACAGTGAAAATAACAAAAAACATACAAATATAATTATCTCTTTCTTAAAAATTAAACGAAGAGAGATAAGAAGGAAGGATACATTGTATAGAACTTTAATGAATGTTCTAAATTATGTTATTAATCATTTTTTCAAAATTAAATGCTCAATATTTAGAGTAAATTCGTGCCATTATAGCTATTTAAGCTAATAAAAACATTTTTTCTGTTATTTACGGTAACACAAGTTGACAGCATGGCTGCGTTCGGGTATTTTATATCATGGTATGGTAAAGGTTAATTCCTTCTCAATGTTCTCGAGATGGAGCGATTCTAACAAATTTTTGTCAGTTTTGACACTGCAGACATGGCTTAATTTCAGATTCGACCGCAATTTTTTGAGACGTGAGCTCTCAAATGTATTATCTGCAATAAAGTGGTCAGCTGAAACATCGGGTGCCTTCTACCTAGCACCCCTAACATTGTAATCGTGCGCCTGTGTAACCAGTACGCAGCCTCGGTGTCGAGCGAGGCTGTGCTGTCGGTCACGCGAGGTTACTCCGGATGACACACAAGACGATGGATCATAATCTTGAAATGACATCACACCTAGTTGGGGAAATTTTTGTATTTATAATCTGTCACGTCTACGGATTCTGTATCGAGATAATCTGGGAATAAATTTTCCATAGACTTTGATTTCTCTCCTTGTAATATTGTATTATGTCGTCGTACGTTGCGTATTATCAATTAGTGTATGCGTGGTGCGAAAACGACCCACGGTTATTCGAATTAATTGCTTGTAAAGTGGACGCAGCGCACGAAATAGATTTGCAAGCGTTGTTCTAGCGTACGTAAAATGACAAACCAAACTGAGCACAAATCCGGCTGTCAGCTGTCAAATTGGCGGCCGCCGGACAAAGTGTTGCCAATTCGAAAACGCAAACCCCCCTTCGTAGCAACACAACAAATGATTGAAAAATATCTTGATAATTATTGATATATAAGTCTAGAGCTCGCTCCATAATTATGGTAGCTAATGATAAAACGTTGCGTGCCACACGCAAATATTTCACACGATTGATACTGGTCCAAATTTATGCAAGAGATTCGCTTCATCTCACCTGGTACAACATAATCGTGCCCGCCTTCAAGATAATACGTCACTGTTGTTTTCTAGGTTATAATATTATATTTTGACACCTTTAGAAAGAGCTATCGGTGATCAGATCGTGAGCCTGTATTAGATATATGGACCTGATGATATCTGAGAAGGATCATATGACATACATGTAAAATCGATTTTATCGAAAAATATTGTTGTTGCACCGCCGGGGATTCGAACCTGGATCTCTTTCCTAACCGGGGAAGATGCATTATCCAACTACCTATTATATGTTACCTTTTTGATATTAATACATTAAATCGTTCCATTATTTGAAAGAGCCATCTACCTTATTTCTACGGAATCTCAAATACCTTTGAGTAATCTGATAACAGACGCCAGAATTATCAATTCGTTTTTATTAAATTTTGGACATTTATTATTAGGAGAACACATTATTTTTCTGAAGTTGTAATTATTTAGAACATATGTCTGTGATGTTTTAAATGTGAATTAAATAAATTAATTAGAAAGATATACATATTACTCAAAGGTATTTGAGATTCCGTAAATATAAGGTAGATGGCTCTTTCAAATAATGGAACGATTAAATGTATTAATATCAAAAATTGTCGCTGTAGCATAGTTGGATAATGCACCTTCCCCGGTTAGGAAAAAGATCCAGGTTCGAATCCCGGTGGCGCAACAACAATATTTTAGATAAAATTGATTTTATATGTATATATTTCTAATTAATATATTTAAGATTTTGATCTTGTTTATATTAGAGCGTACATAAAAATACTTTTGTATGCATTATATTAGGAATAAATAAATAAATAAATATATATTCTACAAAAATAGTTAATAAGAAACTGGATACCCATTCAATACTTTCTCAAATATACTTGTATATCCCTGTCCGACCGATGAGATCTCCACCAAGTATTTCAATACCAATCTAGGCTATTTCTCTATTCTGCTGAAAATGCTGAATTACTACAACGAGGCCTCATCGTTTAACACTATTCTAGACGTATTCTATACGATACAGGTTCAGTTCGATAGCGAAACTGTATTATACGGGAAGAGCAGTGGCTAGAGAGACTAAACGGAGCATTCCACTGGCTCTCCGTCGCACCTCTTGCGACCTGAACGGGGTGAATTTCTGCCGGACTGCGACCGAGTTCTGCGACAGCAACACATAAGTGTAACGTCTACCCTCCCCTTTTGGGGGTGCATGATTTCTATAGCTTCTCTCTGGCTGCCCTCTGAATTGAATGCGATTACGAGTCTCACGTCAAATTGTACAAGTGTGGCTCTGGTGCGATGATACCGGAGCCAACCTATGATGGTATTATGATGTTAATAACTGAAAGTTATAAAATAAAAAATGTAGTTGGGGGAACACATTCTTATTGTGAAGTTGTAATTATTCAGAACATAGACCTTTTTGATATTAATACATTTAATCGTTCCATTATTTGATAAAATTTTTATAAAAATGAATTGATAATTCTGGCGTCCGCTATCAGTTTACTAAAGGGTATTTAAGATTCTGTAAAAATAAGGTAGATGGCTCTTTCAAATAATGGAACGATTAAATGTATTAATATCAAAAAGGTAACATATAGGTTCGAAAATTGTCGCTGTAGGTAGTTGGATAATGCACCATCCCCGGTTAGGAAAGAGATCCAGGTTTGAATCCCGGTGGCGCAACAACAATATTTTTCGATAAAATTGATTTTATATGTATATCTTTCTAATTAATATATTTTAAAAATGTAATATTGTCGAATCGAAACGAGAGTAAAGAACTCTTAAAAACCATACAATGTTTTTTTAATATTATATATTAAATTAAAGGTTTCTGGTGGTACATCGCTAATACTAGTAAAATATGCTTTGAGGCCTTCAATATGCCTCATGGCATCGTCCTATGTGGCAACTCCTTCGTTGTAGGAAGGTTCTTCTTCTTATTTCATAAATTTTCACTACATCCGATGTATTACGTTGGTTATTCATAAATTCCTTCCCAGCAGCCATCAACGTTGTCCATACCATATTTTACTCAATTTGGAAATGCAAAATGTGTATATACAACAAGTAACTTGGCTCTATAGCGAACCGGCCGAACGAATTTCAATAAATTTTAGTCGTAAATTGCGGGAAAGACAAACGGAAAACGTATATTCCGGGAATGAAAAATCGCGGTTCCACTATGCTTATAATTGTTTTAAAACGTTTTCACGACTATTAGGGCCATCAAGGACGAGAGAAATCTCATCCGTGAACGCGGGCCTTGTATTTTTTATTTAGTATGTGTATCTTTTCACAAATCATTTTTGATTTACAGCTGATGCAGACTTGCGAAACACTACGGGTCGTTGGACGGATATAGTTGTTGCGGTGAACGTCGACACTGCATTTTGGCACAATTCAAGAAAATCAGCAGAAGTGCATGCGTATGCGATCGCTCATTGTCTGGGGTCAGATGCATTGTAGACCATTTCGTGAAATTTAGGGGGAATGACCCGCGCGAACACGTGACTGTTTTGATGTAATTATTAAATTTGTCTGTAATTTATTCTCGTGCCGTTAATATGTACGACAATAATTATTTTAACTATTCGGTTCACTTTATACATGTGTAATATACTACATTTAATTAGGTTCACTGTTTGACAGTATTACTCTTCGAAGTAATATTTCAATATATCAGACAAATGTATCGAGGGTATGCATATACAATTTGGCAAAGTAAATACAACATATCAGTAAGAAAGTAAGACATATGTTTGGGTACCCTGCCTGCTACACTAGTAATTGACTGTATTATAGCAGACAGTGTTCCTCCGGTATAACAGTAAGCAAAGTGCAATGATATACTGTTGTAGAAGTTTTATTCTCAGGTTTGGACCTTTAAAGGTTCTTCGGCGTAATTTCTCCCCATTTCGTGGAGCCAGAACTGCACTTTTCGTGAAAAATATGCAAGACTATGGTTGCAATCTTTCACTTTTGCATTTAGATAGTTGTATATTTTTGGTGCTAGAAATAAATAGAATCTTTGTGCAAAAGATAGTGAATGTAAAATATGCTTATTTTGTGGGTTCCTCAGTAAAATTTGTGGCTCCAAAATATTTGAATTACTATACTAAGCACTCCCTTAACAGGTTATGGTCCCAAACTTTCAGTCATAGAAGTATATCAGCCGTTTTATGTCCACTGCTGGATGAAAACCTCCCCATACGTTTCTGTACGCTGTTATTCGCTGCCGTGTATTTTGCAGAATTTTATGATTTTTCCAACGATTTTTTGTTCTCTGAGCGATGTACCTTGCCCATTACCATTTGTCTGGTAATGAATTTATACTTTTGATATGCTGCTTCATTATTTACGCATTCTTAATACGAAATTTTAAAACTAACTAACAATTTAATTTAATTTTTTTTTATCCACTTTGAACTTTGTAACAAGCCAGTATTTACAACAAAGATGAGATTCGTCTGTAGCGTAGTAAGGTTCAGTTTCCATAATTTAATTTTATTTAATGTATTTTATGCAGGGGTGATCTGAGATATAATACAATATTTTTTTCACTAATAAGAAAATAGGGATATGTATACAGAATATATGTAAAATCAATATTCTTACTATTTTTAATTATTATCAATCTTGATAGCGCCCTGATAGTGAGAGTGATATTGATATTGCCCTCACAAGACGGAACGCGTCGCGGTCATGTCGAACCTTTTGGGCTCGGCGTGTCAAAATTTCAGAAAATCTAACTTAACTTTGGTGGCGTGTCATCCCCAACCCCCAAAATGTGTTTTTTTTTTAGGAGAACACATTCCTATTGTGAAGTTGTAATTATTCAGAACAGACAGTCTGTGATATTTTAAAAATGAATCAAATATAATAATCAGAAAGATATAGATATAAAATCAATTTTATAAAAAAATATTGTATTGCAATAAGAATGTGTTCTCCTAAATAATAAAGTTGTATCAATGTGTCCGAAATTTAATAAAAATTAATTTATAATTCTGGCGTCTGCTATCAGATTACTCAAAGGTATTTGAGATTTTGTAAAAATAAGGTAGATGGCTCTTTCAAATAATGGAACGATTAAATGTATTAATATCAAAAAGGTAACATATAGGTTCGAAAATTTGTCGATAAAAAAATTGTCACTGTAGCATAAATGGATAATGCACACTCCCCGGTTAGGAAAGAGATTTAACTGGAAAAAAATATGTAATGTATTTGATTTGTTATCAATGATTTAATTAAATAGGTGAATATAATTTATATACGTAAAACTTGCAGAAGTTTTGATATTGAAATTAAGGAGCATAATTTGATCTCAGGATGAACATGCTCTTTCAAGGTATACCTTGCGGTGTACAATTTACTACGTTCGCATCTTTCTGCAGACGATCGTGGAGCACTCTTCGACTGGAACACCTGGTGAAGCCTGATCGGCGTGTTTACGATTCGCCACAAGCTCAGTGGATCATTTTACCGCGAGATTATTTTTTCAGCGCTAAAAATAGAATTACACTATTCAACTTTCACCCAATGCGAGTACGTTACGACATGCTTACTAAATGTCAATGCATGCTCGCTACCAGGTCTTTTTTTTTCCACCAGATACTTCTGGAATTTTCTCGTGTATTAATTTAAATCATAGAACGTGTCGTAACAGTTGATCCAAACTCAACAGTCATTGCGTGAATTTTTTTTTTTTCACATTTTTTTTACCAACAGTTTTACCAATTTTGAAAAAGAAATCTTATAAAAAGAATTATTTTTCAGTTTAATCAGTTGAAAAATTAATACGTTGGAAAAAATACTATTTATTAACCCTTCCCAAACCGTGCGGTAACACGGGTGTACCGCTCTAATTAAACCTGTAATATTTCGGTAAATACACGCAACATGCAATTCGTATTTTAGTTAAACTGAAGGAAAATATTTACGCTTAGAAATGACTAGTAAAAAATCAAGTATGTAAAGCGAATCCTACAAAAATAATCATCTTTCAATTCAATCCGTTGTAAAATTAATACGTCGACAAAAATACAATTTGTGTCAAGACAGAAAGAAATCACATATTAATTTCACAATGAAAAGAATAACAAACATACGAATATAATGGTGTCTCTTTCTCACTAATTAAAGAACGATAGATAAAAAGGAGGGTTGCATTTTATATAATGCAACCCCCTATTCAGGACTCTGTGAACGCTCCGAATTGTTGTATGATATATATTTAATGATTAATATTTATAGTAAATTTATGGCGTTAACCATTTGTTCAAAAGCATTTTTCACATTTCAAAGGCTAATAGAACTCTAATTTCTTACGGTAACACGAGTTGACAGCATGGCTGCGTACGACTATTTTATATCACGGTATGGTAAAGGTTAAAGACATCAAAACATTTAATCTAACTAATAATGGCAATGCTGCAATCGTCGCATGTTAGAATATTTTTCGGTTGCCGATTGGACCTGCAAGAAATGTGGTTTCAACAGAACGGTGCCAGAGTGCCAAATTTTGCCAAAAAGTAGTAATTTCGACCGGGCTCCTCGGTCCTCAACAATTGCTATGCTGCAGGACAATATTCGAAATGAAATAGCTGAAATGACACGACGCGAAGTGTGCGAGAATGTTATGAAAAATATGGTTAAAGGAGCACTCATTTGGGCCGCTGCCAGAGGCGGCCAACTGGCCGATGTCATATTTTTTACATAATTGTATTACACCAAATAATCGATAAATTAAAATTAATTGAAAAAAATGTTTTTCATTTTTATGCCTAAACGAAACCTATGCTAAAGCGACAATACTTTTGACGACAAATTTTCGAACTCATATATTACACTTTTCAAATTAATACATCTATCGTTCCATTATTGTATTCGGATCGGAAAGAGATCCAGTTTCGAATCCCGGTAGCGCAAAAACAATATTTTCCAACGAAATTGATTTTATTTGTATATCTTTTTAATTGATACATTTAATTAGTATTTAAAATATCACAGACCTACGCTCTGAATAATTACAACTTCACAATAATATATATATATATATGTTAATAATTCACCATATTTAGTTACCTACATACAAACCTGTGCCAAAATATTCACTTGTAGGTCAGTAATGGATATTTTTTTGCACGCCTCGCAGTAAATAAATACGTACGTTACTGGCGGTCGGTTCGACGACCCGCGAACGGCCTTTAGAGGTAAAAAATGGACGATTGCACAAATGCTGAATGGCTAAAGCACTTCCAAGTCTGCTGATACATGCAGTTGTGAAGAAATGGTACGGATACCGCGAGTCTGGGCCTGCGATTAATTGGTATTTACGATTGGTCAGTCATTTTAATGAACACAATTTTACAGACACTTTTTAAACTTTTAGCGGTACCGAAATTATGCTCATTAGGAAACAGAACGCAGCTGACAATATTGCTCGAGCGAACAGTCTTCTGGACAAGTTGGCGTTCCTGGTTTATAATAACGTACACGTGTGTGTGTGTGTGTGTGTGTGTGTGAGGGTCGGTCGCGAAATCTAAAGAAGACGACCCAGTTCAACATCGGACCAGAGAGACAGCAAAATTAAAAAGGTTAGTGCAGTACATATATCATACGTGTGCTTATTGTCAAACGGAAACATAGGAACCTGCTATCGAAGGCATTTACATAAACAAGTGACATCCAGAGAAGTATGAAATCTGGCAAATATTACTGGAAGTCGGCCAGCGGTGGGCTTAAGGTGTTTAATCTCTTATTTTAATAAGAAAACATTAAGTTTATCTATAAAAAAAAAATCATAGCTAAAGCGAAATAATCATTTAACCAGTTACGGGTTTTATTTTTTATAATATTTAATGGAAACATATGGATGTATGGTTAATTACAGGGCTTACGACCATATATTAACACATAAATACTCGTAACTTCCAAAAATTTGATAGATAGATTGATTATTGGGTGAGAATGGTGAACGTTATATTTGTATAAAGTGATCACTTAAGCCAGCCGAAGACAGGTCGTAAACCCTGCAATTACACATACTTCCGTGTCTTTCTATTAAATATATTAAAAAATAGCTTCATCTCTATGAGATGTCTATTATTTGTTTAATTAATTGTTTTATTTTGTAGGTGAAAATGAAGACTGGTACTAGAAGTGACCCCTGAGGAACGCCTGATGTGACGGGTACCCAGTCAGATTTATAGCCGCTAACTACCACTGCTTGGCTCTTGTTGGATATGTAGGAGGAAGATCATTTAAGTAGGTCTCCGTGAATACTGATAAGGAGGACTTTGTCGAGGAGTTTTGAATGCACAACTTTATCGAAGGCTTTGCTGTAGTCCTTGTAAACGGCATGGACCTGAGTTCGTTTGTCCATGTGATGTTGCAGAGACTCTACAAAGGATACAAGATAGGAAGTTGTTGATCGATTTGAAGTAAATCTATCTATTTAGTACTGGCCGAAGGACTGGAAAGGAATAGGTGGATTTATTAAACCTATTAGAAGAACACATTCTTATTGTGAAATAGTAATCATTCAGAACATATGGTCTGTGATATTCTAAATATGAATTAAATATATTGATTAGAAAGATGTACATATAAAATCAATTTTATCGAAAAATATTGTTGTTGCACCACCGGGATTCGAACTTCGACTTATTTCCTAACCGGGAAAGGTGCATTATCCAACTATGCTACAGCGACAGTATTTTTAGCAACAAATCAAAGGTGTTTGAGAATCTGTAAAATTTACCATCATAATTAATATTTCAGTAAATACATGCAACATAAAATTCACATTTTAGATAATCCCAAAGAAAATATTAGCGCTTGGGAATGACTGGTGAAAAACCAATTATGAAAAAGGAATCGCACAAAAGCAAATATTTTTTCCATTCGCTCTTTAGTAAAATTAATACGTTGGTAAAAATACCATTTGTGATATGAAAGACAGAGATCACACACTATTTTCACAGTGAAATGAATAACAAACATACAAATATAATTATCTCTTTCTCACTAATTAAATAAATTATATTATTAATAATTTTTTCAAATTTTAATGCTCAGTATTTAGAAAAATTCGTACCATTAAAGCCATTTAAGCTGATAAAAACATTATTTTTAACTTTTAAAATCAGCAATGTTATCTTTGTGGTTAAGATTCATATTTTTATTTATTATCTTTGTTTTATTAAGTTATTAGTTATGACATCCTGAAGAAGAAAATGGTATTTTTCGAAACCGGTAGATGTATTTAAACTCATTTTAGTGGTTAATAAAACAAAGATAATAAATAAAAATATTATTTTTAACTGTTATTTACGGTAACACGAGTTGACTGCATGGCTGTGTATTTTATATCATGGTATGGTAAAGGTTAAATAAAGTATTTTGTCTAAATATTTCGGTTTGTGAACAGTTTTAACAGAAGTGAGTTCGTAAGCCGAGGTTCCACCGTATAACCACATGTGGTATAAATTACAGTCATTTTTCGATAGATCCGATTCAATTTTTTTAAAGCTCGTATTGATAGCTTTCGTGTGATGAATCAGCCGAGGCGACGGCTGTAGGTGGCGGCGGCACACGTGGCTCGGAGCCCACGTGAGGGCACGTGCAGACGCCTCGCAAGGTCGTCCTCTGTCCCCGCTCGCCAGCTACAGCATGTCCGCGATGTACCTGCTGCTTTATCACGATCTTTAAAATGAAATACTTGTATGCATTTTTTAGGAGAACACATTCTTATTGTGAAGTTGTAATTATTCAGAACAGACGGTCTGTGATGTTTTAAATATGAATTAAATATATTAATTAGAAAGATATACGTATAAAATCAATTTTATCGAAAGATATTGTTGTTGCGCCATCGGGATTCGAACCTGGATCTCTTTCCTAACCGGGGAAGGTGCATTATCCGACTATGGATTAGCATTAGCAAACCTATGTTCTGAATAATTACAACTTCACAATAAGAATGTGTTCTCCTTAATAATATAAGTTGTATCAATGTGTCCAAAATTTAATAAAAATGAATTGATAATTCTGGCGTCTGCCATCAGTTTACTCAAAGGTATTTGAGATTCTGTAAAAATAAGGTAGATGGTTCTGTCAAATAATGGAACGATTAAAATGTATTAATATCAAAAAGGTAACATATAGGTTGGAAAAACGTCGCTAAAAATATTGTCGCTGTAGCATAGTTGGATAATGCACCTTCCCCGGTTAGGAAAGAGATCCAGGTTCGAATTCCGGTGGCGCAACAACAATATTTTTCGATAAAATTGATTTTATATGTATATCTTTCTAATTAATATATTTAATTAATACTTATATGCAGTACTAATGGTGAATAATGAACAAGAACTGTAGAGTCTGGTGAGTAGAATGGACGATGTATGTAAGGAAAGCGTCGTTACAAGTGGGAAGTGATGGTATTCGAGAAGGAGGAAAGCTAAATACTTGGAGGTGATGAATGTTTGCAACAAGTAGATGAGTTTGTGTATTTGGGAAGTATGTTTGATAGAAATGGAAACACAAAGAAAGATATCGAAAGGAGGGTGACTGCAGGGAATAAAGTGAACGGCGGTTTGAATGGAATTGTAACTAATGAGAACTTGTCAATTGAGGCAATACTAGCTGTCCACAATGGAGTACTGATATATAAAAGTGAAGCCTAGAGCTGGTAGAAGAGGAATGAAAGTTGACTGAATGCAGTTGGAATGACATCGCTTTGGCGTATATGCGGCATATCCATTTATGATATAGTAAAGAATGAAGATATAAGGATAGAATGTAAAGCTGATCTTAGTATAGTGAGCAAGATTATGAAAGAATCACTTACTTAATTACAAATACCGTAATATCCACACACCTCGCATCTACAAGCGTAGCAGAGTGGTTAAGGTATCTGATTAGAAATCAGATTTCCTCCGGGAGCTTATTTATAATTTATCATTTTAAAATTTAATTTGAAATATCATATATACGCTATTACGCTATGCAGGTGCCAGTTTTTTTTAATGTAAAGAAATAAGGAGACAATGTAAAATTGATCTTAGCACAGTGAGTAAGATTAAGAAAGGATCACTTGTGTTGATTTCATCAGTAATACGTAATAGTAACGTTCGCAAAAGACTTGGCACGACCAGGGAAACCAGATACTGGAAGACGGTCCTGTTAGAAGCCTCAAAATCGACGAGCTTGTATGAAAAGATGTTTGAATGTAGATGAGGCGAGAATCATGTGCCTCTCTGGGATAGCAAGTGAGGCAGTGGCTGCGCGGTGGCCATCATCGGCCACGAAACTGCCACTTTAAGCAATTTTTTTTTTAAATTTTCTGTCTGTTACGGTTATTTCACGAAGACCCTGCATACAATGCCGGTGTGTTTTTGTATCATACGCAGGTATATAACGTGTACCTACCGTACACGTACATAATCGGTGCCTCCCCGCCAAAACACGGTAAGCAACAATTATCTTAAAACTGGTTTCCTACTAAAACTGTAGGTACATCGCCTCGTGTGTATCGCATCAGCAAAACATCGTAGTCTTACATTGTAACTCTGATTGGTGTGTTGGAAAAATATTTTATTGCAACATGCATTTTTATTAATTTTTCAGATTCTTTACAGGAAAATGGTATATCTCACGTGAAATTTGTGTTTTTTTTTTTAAACTTTTCTCAGTCAGTTTAAGTTCAATATTTAAATTGAATAGTTTTGGTGATAGATAAACGTGTAACGCATAAAGATTTTCACCTTTCACTTTTATTTTTATTCTTTTCCTGTCACATCACTTTTTATGGTTTTCTCAAAGAGTATCAGTACAATTTCTGTTTTGATATTGTATTGGGTCGTCTATATATTGAAATATATATATAATAATATATGTATATAATAATATATATATATAATAAATATATGTTTTTATTCTTTATGGATTGAGTTTAAGCGCAATTTCTGATTTGTAAAATTCATACTTTTACTCTTCCATCATCTTTTAACGTGTTTGCTTCCGTAGGGGAACACAGCGGACAAGCTGGTTTAAGGTTAAGAATACATTATTTTATTAATTTAACCATTCTTCTGTTGATTTTCATCTCAAATGCTTCACATTCTTAGTACTCTTTCCTTCTCATATTTCCCAGGTGCAATGTACTTTTTGACGCCATTGTCAAACGACACGTTGTCGAGAATCTTTGGCTAATAATTACAGTTAACAATTAACGGTAGCATTCGCATCCCGCGCCACATCTACGGCAAGGGTACGTTAACAAGGGACTACTATACTATACTCACCTACCAACAACTCACCCCAAGCAATAAATCATGGACACAACACAAGACAAACACCAGACATCTGCCCGCCAGTTCCGAGAGCAACAACGACATTTTATGAAAGATTCTACATGTTCTTAGCTGCGAAACTGTACAACACACTCAGCACCAACTGGAAATCGTTCAACTCTAATAAGATTACACAAATATGGACCCAACATATGATCCAATCGGGTAGAGATCAATCAGAAACATGGCTATCCAACATTCTAAGACTTCGGTCTAGCAAAGTAGCCAGGACAACGCTGTATATATCAGAGGTGGAGTCTACTCCATCCCACACAATAAACATATTACAATGTTGTATTATAATATATTCACCTCTGTTATAACAAAAGTATGTATGTCAATAAATAAATAAATAAAATAGATTGCAAGAGTTGAGAGTTCCAAGATTGACGCAGAAATAGGTACGAATACAGAACAATGGTCCAAAACTAAAGATAATAACGGTACAAAGTAATAAATATAAAGAAACTGTGCACAATTACAGTAAAGCAAAAAAATGTCTGGGTGTGAAGCATGAAGGATAATCGTTCACAAAAATATTGCGTTGAACTTCTAAGAACCAGTTTTTATGGTTTTTGTGTTAAGTGTGTACAAATATAAAGAAAATGAATATCTACAAGACTAGTCTGTCGAAATTAGACGTATATTGCTAAATTTATTTCTTAGTTTGGTTGCAGATACGTCCCGATAGATAATTAATCCAAACCCAGACATGTCTGCTTTTGATTCTGGATATCGCATGTATCAAACATTGTGGCCTTCTTGCGTTGTTTCAAAACTTGACAAATGAAACTAAGTCTATCATCTGGTGAAGATTATTATCAACAGCGTACTCCAAAATCATTCCAGAAACATCATCAAATGTTCAAAATAGAGACAGTTCAGAGATCAGATATTTTTGTCTACTATTTTTTTGGGTTACGCTGTTTTGGCGGGGAAGTGTAGATATTAAGAACTCAAATGCAGATAGATAATATTATGATCCTATGTCTCAAAAATATGCGCATAAGATGCTCAAAGTATGAGCTTTTTATAGTTTTGTTTTCAGTTTCAGCCACCTCTTGGAGCAGACCTGCAATTAATGGCTTTAATTAACTTTTTATTTCCATATTTTTTTATGATGATATGTGAAAGATTCCAGAGACAGCCGTGTCATAACCAGTGCTCATTATTCAAAACCGTATTTCTTTGTAATGAGTGTTTTTTTTTGGCAACACTTTTTGCAGCGACAGTCAATTTGACAGCTGACAGCGGATTTGTGCTCAGTTTGGTTTGCCAAATGGCAGGCAAATTGTGAAATTACTGTGCGCTACGTCCATTTTACGGTCGACATAATCGTCCATCGAATAACCATGCATCGTTTTTGCACCACGCATACTCTAATTGATAATACGCGTCCGCAGAGACGTCGTACAGTGCGCACCGAAGAAGCTGTTGCTGCAGGAAGACCCGAATTACTAGATCCTTGAATACTGACTTTTTCGTTCCCCAATTGAATGGCATTAATGTGGAAGAGCGCGCGCCACAATCTATTTATTGAAGGAAAAATTCGACGCCCACATAATTTCGCGTAATGGCCTCCAAGATCGTGTGATTTAACACATTTGGATTATTTTCTGTGGGGATATATAATCCACGCCGATAAACTAGACGATAAGTGACTTGGAAGCTAACATGCGTCGCGTTATTACCGATATACGTCCCCAGCTGCTCATTGCAAAAGTTGCGGAAAATTAGAAAATATGCACGAAATCATATTTAAACATTTTAATACGATTTTTATCTCATTTTAAAGTTCTATATCTTTTTACATAGATAATTCTGTACGGTAGTGACGATTTTACAAATGTGTATCGTTTCGATTTGAGAATCGCTGTTTTTCTCATTTGTCTCTCAGAATTCAGTTCACGGTCGCAGCCTCCTGGTGTGTGCGTCCCCTCCCCTCCCCACCTCAGCGCCGACAACACTTTGTGCATCCGCTAACTCAGGTCATTGGACCACGGTGCAATGCACCTCGAAATCTGTACGCGCTTACCTAGGTACCCACCTTTTACTATGTTTCTATTTTCTTTTCCGATCAGACAAAATCGCAAGAAGCTCTCAAGACGTCCATACTAAATAGAGTCGAGTATATTATATACTAATAATAATAATACTAATAATAATGTGTTTATTTCATATTATGTTATACATTAAAGGTTATGAAATCAATATAATGCTATGAAAAAGAAAACCAAGGAAAATATCAATAAATAAAAATTTTAAAAAGTTAATAAAAAGTAAAAAAAGCTCTCACATATATACTCGTACACACAAAATATATAACACTGATACAGATATACCTTTGTTACTGCATGGTTTGGGAAGGGTTAATATCATCACAAAGAGAATGAAAACTCTTAAAAAAATGTTTATTTTTCGTGTCAAATTCTCAGCATTTCGGATCGGAACGTAGAACGTTTTGGCAGAATCCACTAGATGTCACGAATACAACGCCATTCCTTCATGAATATTTTCCTTTTATTTGCGCATGCGCCGAACCATTACAGATACCACAACCAAATATAGATGAAATACAAAAATGAATCATGATATTCCAAGATATACAATCATTGATAGCGAGTGTGACTCAAAGATATCAGTGATTGACTAACGGTTCGTGATTTTGAGATCACCGACTGTCGAGAATATGGAAAGGACAGTGACATCAAGCAAGCCATTAAAATCATGTTGGTTCACACTATTGTCTTTCCAATCTACACGGGAGCAACGGTGACAAGGAAGGATGTGACAGAATGACGTATAAATGTTTTAATCCTGCAACAAATTTTGTCAACGAACTATCTTGTTTTGTGCACCGCGCGTATTTAACATATTGCCACTAGACCTTAAAGGATCTAAAGTGATTAACGATTTTAAATTAAAAATAACAAAGTTGTAGCTTGATGTGGGTAGAAAGAAAAATGAAATTAATTTGTCATTTGTGATAACCCAACTGCCTTATACACATTTCGTCTTCAACTATACCGATTGTACCTCAACAATATATAACTTATTAAAATTGTGCAGGTTCAGAACAGACCACGTCTGGTAAAGTAATTACATTTATTTTTATATGTATTATTTAACGTTATAAAAATATATTTAAAAAGTGCTATGTTCCGCACATCAGCAACATCTGCATACTCGTCACCCAAGTTTTGAATTTTGTGTAATGGAGAATTAAACAGAGCAATCGTCGCAATACTGTTACAGTAATAATGTAAAATAATTCTAAGTATTTTTGTCAATTTTGTCAAGCAGTTACATATTAGTCTCGAGAAACTCGTTATCAGGACTGTTTATGTAAACGCCTTCGATCGACATGATATATGAACTACATACTTTAATTTTGCTGTCATTGTGGTATGATGTTGTTGTTCTTTTAGCTGGGTTATCTTCTTTACTGCCGCACTGGTGGTTTATTTGGAATTATCAAGTGGTCGAAGCACGCGATGTAATAAGAATGACGCCTGTCGGTTGCCGTCTTCTTAGCTTCCGAAAAAAGGCGGCAACACTCACACGCATGTACATAGTGATATATCAGGAAACCCAGTGGTGCCAATCGAAGTAGCAAGGCACGTAAACGAGGAAAAGCGAACAAGAAGACGGTATCTTACAATGTGGATCAGATAGATGTGATCAACAAGGCTCAAGACGGAGAGAGATGGAGAGTGTTTGTGCATAAGTTTAAGGCAACAAATGACGATGTTGAAGAACAATTTAATAATACAAGCTTTGTGACTACTTACGTCGGTCAATTCTGCCGAGTCTGGGATCAATCTCCCGACGTGGACTGTCCACTATCGCGGCTGCAAAAGTGTTGCATGTCTCGACGATCAGAATCTGAGACGGAGCATTCACGATCAACCGACGACATTACTTTCTGAGGACGCGGACACAGGTTTACCGGTGGTGGTTCGAACACGATTAACAAAGTGTTGGAGGATAGTTCCTTGAGATATGAATAGTTACTATTGTAAAACTGGGCGCACTTGACGATGAAGGTTGCCGATGGCTTTTATCCAACTCCAGGGTTCTGTTCACGGCTGAATGAATTGTATGCAAAGCTATTTAATTGTATCGCGTGATTGTTAGGATTTTATGTGTGATTATTCAATCTGCATTTATCTTACAATGATTCTGATTTATCGGACAGGATTGGACTTTAATGCCGATATTTTGATAACGTACTGATGCTTTTTCTTTCCTCCTACATGTCAGAATTGCCACATTGTGGCTTCAATCAGATGAGGTTCGACTGGTCTTGGGTCGCCCTCGCAGCTGACAATATTACAATGATACCACTGAAGAGATATATATATATATATATAACATTACGGATTAATAAGTTGGGGTGGAACACCTTCAATATTCTTTCCTCCTACATGTCAGAATTGCCATGTTGTGGCTTCAATCAGATGAGATTCGACTGGTCTTGGGTCACCCTCGCAGCTGACAATATTACAATGATACCACTGAAGAGATATATATAACATTACGGATTAATAGGTTGGGGTGGAACACCTTCAATATTCTTTCCTCCTACATGTCAGAATTGCCACATTGTGGCTTCAATCAGATGAGGTTCGACTGGTCTTGGGTCACCCTCGCAGCTGACAATATTACAATGATACCACTGAAGAGATATATATAACATTACGGATTAATAGGTTGGGGTGGAACACCTTCAATATTCTTTCCTCCTACATGTCAGAATTGCCATATTGTGGCTTCAATTAGATGACATTCGACTGGTCTTGGGTCGCCCTCGCAGCTGACAATATTACAATGATACCACTGAAGAGATATATATAACATTACGGATTAATAGGTTGGGGTGGAACACCTTCAATATTCTTTCCTCCTACATGTCAGAATTGCCATATTGTGGCTTCAATTAGATGACATTCGACTGGTCTTGGGTCGCCCTCGCAGCTGACAATATTACAATGATACCACTGAAGAGATATATATAACATTACGGATTAATAGGTTGGGGTGGAACACCTTCAATATTCTTTCCTCCTACATGTCAGAATTGCCATGTTGTGGCTTCAATCAGATGAGATTCGACTGGTCTTGGGTCGCCCTCGCAGCTGACAATATTACAATGATACCACTGAAGAGATATATATAACATTACGGATTAATAGGTTGGGGTGGAACACTTTCAATATTTGCAAAATTACAGCTATAATATAACTTTTGGAAACAGACCATTATTATTTAACTAACAAGGGTTTAGAAATGTTATATACAAATAAAATGGGTTTACAGTTAGATAAATCAGAAATTTTTGTAATAATACAAAGTCTTAATGGTAAATGAAACATAAATTATTTTTGCAAATAGTTTCCTTTTTATTTGTACGATTTAGGAGGCCAATTCACAGGTCCATTACGAGAAATTATGCGCTGTGTGACATGTTGGGCCGTCTTGTTGGAACCACAGCTCTTCCACACGAAACGATTAAATGTATTAATATCAGAAAGGTATCATATAGGTTCGAAAATTGTCGCTAAAACTATTGTCGCTGTAGCATAGTTGGATAATGCACCATCCCCGGTTAGGAAAGAGATCCAGGTTCGATAAAATTGATTTTATATGTATATCTTTCTAATTAATATATTTAATTCATATTTAATATAATAAATAATTAACATGATTGAAACACTATGCAAAACAGAAAAATGAATATAAAGAAATGATGTTCTGTTCATGTGATCATTTCCATGAATCTTTGCTCAGTTTCCTTTCTGCCGACACCCAATAACTAGTTCCTGAGATGGTGTTTGAGTCTGTCCATAGAGAATTGTTTCATGCTGCTAGGAAAAATGTTATAGGCTTCGGGGGCCAGAAACATATGGAAGGATTGACCAAACCTTGTTTTCATTTTAGGCTTTACAGTGAGACTATTATATAAACCTACATCAATTTAATCTTAGCTACCAAACATCGTCAAATCACAGTAACATAAAGGATTACCATCTTTAGCATATTCAGATGTGGCCACTTCTCAAATGTCATCAGCCTTTCAATAGTAGCTCACGACTTATTAGAGTATGATGGGTTTGTTTGCTCTCCAACAAGTGCTCTGGCTAGTGTTGTAAAGCGATACAAAGTATTAGGAGAACACATTCTTATTGTGAAGTTGTAATTATCCAGAACGTAGCTCTGTGATATTTGAAATATTAATTAAATATATTAATTAGAAAGATATACATATAAAATCAATTTTAACGAAAAATATTGTTGTTGCGCCACCGGGATTCGAATCATTCCTAACCGGGGAAGGTGCATTATATTATTTAAATAATATTTAAAATATCTGAATAATTACAACTTCACAATGAGAATGTGTTCTCCTAATAATAAAAATGAATTGATATTTCTGGCGTCTGCATTCAGATTACTCAAAAAAGGTTCGAAAATTTGTCGCTAAAAATATTGTCGCTGTAGCATAGTTGGATAACGCACCTTCCCCGGTTAGGAAAGAGATCCAGGTTCGAATCCCGATGGCGCAACAACAATATCTTTCGATAGAATTTTATTTCATATATATATCTTTCTTAATTTAATTCATATTTGATAAAAAGTACTTGTAAATTTTCACAGGTTAGTTTCAAAACCTTTCACGCGCATGAAGATAATAATTACATATATTAGACGTGTAATTACTTAACCACAGCATCTATTTGTATCGGTTTGATTTATTTCTTTTCTTCTACGTGCTCAAGCTAAGTCAGCTTCACTTTTCCAGCGTTCTAGATCAATCCGCATAATTTATTAGCTCCTTAATGCAATTATTGTTATTAAAACCGCCGAGAAAAATAATAATTATTGCACCTGAACAATTCTTACTGCGCACGACACGGTATTATCATAAGGAAGGGGGTTTTTTCTTTTTTTTGCTAATTGGAATAAGCCACACGACACGCCACGTCGCAGACTGCGACGTAGGAGACGTCAACGGTTACTAAATACAATTGAGCCATATACCATTCACACGCTTCACATTCACCGCTAATTTTGTCTATACATTTCGCGGAACCAAACAACACGACCCGCCTGTGAATCGCTCCTTTCGGTATCTGGATCTTCAGGTCCCCTGGCTATTTAGCACGAAGCACACATGGACGCACACTTTCGGTGATAGCGCGAAAGTGTCAAACAACACCGTGCACAATAGCATGATGAAAACACTAGGTGCTTCACGATCCAACGCAGCATTCCCACACGGCAGGACGAACCTGGCAGCGGTCAACGCTGTCTTAACTGTTTGACTGCACCAAAATATCATAGAAAACACAACTACAGAAGATATCGTACTTTGGTTAGAGGGAGAGGGAGATCGAACAGCGCCCAAGCCACACATTTTTTAACAGCTCCAAAAATTCTCTTGATGGTCCATCTGGTTGTTGCTTTGTTTGTTAGAATTCAGGTTAAAGTAGGTATTGTCTTTACAGAATTATCATTGTTTTTCTGGTCCTCGCCTATTTCTACCATCAGCTATCATATAGCTAACAACGATCAAAGTACCTGAGGTTTCTTTGGTATTCGAGGTTCTTCAATATTGCCTTTCAACCTTTTCACATGATATAGCAAGACTGACACGTGTACATGTATACATGTGTGAGAGTGGAACAGATGCCGGAGCATATTTTGTGGAATTGTCAGATATTTAGAGATGCACGTCAACGTATGATTGGTGGTTTGACTGTATTAAGACACCGCCCGCCCCGCAGCATTCCCGCTAAATGGTAAAATTAAGATTAGCAAGATTAGTAAAATAGCTAAACAATTTAATTTAGCCTTATTCCGCAATGGTTAAGAAAAAAATAGATATAGGTCAGAGGGTCAGTGTTAGAATCTCGCCTTAACCCTGACTAGTTGCGTGCACTCATATTTAAATTATTTAATAAATAATACCCATAGACAATGACAAGTCGTACTGCGCGCATTTTGTTTTTTTTTTTTTCTATTTTTTAATTAGTTTATGCTAATTTTATTCAATAAAGATGTTATTATGTTATTGGATATCAGCAAGGTGAATCTGTGACGGCCGTGGACCAATGGTTGGGTTAAGGTTTGCCATCGGAGGGTCGCGGGATGGTGTCGCGCGCGAGGGGCTGTCCTTTCCGAAATGGGACTTTATGAGATCTGTCATTTCATATCGCGAATCTATTGTAAATTCCACGTGTCTCAATTAGGTGCTGTGTTTTAATATCTGTCAAACCAGAATGAATACAGAAATATATTGAACACGAATGATGGGTCGACTAATTCATTCTC
Source organism: Eubasilissa splendida (assembly GCA_031772225.1). Taxonomy (NCBI): domain Eukaryota; kingdom Metazoa; phylum Arthropoda; class Insecta; order Trichoptera; family Phryganeidae; genus Eubasilissa; species Eubasilissa splendida. The sequence continues at coordinate 13,894,901 of CM062869.1, read as the reverse complement.
AAAGAAAAAAAATCACAATCTGTCACTGTCTAAAAACATATTAATATATTCATAAAAGGACTCTTTGGAGAAGAATTGAAACATTCGTTCGTTTCACATTCAATTATATGCGTAGCATGTGACGTCAACACCACATCTTTAAAGCGTCGAGCATGTCCCTTTCTTTTATTCTCAGAATTCATGTTTCGATCCCAAACAGAGTTACGGAGAATATATAGACATAAACTAACGAAAATTAATTGTCTCAATTTTTTTATTTCGGTACGCTTAAGCGATCAAACAATATCGCGATTTTTTTGAAAAATATGACTCGATTAGAACGAAAATTTAAACGCTGACAATATAATATGCATTAATGTAAAAAATGCCCCTCGTCCCGCAACCAATGTTTCAAACCACTCTCCTATATGTACATTTTATTTCATGTCTATTCATTTACTGGTCTGTGGTTTTAACGGATCATTGTTCAAAATTCGTATAATTTAGTGAACCAAATTACTAAGAAATATCTTTTGGTGAATTTAAAGAATGTAACTTCTTTTAGTAGAAGCCTTCACATTGAAGACAGAATTAATTTAGAACAGTGAAATATAATTTGGCCAATGGAGTCGTTCCTTTTCACATAGCGTCAGAGTTTTCTTCACACCAACTAATATCTTTGCTCCACCTACAAGCCAATCACAAGTCATATTTTTTGCGCATGCTCAAAGCTGAAAACCCGCCCTTAATGGGAAAACGTACCTTAAGGGCAAAAAATTTTGACTTCTGTCCATTTTTTATACTCGTAATACGTGAAGATTTTTTTCTATTTTGTTGATTATTTTGACATCGACCGGTTTCGTTACTGCTGTATCTTCGTCAGGATAAACATACACGAATTGATCCATAAAATAAATACGGCAATAAATTCTCTCGGATGGGGGCGTGGCCGCAGTCTTGGTGGGAGGGGGATAAAGATATTGAAATGGGAAATATTGCGTACGAACAAAGGTTCAGTTTTGTGTCTAACGCTTTGTTTCTTTAGGCTAATTTGAAAGCAGTCTGATACGTTACACCTTAGTGAAGTATCAGTTTCAAATAGTAAAACGGATGGCTTCAAATGTCAGAAATTTTAAAAATATTTATTACTTCTGAATTTTATTGCTTCGAAGTGAATTTCGTATGCGTTTTTACAAGTTCAATTACCGACTATTTATCTAATATAAATAATAACAAAGACCGTCATGTTTAGTATGTCTGACAATGTGTAATGCTAAACGATCGTTAACAAAACATTATTTTGGTTACATTAACAAAACACTGTTTTGGTTACAGTAACAATACATTGTTATGGTTACAGTCACAAAAAATGGTTACAGTAACAAAATATTGTTTTGGTTACAGTTATAAAACATGGTTACAGTCACAAAACATTGTTTTGGTAACAGTCACAAAACATCGTTTTGGTTACAGTCACAAAAAATTGTATCGGTTATAGTCGCAAAACATTGTTCTGGTTACAGTCACAAACCATTGTTCTGGTTATAGTCACAAAACATTGTTTTGGTAACAGTCACAAAACATTGTTCTGGTTATAGTCACAAAATATTGTTTTGGTTACAGTCACAAAACATTGTTTTGGTTACAGTCACAAAACATTGTTCTGGTTATAGTCACAAAACATTGTTTTGGTTACAGTCACAAAACATTGTTCTGGTTATAGTCACAAAACATTGTTTTGGTTACAGTCACAAAACATTGTTCTGGTTATAGTCACAAAACATTGTTTTGGTTACAGTCACAAAACATTGTTCTGGTTCTATAACCATGACTATTCACAAAACATTGTTTTGGTTACAGTCACAAAACATTGTTCTGGTTACAGTCACAAAACATAGTTACAGTCACAAACCATTGTTCTGGTTATAGTCACAAAACATTGTTTTGGTTACAGTCACAAAAAATTGTTCTCGTTATAGTCACAAAACATTGTTTTGGTTACAGTACCAAAACATTGTTTTGGTTACAGTCGCAAAACATTATTTTGGTTACAGTCACGAAACATAGTTACAGTAACAAAACATGGTTCTGTTTATAGTCACAAATCATTGTTTTGGTTACAGTCACAAAACATTTTTTTGGTTACAGTCACAAAACATTGTTTTGGTTACAGTCACAAAACATTGTTCTGGTTATAGTCACAAAATATTGTTCTGGTTATAGTCACAAAACATTGTTTTGGTAACAGTCACAAAACATTGTTCTGGTTATAGTCACAAAATATTGTTTTGGTTACAGTCGCAAAACATTATTTTGGTTACAGTCACGAAACATAGTTACAGTAACAAAACATGGTTCTGTTTATAGTCACAAATCATTGTTTTGGTTACAGTCACGAAACATTGTTACAGTACCAAAACATTGTTTTGGTTACAGTCACGAAACATGGTTACAGTCACAAAACATTATTTTTGGTTACAGTCACAAAGCATGGTTGTTTTGTTACAGAAACAAAATACCTTTTTGGTTACAGTAACAGAACATTGTTCTGGTTACAGAAACAAAACATTGGTTTGGTTACAGTAACAACATATTGTTTTGATAACAGCCTTCGGACGGTTGCCTTGTTTAACTCTATGAAGATCATATCATCATTTGAACGGGCGAGCTGCGTTAATCCTAACTTTAAACCTTTGCTACAATAGTTATTAACAAAAGTTTATTTACTTGTATTTAAATTATTCTAAACTACCTTCACTTTTGTAATTTTCATCTTTAATTCAATATCGTTTTTTTAATCAAAATCGTAACCTGCCCCTAAGAGATGACAGCAGTTTGGAAAAGTGGAACAGGTTCATAAATTTACATTTAGTAAATTATATAATTTTAATACATCATTTTAAACGATAACAAACTTCGAAACTTTCACAACAATTTTGAATGCGGAAAGTTTTTGATCGACATCGACACTAGGCAGATATTTGCTTTTGTAATGTAAAAGAAATTGTTAAATAAATATTATGAGTATCTTAAATATTACAATACTCGTTGATATTTACGACCGTTCATCGCATGCGTGACAACGCAAAATAAACAAGATCTGCTGTCAATTCGAAAGTGTAAGGTTATCGCGTCAAAAAAAGTAAATTATTGGTGAGCTTAATTCGTAAAATTATTGTATCGCATTTCGTATCTTTTGTACAGGTGAAGTTACTTTCTTATAAGAGTCCATGCCTCAAGAGTTTACGCTTAAAATACTTGTGTCCATAGCCACTTTGCATTTGAGAATGGTGATGTCCCATGTGGTGAAATTTACATACTACCCTGTAGCCGGCGAGTGGCATACAGGGTGTCTCATTTTGTTCCCATTTAATTTGCGGCATTAAATAATATATCAGTAGAAAAAAACATGACGTTGATTTCTTAAGAAGATATGGATTCTTTATTCAATTACGTTTGTTGTAATGAATGGGGATGCATTACAAAAACTACCCTAAAACCACTGGCTTCAGCACAAAAAATATTATTTAACCTTTCCCATACGCGGTGTTAAAATAATAATGCGCGCTCCGGTGCTGTAAATTCAGTGTACATGGAGACATATGCGATTTTTAAATTAATCATGAATATATAAATCAATTATTGTATAAAAGTGTTAAAAATAAGAAAAAAATATTGATCATACGGAACGACAGCACAAGGACGCATAAAACACGTCTAACTCAGCCAGCGCACGCTCCGCCACTAATCAAAGTGACGATCATCATCTGACATCTGGTATTGAAAAATTCACGTAAAAAGAAAACATTTTTTATTGTTGCGTATCCTAAAAACGTATTATCCAATACATAATATTACGGAGAAATACCTAAAATATGAACTCTGTACTTAGTGTATTTACAGAGATATTCATACAGTTAGAGGCAATGTCAACTCAGTTAACATCACCGAAGAGGAAAGTTATATTTAAATTATCAATGAAGTTGAATATACTTTTCAACAGCCTAGCGCGATATTTCCAGATTTACGCTAAAAACATTTTGAACTTCTTATTCATCAATAAGGACATCTGGGGTTTCCATGGAAATGCCAAAAATATCAGAATCTCAGAGGAGAACAATTGATCAATTCCTAGGATGTGCACCACATACGGGCAGAGAAGCTATGCAACACACTAATTTTATAATTCTCTCCAAAGGCGCAATAAAATTCTGGCTAAACTCTGCCATTTTTTACTCATTTGTCTGAAAAGATCCTTCAATTATTTATGAGGAAGAGGAAGATCCCCCAACCGCTGGACCAATCAAGCAGAAAAAGCAAAACATACTTTTCTTGTGACAGCTCCGAGAACTGCAGGATGCCGATAAATGTGGAGGAGCATAGTCAAGAGGGCGGGAATTCATGGAGATTGCGATCCTCAGTCATGAGGGACCGACATAGATGATGATGATGATGATGATGATGATGATGATGATAATGATGATGATGATGATGATGATGATGATGATGACGATAATGATGATGATGATGATGATGATGATGTGATTAAGGATTACTCCTTTTTTACTTCCTTGATTTATCATCTTGTGTTATAAGGGGTCATGAATCATTTTTTATTGCCCCAAATAGACTTCTTAGGTGTTTAACACGACTTGCAATTATTTTTTTACAATTTAAAGAATCATACTGTAGATTTAAAATAAGGCACTCTCTTCGAAAGGAGTTCAATGCAATTAGTTAAATGCTCCCCTGGGGTTGTATTTAAAGGGAAAAATAGGCGGTGCAACTTGGTATAGACAGTCGGCACAGATGATTATTGAAGAGCTTTTATTTGTATAGATAACCTCAAGAGAACTGCTGTTAGATGTAAGGGTGTTTCCGTTAGAGATATAAAGATATGTACCAGGCGCGATCGCTTCACACATGCTTTGGATGCTTCGCATCCCTTGTGTTCTAGATTCAAAAAGCTTTGGACTTTTTGTTTCTATCCGAAAACAGCACTAATGTTAATAAATTCGTTCTGTCCTTTAGAGACCAGTCACAACACAGCGCGCAACATCTATGAATCGTAAAAACACACAGATACCAGCAACATAAAAGGGCGCTAGAAGGGGAGGACCCACCATTTCCCGGAACAGTTGTAAAAGTTACAACTTCTTTTATCGGTTCCACACACAGTACTGCAGAAACGCGAAATATACAATTAATAAACACAAAAGAAAGGAGACAAAAAAACAAAAGCTAATGTAAGAGATTGCGAAGACGAACAGAGATTTTAATTTAAACCCTCCTGCGCCCTTTTAAGTGGTATCTTTATTTATTTTAAAATACAGGCATATAACAACATTACAAACAAACAGATAAATCAAGTGTCATGTGCGGAAGGGCAGAGACCAGTGGGTACAAGACAGCCATTAAAGGGCTAACTATCGAGTACACTCTCCCGTGAAGGGTCTCGGACGAAACACAATGATGTATGAGTCACGCCACACACGGTACAGGCGCGCATGATTTTGTTTGTTTTAAGAATTTGACCTATGAAATGTAATATAGGTTGTTGATATTGTTAAACTAATTTTTATTGTAATTATGTCACATTTTACGAAATGTTACCCTGTACATATTCTATCTCCCTCTTTATGCACATGTAAGTGCACTCTTTTTATTTATTTATTGTTAGTCTTAAATATGCCCATGACGAAGCTTGAATCAAGCGAAACCGGTTGGCGTTTAATAAAATTCGCGGTGATTCTATAAACCTAAATATTTTTCTTTGCTTATTAGCTACCAAAAATACAACCTATGTACCGTGGCCGCTTTAGGAATAGGCCAACAGATGTCACCGTGTGTCTATACGTGTAATAAATTATTAGTTATTTGACAGACGTTTCGTAGTACTGAGATTCACGTTTTGCACTTTGGTACAATCTTAAACTCAACTTTCACTTTTGAAGGTAGTTGGTTTTCTTTTGTTGCACAACAGTGTGGGTTCGTTTCCCGTGCAACTAAAAATATTTGAAAATTTGTATTAATATACACACGAGTGATTTTTTTTTTTTCACCAATTAGGTGAGACATTCAATTCGACACAGATGAATATTATTATAAATATTAATTAAATATATTAATTTAGAAAGATATACATATAAAATCAATCTTTTTCCTAACCGGGGAAGGTGCATTATCTAACTATGCTACAGCGACAATATTTTTAGCGACATTTTTCGAACATATATGTTACCTTTTTGATATTAATACATTTAATCGTTCCATTATTTGAAAGAGCCATAGAATTTCAAATACCTTTGAGTAAACTGATAGCAGACGGCAGAATTATAAATTCATTTTTATTAAATTTCGGACACATTGATACAACTTTATTATTTAGGAGAACACATTCTTATTGTGAAGATGTAATTATTCAGAACATAGCTGTGTGTATATTAATATTATTATATTTTTTTACTAGGCGTCCATTTCTGGTGATTGCTGTTGTTAGACCCTAAGGGGGTAGGTTTGTTGCGGTCAGAACGAGTGTAGCTAGCATTGATAAGGGTAGAGAGACTCCCTGAAAAATTTGTTAACATAAAATTTCAAATTTTTCGAGTATTGTATGACAAACAACTAATCATATTGTTGACCGTGTTTTATCACTTTCCTTTCCTACCTTTCATCTTTAAATTTTGGGGTAGGTTTTTCCAACACTTCTTCTTCTTCTTCTTCTTGTGCGCTATCCGTTCAACGGACGCCGATGTTGGATACCATCAGCTCAGAGATGCCAGATGCTGGCAATGCGAAGAGAGAAATAAATAATTAAATTTAAAAATAATCAGATAGATGTAATAATAATGTTGAACAACGTGGCATAACAATAGATAATGAAAAGCGGTTGAGACTTGGGGAGGCTTTCATCCACCGGCGGATATGAAACGGCTGATAGAATGATCGCGATGATGATAATTTGCAGTCCATCTCAGATGGCAGAGCACTAGATTAGCATGCGAGAAATTCCGGCCCCTCATCCATGTACCGCGGCTCGGTAAACCCTGGCCGAACCATTCAAAAATATTATAAACAACCAACTAAATTCAACCAACCGAGTTCATACAAAAAAAAAATTGTATCATCAAGTAACAATTTAAATTAGGCACTAAATTGCATTTAAAAAAAAAATTTAAAAGATATATATATTTTTAAATAGATTCTTTTAAAAAATTGTTATAACATATGTTTTTGATTAGTTGATGACGTCCCGAAGAAGAAAATGATATTTTTCGAAACCGGTACATGTATTCAGTTCATTCTTCAGTGGCTAATAAAACAAAGTTGTTGACAATCTAAAAAATGTTCCCATTAGATATAATTCAATTCACTTCGATATCATTCTCAGCCTTTCCATTTCTACCGAACATACTTCCCAAATACACAAACTCATCTACTTGTTTCAAACATACATCACCTCTAAGTATTTAGCTTTCTTCCTTCTAGAATACCATCACTTTCCACTTGTAACGACGCTTTCCTTGCATACATCGTCCATTCTACTCACCAGACTCTGCAGTTCTTGTTCATTATTCGCCATTAGTACTGCATATAAGTATGAATTAAATATGTTAATTAGAAAGATATACATATAAAATCAATTTTATCGAAAAATATTGTTGTTGCGCCACCGGAATTCGAACCTGGATCTCTTTCCTAACCGGGGAAGGTGCATTATCCAACTATGCTACAGCGACAATATTTTTAGCGACGATTTTCCAACCTATATGTTACCTTGTTGATATTAATACATTTTAATCGTTCCATTATTTGACAGAGCCATCTACCTTATTTTTACAGAATCTCAAATACCTTTGAGTAAACTGATGGCAGACGCCAGAATTATCAATTCATTTTTATTAAATTTTGGACACATTGATACTACTTTATTATTAGGAGAACACATTCTTATTGTGAAGTTGTAATTATTCAGAACATAGGTTAACAATGTCTTGTCTTGCTTTCCTCCTTCTCGAATACCATCACCTTCCACTTGTTAACATTCATCGTGAGGTCGCTCTCCTTGCATACATCGTCCATTCCACTCACTAGACTCTGCAGTTCTTGTTCATTATTCAGCATCATCGGCTAGCTTTTGTGTGTCAGGACAGAGAAGTGTGGCGCTCTATTCTCTCTCCCTACTGCGGTGTGATGGCAAGTTAGTTAGTTGAGTTGATTTTGCAAACCTTGAAAATATAATAAACGTTTTGTTCACGTAAAGTCGTTTTAGGGCGTTTTGGAATCAGGCGCTACATAGTTTTTAAGTTTTTCTCTATGAGCTTATTATGTTTTAGATAAAAAAAATCGCATCGTCTTCTTCTTCTATTGTAGTATTCAATCACATGTCTGTCCATCGCATCTTTAGTTAAAAATTAATAATCTATTAACAAATTGAACTTAAAAATTATAGACACAATTACTGGATTTTCACCTGTTATTAAACAAATAATAGATATTTCATAGAGACGAAGCTATTTTTTATTATATTTAATGGAAAATATATGGAAGTGTGGGTAATTACAGAGCTTACGACCTGTCTTCGGCTGGCTTAAGTGATCACTTTACATAAATATAAGGTTCACCATTCTCACCCATCATGTATTGAATTTATTAGCACACAATTACTGGATTTTTACCTATAAAGGCACTGTAATTAAATAAATATTACGTCTCTCTGGCGTTGGCTCTGCGCCTGGATCCTATATGGGCTCCATCTTCAGCGTATCTTCTACAAGCGCAACAATGGAGGAAATGACTGAATGGCCGCCCGCGGAACTAACTCCCAGCGCGAATAGCAATGAATCCGTACCTGTTGGCGCTGGTCCGATCCGAAACGATGGTCACAATCCTAGCGGCAAATATCGTAATTAGTACTAAACGTTCTGAACCGCGCGTGAAATTAACTAACCAGGATTATCGTTATTTAAATTACAGTAAACATTTTTCTTGTACCAAGATTTCGTAATGTTATAATATATAAAGTGATCACTTAAGGCAGCCGAACCTGTAAGCTCTGAATCACCCCATATTTCTATATATTTTCCATTAAATATAATAAAAACAGCTTCGTCTCTATGTGATATCTGATATTAATTTAAAAATTATACAGCACCGCTTTGATGGTAATGACCAGTGCCATTACTTTTGTCCCGCACACGGCCTGCAGTCGGAGGGGGACAGACGCGTTGCGCGGGAGAGGGGCGCGCGGGGATCGAGAATAAGAGAAATTGGCAAGCCGAATAAGACGTGCAACTTGACATATTGATCGTGAAAGTTGTGCAATACCTGACCATCCAATATTGCGCAATACGCCGTGCAGATACACCCCGCGGCCTAGCTCGGAAATCAACGCTAGGTAACAATTATCATATTAGAAATAAATATCAACAATTAAAATGCACTTTCTCACGTATTGGGTTCGGACGTAGTGTCATTTGTGTCACTGTAAAGTGCCAGGTCGGTGAGACGCGAGCACGGCAAGAACGAACGTGTTTATAATATATCTCCAGGATAAGATTAATTGATTTGCGATTGATTAAGCGATTTGAAATAAAATAAAAAGTCATTAATAGGATCAACATAAAAATTATTATGTTTTTGATATAAAACTTGATTTTAACCTTTGCCATACCGTGATATAAAATATCCGAACGCAGCCACGCCGTCAACGCGTGTTGTCGTAAATAACAATTAGAAAAAATGTTTTCATCAGCTTAAATGGCTTTAATGACACGAATTTACTATAAATATTGAGCATTCAATTTTGAAAAAATGATTAATAACATAATTTAGATTCATTTAATTAGTGAGAAAGAGATAATTATATTTGTATGTTTGTTGTTCTTTTCACTGTGAAAATAGCGTGTGATCTCTGTCTTTCATATCACAAATTGTATTTTTACCAACGTATTAATTTTACAACGGATTGAATAGAAAAAATAATTGTTTTTGTACGATTCCCTTTTTTTTAATTAGTTTTTCACTAGTCATTCCTGAGCGATTTTCTTTAGGATTATCTAAAATATGAATTTTATGTTGCGTGTATTTACCGAAATATTACAGGTTTAATTATGGTGGTAGACTGCATGGTTTGGGAAGGGTTGAATAGTAGCTGAAGCCTCAAAGCGTATAAGTAAATATAATAATTTGTTTTAAAAACGTCGAAAATTGGAATTGAATGGTTTATAACTATATTAATTTTTGATATTTTGGTCATTTGGTCCAATGCAGATCTTGGTTTCAAGATTATAAAAAAATATATTTCATATATATAAATATATTTCTATATTAAGGCAATTTTATGGCACGCTGAAAATAAATTTCATGGTCGCGGTCTTTCTTATAATGCTTGTATTTTCTTAATTATGGCAAATAGCATTCAGTTTATTAGTATTAAATTAGCGTAAATGTCATATCTAAGTAATAATTTAAAAAAAAATCAAATCTAGTGTATAATTTTTTATATAAATGAATATGAAAAACCCACATTTTATAAAATCTTGGAAGAATTAATAAGAAAAATTAATGCAATTCAACAAGAGTACGAACATCATACAAGAGGAAGAGATAGACCGAGACTGCCATTCAGGAAGAAGGTTAAATCTCAGAAATCGATGATGTACAGTGCGTTGAAGATCTTCAATGAAATGCCAGAAGACATAAGAAAGGAGAAGAAACTGAATATATTCAAAATGTTTTATATACTCAATAACAGTACGTAAATATCAGTGGTGGTCGGTGACGTTTCGCAGAAGGGATGCTGGATAATAAGTTTATACCTAATATCAGATATCACATGTGATCAAAGGATATTCGATAATTCGGCTTCAAGTATTCAAACCAAACTGTCAAAAATGCGTAACACAAATAAAATCCTCAAAACAATCCGCTCATTTCGTAATATGTATACTATTCTGTGCATTACACGCATAAGCGTTAAAGTCGTTTTTTGTATGTTGGATGAACGCATATACAGTATTCGAAGATCTCGACAGGTGAATGCGCATGGGCGAAAGTTGCATACTTTCAAACTTTGTGGATACGGAACGAATGGTAGAATCCATTGTAGCTGGTATCTGTGTGTTTACGCGATTCATAGATGTACGAATGTTGAGAATGTATATGTATTGTATTTTTTTTAGTGTGTGTTATGACTGGTCTCTAAAGGACGGAACAAATTTATATGCAGCAATGCTGTTTTCGGCTAGAAAAAAGAATTCTAAAGCTTTTTGACTCTTGAACACAAGGGATGCGGAGCATCCAATACACGTATGAAACGACCGCGCCTGATAAATATATGTTGAATTTGAAATGAAGTGTACATTGTCTTTATTGCGAGTAATAAAAATAATACAGTATATTGAAATATGTCATATTTTCTAATAAATGCTGTCTATGGTAAGACAGATCTCTTAAGTCGCAATCTCAAAGCGTGATTTTTGGTTATGTCAAAATCTGCTGTGAAAACCATTCATCCGAATACGTTTTAATTTAAATAAACATTTTACTATTAAGGAGAACTCATTCTTATTGTGAAGTTGTAATTATTCAGTAATATATATATATAGGTTTGAAAATTTGTCATGAAAAATACTGGCACTATAGCACAATTAGTAGTGTACCTCCCCGGATTGGAAATAGAGATCCAGGTTCGAATCCCGGTAGCGCAAAAACAATATTTTTCGACAAAATTGATTTTATATGTATATATTTATAATTAATACATTAAATTAGTATTTAGAACATTGTACTGATAGCATTTTTGTGTTTACTATTGTCTATCCGCGATTCTTATACATTATCTAGATGTCATTTTTGTTCGTTTTGATAGCTAACTTACAAAGGTGGAATAGTTTTAATTACATAGAGATTTTATTTACGTGTGGTTTGTTTTGGGTATAGTTCTAACATTGAAATATGGATTCTATTGAGACACAATAGTCGCCCGCAGGGCCTAGCAACAAGCAATCGGCCGATTTATTATCTGCTAGTATAAGAGATCAAAGAGATCAGTGGCGTATTTGCATCTTCCACCTCAATCTTTGATTACTGAGGATCGCGATCTTCATGAACTGTCACTTTGTGTATAAATGTGTGTGTGAGTCAGCTATTGGAGTGTGAGGATGAATGGGAAATATAAGTCGTCGCATCAGTTGGGAGCTCTCTCTCATCACAGCTCCTTCTCTTTATTAAAACTATCTCTGAGGTGTATATATTATATTAACTGTTTCTTTTACAAGGAATCCGTACCTGAAATAACAAGACAATAATCAGAGGATAGAACACCAAGCGAATTTGTGGTAAAAAGAAAGTTATTACACTCCCTTTTCACTTATCTCGGGCTTAAGTTTGAGCTTTCATCTTAAGGCTTTCAGCAGAAAAGTGCCTGTTGTTTTTTTCATTTGTTCAGTCCAACGGGTGAGGATCTTCCTCTCCCTCTTCGTTCTTCGACGTGGTCCACCGCAACAAGCTTCTCCAAGATATCTTCCAAACTAAATTGAAGGATTCGTCAAATGGTCGTGAGTCTATCCTTGATGTTTTACTCACTTTACTTACGCATATATAATACTCGGTCTTTTGCTTCCCATTTTTCTTTTATTACTTCTGAAGGTATCTTGATTTCTTCTTTCACTGGCTTTAGAAACACGTACTTTGCTGATCCGCACGAAATACAATCCCGTTATTATTTTTGCTTATTTTTATAATGTTTACGTATTTCAAGCCAGGAGATCTTTAGCATACAACTGCATCTTAAATGCCTCCAGTCATTTAATAGTGCAACACTGCAGGTGGCACGAGCACCATCCTGGCAAGGGGCGTGTCCGCGGCTCTCTCCTCCGACTCATTTCATCCATCATCCGTTGTTTCTAAACTTCCTGCAGACTCGAGAGGTCTGGTGACGTCACGCACTCGATCGGTGTTCTTTCCCCGCGAAGCCTTTTCCACCTCTCTCCGAGCTCCGCTCGGGTGTCTACGGCGGAGTCGAAGATTCCCGAGCGCCGGTCGGGTGCTGTCAAGCCGGACGCGCAGACGGAAATTGGTTGAATTTTATTTATTAAACATTTAAAAAAAATTACCCGTCAACATTTTTTCATAACTTTTCAGAGTTTTCCAATCACCTTTTGGAAGTCAACCATTCTTTTGATATTAACAAGGGTTTTGAAATTATACAGCAGTGCAAATTACACGAGGACCAACCATGAAGAATGCGAATTACCTGGATTTCTCTCAGCTGTGGCTACAGATCTCCTGATCGTCAGGAGCATGTTCGCAAGAAACTGATTACGATAGCAACAGTAACTATGAGTAGACAGTTCAAAAGTTCATGGACACAATATATACTGTATTTTTTGCTTCATAGTATACAGTGCAGTGTGTTATTATATTGTTATAATCAGATACCATTGCAGCAAGGTAAGACAATGTAATTGGGTGCCTTGCCTGCCACACTAGTATTTTACTGTATTATAGCCGACAGTGCCTTTCCGGTATAGTAATAAACAAAGTGTAGTGTTCAATGTAGAAAAATATATAAATGGCATATAAATACAATGTTCAATGTATGTAAAAAGGAAAAAAATATTATATATATATAAGAGTAAAACAGGATGCAATTAATAGCATATAAAAATTAAGTAAAGTGAGAATAAATAAATAAACTTATGTATAATTGCAATGCTCAATATAAAATGATTAAAAAAAGTTCAGTTAAATATCATACTAACACAACTACAGAGAAGAGTAAAAAATATAATATTCAATATATATTAACCTGAAGTTTAGACTTTTAAAAGTTCTTGGGCGTCATTTCTCCCCATTTCGTGGAGCTAAAACTGCACTTTTTTTTAAAAATATGTAAGACTATGGTTGAACATAATGAAGCATCCGGAAGCGCACGGCGTCGTTCGTGAACTTGTCATAAATACCGAAACAATTATAATCCGTCAGACTTCGGAACTAGTCAAGTGAGAGTTTTTACAGGGAAAGCGGACTGATTTTCCAATCAGATTTCTTTAACAGCAGGAACCTCCCAGCATCCCCCAGCGAGACATCCACACCCTGAAGCCTCGAAATAGTCCAAAGTTGTGCAGCGAATGGCGATCCACCGATCACCCACTTCTCTTTCGCCGCTAGGTTTGGAATTTTTTAGTGCTACGTGGCAATCGTGCTCCAACACCAGCCTACATGGCAAGACATTTCTTTATTATTTAGTGTATTACATCCATCATTATATACAACAAATATAAATAATGTTCCAGGTATTATTTTGTATCTATATGTAGACTCTATGTGGGAGGTAACTAATGTCTAAATAGCAACAACTATTCTGAATTTTTCAATCAACTTTTGGAAATAAAACATTCTTTTGGTATTAATAAGGGTTTATAAATTTTACATACAAATACCATGGGTTTACAGTTAGATAGATTAGAAATTTTATTAATAAGAAAAAGTAATTAAATGTATTAATTAGAAAGATATACATGTATATTAAATTTTATCAAAAAATATATTGTTGTTGCTATTGGGATTCGAACTTGGATCTCTTTCCAATCCGGGGAAGCTGCATAATCCAACTAAGCTACAGCAGACAGTTCTATTATTTGAAAGCCATTTACTTTGATTTTACTAAATCTCAAATACCTTTGAGTAAACCGATAACAGATGCCAGAATTAACAATTCATTTTCATTAAATTTAAGACACATTGATACAACTTATATATTATTAAGGAGAACACGTTCTTATTGTGAAGAAGCATTAGACGCCCTACACATCCAAAATACAAACATCCACTGAACATGTGATCTTCTCGTCGGAACCCGATCAGGTAGTGTCGTAAAACTTACAGGCAGGCGCAATGGCCTCAAATAATTATATTACTGATTTTGTCTAGGTGCCGCCAGACGAAAATAAGTAAAAAAAATATATATGGACGCATACCTGGTATCCTTTGTCTACCCGCTGAAAATGTTTTGGTGTAAGCGCTGAGATTCAATCCGACTGTCTTAGGTCAATTTTTGAGCATTTTTTCACATTTTTATCAATAACTCATTTAAATCTCGTTCGATAATATTTATTTGTATCTCAGATTATTTGTAAATATTTAATAAAAGATTAGCTAGAAGGAAAACAGCATTAAACGAATATTTGTAGCGTAATTCATGTTTTTACAAACACCCGGGTCAAATCTGACCCACCACCGCAGAGTGTGTGTTAACTGTCTCCTCTGCCGTTCTATGTCATCATCGTCTTGTCCATCTTCATTGAATTTGACCTTATTTTGAACGCTTAATTTTGTAAATAACCAAATCCTTTTTGAAAATGGTTACTTTTAAAGTTTGTTTTGGGGTTTCCTTAATTTTTCATATTTAAGAAATATTTTTGTGAATTGGTTGAACAGATCTGTCAGTGTGTCCCACTTAGGTGTTGCGACATGGTCCGCGGTCTAGGCGGGAACTGTTATGTCACTTTCCCTAGCCGGGCCGCGCGCGATGAGGTATGTGCGCGCTGACACCAGACACGTCCGTGACGCACCCCAGCAGCCTCGTGGGATTCTCCAAAACAGCTCTTCGAATGGGACAAGATAGAGGTGTTTAGGTTATTAATTGAAGTTGCGAAGGTGACCCGGGACGGAGACTTGTTGATAAAGTTTCAGCCAAAAAATACGCCTTCGGCTTCGGCTAAAATCTACCGAAGGCCTACCCGAAGTTGAAGCTTTGTATGTAGCCGCCGAAAAATGCCGAAAACGCACGAATGAAATAATATTTCAGTCTATCATTTCTGCAAAACTGCAATTTATTTATTTAATGGATGTATTTAGAATTATTATAAACATCATAATTCAGAATTTGAATTATTATGTATACTTTCACTTCGGCCAATAACTGACCTTTGGTCGGACACTACTTGTTAATGCCACCATAAAAATGGCAGGGCCAATACACCAGGGCAGTTCTACGAGCAAAAGCTGCCATATCGGTCCTGCTCATTCACCACCAGGTTGAAATTTTTTAACACTACTCGGAAACGTGCTATACACAGCATGGCTCCCAACCAAAGACTATTCACTATCCGTACAGTGCAGTAAAAAAAATTGAAAATTAAAAAAAAATCAGAAATTAATCAAATACTCACAACAGTAATACACGCAAAAATAGATAATACTGCACCAATACTATACACGATCTCCCAGCGAGACACCCACACACCCACGAACTCCCGGAAAAGTTCGAAATTACTTTAGTTCCTCATTAACGACCTGCCACATCCAATCTCGCGAACAACAGGGCAGCAGACCACCATCATCTTCCCAAATACTCGACAACGCACTTCCATCTTTCCCTATATCGCGCTGCTTCGGTGCCAGTTTCCCAATCAAGGCTCAATCCGTTCTGATACAATCTTTGTCGCATGAAGACAGATTCTCTGGCCATCTTCAAGACATATCTTAGTAGCTGTTCCTCTGGTATTCGCAAGCGTCTATATAAAAACGTAGGAGTTCCATGCCAAGGATCGTAACTTCTCATTCTGTACAATAATACAACTTGTGACAGTTCTCTAAGGCGACTCATTTTAGCCACATTCTCTTCGTTAGGATCTATATTCTAGTATCTAGTAAAATTTAGTAATTCACGCCCGATTTTCAGCGTACCAATAAATTTAAAAAAAGACTTTATTAGGTACCGAACCCTCCCGATAAAAAGTTTTGATTCAAGTGCCAATTATTATGGTCCCCAGGATCAGGACACTTGTATTTGAAAGTCTTTAAAACATTTCATTTAAATGACGAGCTGATAATTTTGTCGGTCGGTTCAATATTCTCTCTATTGCGCCGGCAACTTGCACAACTTGTTTCATTTTTTGCCGCTCTGGGCGTGTTTCGCCTTGAATGTTGACGTGGTATGATATAATTTTATTTTTTTATCGTTATACATGTATATTACGTTATATGCATTACGAGGCGTGTTTTTTAAGTACCAGAATTTTTTTTTAAGAAACGTAACATCATTTTTACAACACTTTAATTTTTTCGGACGCTACACATCTTAAACTGTTTCTCAACATGGTCGCCACCATTGTTACGACACTTGTCATGACGGGCCACCAATTTTTGCATATCTTCGTCATAGAACGACGCCGTCTGGGACTCCGTCTTTGAGGTCATCATCGCCATCAAAACGCTCGCCACCGAGATGAAGGAAAATATGCAAATCACTTGGCGATGAATGTCAGCTGGCTTCATGTTTCACAGCCGGCGGGCTGATCTATTGTCTTGAACATTTCGACCGCTCGCTACAAGATGGCCACACTCAGACGAAGGAAACCATTACGATCGCAGCGCTACACCGGGAATATCCGGCAACGGTACTTACTTAAAAAACGCGCCTCGTATAAACACAAGTCAGCGAAAGAGTAGGTTCAAATAATAATAATAATAATAACTTATATATTGAGAGATCATCGCGGACTTGTGTCATATAATCGTGTATGTTGAGCATTACATAAAGACACTGGAAAGAGTAGAAATAATTTAATATGGAAATGGGTAGGCCACATCGCTCGAATGATGAATTAAGAGGCCGACAGGCTACCTCGAAACTCAACAAGTGTCAGCGAATGAGCGGGACACGTGGGGGGCAGTGGTGGTCGGTGATTTTTTTTTTTTTTGTAGAAAGGATAAAAATCTATAGACTAGCCCACGAACACTCACACAGTTCACTACAATCATTTACAATATTTTAATAATTAAGCCAACTTTTTTTTTTAAATTTGTGGATACGGAACGAATGATAGAATCCACTGTTGTTGTTATCGTGTGTTTGACGCGATTCGTAGACGCTCGAAAGTTGAGAATGTGTATGTGCGTTATGACTAGTATCTAGAAGACGAATTTGTTTGATACAAAAAATCAAAATCTTTTTGACTAAGCGTTAAAGTCATTTTTTTTTTTTACGTTGTGCGCTGTTAACGATTGCGTATACAGTATTCGAAGACCATGACAGGTGTAACTGAATACGCATGCGCGAAACTTTATGGATACGAAACGAACGACAGATTCCACTGCTGTCGGATTGTTCGAAAGTTGAGAATATACCTATATGTATATTTCGACTGGTAACGTGCAAGATGAATTTATTTACAGCGGTCATGTTTTAGATGATGTATTACATTATTTGTGAAATTTTAAAATCCCGTTTGTTAATTTATTATTGATTTAATATATATATATATATGACATTTCCCATATTTTGTCACCTTTCGACCAGTTCACGTCTAATCGCCAGGCAAAAATACTCATTTGCATTGGATGCAAATAAAATTCTCGATAAAACCTATAAATTACAATGTCTGTTGGCCATTTTTACATAATCTCCGCTTTCACTGAATTAAAAAGGTATTAAAATAATACGGATTTAATAAATAAATGTTTTCATTATTATTATGTAAATATTGTTCGTAGAAAGTTTTAAATATCGCGGGATTAAGGTCTGCAATATTAAAAAAAAAACACCCGCCAGAATGGAAGAATTTTAAATAATGAAAAACGTATTTTAACATAGAATATATTAATTAGAAAGATATACATATAAAATCAACTTTATCGAAAAATATTCGATTCGAACCTGGATCTCTTTCCTAACCGGGTAAGGTGTATTATCCAACTACGCTACAGCGACAATATTTTTAGCGACAAATTTTAGAACCTACATGTTACCTTTTTTATATTATAATACATTTCATCGTTTCATTATTTGAAAGATCCATCCACCTTATTTTTACAGAATGTCAAATACCTTTGAGTAATGTGTATATCTTTCTAATTAATATATTTAATTCATGTTTAAAACATCACAGACCTATGTTCTGAATAATTAATAATAACGTTGTATCAGTGTGTCCAAAAATTTAATAAAAATTAATTGATAATTCTGGCGTCTGCTATCAGATTACTCAAAGGTATTTGAGATTCCGTAAAATAAAGGTAGATGGCTCATTCAAATAATGGAACGATTAAATGTATTAATATTAGAAAGTTCTAAAATTTTTCGATAAAAATATTGTCGCTGTAGCATAGTTGGATAATGCGCCTTCCCCGGTTAGGAAAGAGATCCAGGTTCGAATCCCGATGGCGCAACAACAATATTTTTCGTATAAAATTGATTTTATATGCATATCTTTCTAATTAATATATTTAATTAATATTTAAAATATCACTGACCGTCTGTTCTGAATAATTACAACTTTACAATAAGAATGTGTTCTCCTAATAGAATATATTTATTCTGATTGGAGCCCTAGTGAACTCTTGTACTATGTGTAGATTCTCTAGGGTTGTTTAAAATTAATTTAATTCTATTAAGTTTTTGGTAATTGACCTGTTGCTTCATGGATACATTCAATTCACTATTTATCTAATTTTTAATCTGCGTATATCTTTCATTTTCTTACTTACCCCTATACCTAAGCACAAGGATAAAAGAAGATGTCGCAGTGATAATATTCCATCAACTGCTGCAAGTTCAGTACACTTCAAACTTTCTGACTACCGTCGTTTCACTCAGCTTATTATTAATAATCCTACACCAATAATATTATACGTGTAGGAGTAGACACCGGCGCTCTATCCTCTCACCGGCTAGTCAGCGGGGAGCATAAGGTCCGCGGGTTCTTCACCTCAGAAACACATACCCACCTTATTTATCCTAAATTGGGAAAAATTTATATGTAATACCTAGGGGTGATAAATAAAATGGTGTTATTCGTTTTAAAAGTGGCATCTAATCATAAAAGCAACAAAAGAAATAAAAATTTGTCGGGTTGGGTGCGATTTCGACGTCTTTCAGGGAGGTATGTTGTTCCAGTTGTTCCACTAGATGGCATCCGTGCCATGCCATCCAAGCATCCCATCTCCTTGGCCTGTTATCGTAGATGATCCTTAGCAATCAGGTCGACGCGATGAGACCCGTAAGCGGAATTGTAGAAGATCACATCACATCGAAATGTAATATACAGTGAAGCGAAGAGACCAAAGGGAAACATCTTTACATCTGTAAAGATTATTCACTATGCGATTAGATTAACAAATGATAGTAAATTATGCACTAGTGATTGAATAACATGAAATTTGGTTACGTCGGATCACTCACAGTTACATGTTATAACCGCTGGCCAAATTTGGCAGCTCTGCTTGAAGATTTCAAAAAGAACCATAGACGATGACCGTTTTTATAACATTCAAAACAGATTGCGATATAAACGTAAGAACAATTACTTGTGATTTCGAGGCAATAAAACAAGTGACGGGGCAATTTCGAACGTGGCCCTAATTTGTAATGTCACAACGTATTAAATCTTTTTCGCGAGTGTTACTAAGCACGCCGCGACGCTTGTACTTGCGGTGGAGAGGAATCTATTAATGAACCAGCATCTAACAGATGAAATGTAAGTGCTTTCCATCCTTCCTTATATTTCCACCAGAGTCGAAAATTGAACCTTGAGAAGATAAGAAAAGAAATTGCTCTTTTTTTATTGTGTTAAATATACAATGCACGGATGGTGGTAGTTGATAGAATGTGGAAGGAAAATAGGAAATCGGAAAGGAGAGAATGATAGGGAATGAGGGTAAGGGAATCCTTCGATAGCGGACCAGGACGCCCAATGTACAAAACGTAGTTTCAACGTTCACAACGCACCAAAATCACAGCGATATATGAACTAGTGATCTAACAATAAGAACACAAAAACAACTAGTCGATCCGAAGGAACATTGTGTACTGCTTGGGAGTGGGCGCTAAGGGGTAGGAACAGAACTAAAACTGGTGACAATTTACAATTACATGTTTTTTACAAGTTATGGAAGTATTGTTATAAACAAACAAATGCCGCGGGGACAGAGAGGCAATTAGGGGAGTACTGGTCTTCTGATCTGATCTTGGTTTGAGGACTTTGTGCATGTCGCAGGACTCATCCGCCGCACGCAGCCTTCTTTCTTTCACCTTCTTCAGGATATCCGGGGCGGGATACCGTTCAGCTCTAGTTTCTTTATTGTCTAAAGTGAGCTATTGTTTTTTACCTTAAAATAACGCTGTCGGAGTTCGCTGTTCCAGTAATGCGATGCCGAATAATACAATCAGTTTTTAGACTTTGTGTTTTCTAAACTTTTACTGTGTCAATGGTATTAATGTATTCAGAGACTGCCGAGTCCAGCGGGAAACGGGGCTCCATTTAATGCTCGTGATTGACGGATCTGGGTGGCTTCAGGAATAAATACATAGAGACTGGCCGGACAACAATGGCCGATCGGGTCTTCATTTTAATATACTGCAAAGAAAGAAAATGATTATTTATTAGGCTGACATTTAGGCAACGTATATAGACGACTGCTTCAATGGCGTGTACATATATAATATACAGAAAAAATCGATTTATCGAAAAAGTATTTTGGATTCGAACCTGGATCTTTTCCTATTCGGGGAAATTCGTTACCACCACACCACACCACGCCAATTGAGTAAGTTGACCAAAAGTCCGACCGAAGCTTCGGCTTCGGCTTCGGCCACCTTCACATTCGGCTTCGGCTAAACGAACTATTGCGAATGACGTCAGCGAATTCGATTTCTGAAAAACTGCAATTTATTTATTGAATGGATATATTAACAATTGTTATCAACATCATACCACAGACAACTGAGTGTTAGCGCCATTTAAAATGATTTAAATATGCATATCATCTGTTCCTTAAGCACAAGGAAGACAGAAGATGTCGCAGTGATTAAAAGTTTTCCAACTGCAGTAAGTTCGCTTCACTCCGCTGTACTCCACTAAAACTTATTAATTAATCTTACCTTAATTCCGCTTATACAATATAATCCTTTTCGCGAGTTTTGGTATACACGCCGCAACGCATGTACTAGTGGTGGAGAGGAATCTATCAATGAACCACCATCTGGCAGACAAAAAAATAAGTGCCTTCCTTTCGTTCTCATATTTCCAACACTAAGTAACAGTGTAGAATTTGTTATGTATACTTTCTAGTCGGTGTTCTAAGATTTCTAAGTACGATTGAACCTTCGTCTTTGGCCAAAAATTGACCTTAAAAAATTAAATTAAATTGACCAAAAATACCTTTGAGTAATATATGCTAGGAGATGCCTGAAAGTAAATGATACATTTAATTTGTATTAAAATATCACATAACTATATTTTAAAAAGGGTGTCACTTCACAATAATATCAGAATGATTGTCAAAACCAGACCAGTAATTTAAATAATTAATAATAAATGTTTATTCAATACTAGCGTTGCAATGCCACTCAAAGAAAGAAAATGTTTGTATTTTAATTCTGATTATTAAAGTGGTTTTGGATACACAATATTTTTTATTTTTCCGTCTGGCGCGAAGCTAAGACGAAGCGATAATTTTTCGAAAATTCGCCACAGAGAATCCTAAAAATAGCCAATCAACGTGTCCGAATACACACATTTCACGACACATACGGTTTGCCATGAAACTGATATAGCCGTGGCGCGCAGATCGCTTTCTTCAGCGAACTTTCTCATTGTAAAATGGTTGTACTAATTCAGAATCCTTCGCGGGCGTGCGCACAGCAACTCACCAAAGTTTCATGGCAATAAACTATACGAAATATGCACATTTGTTGAAACGACTCGCGCGTCACCTATTGTAAAATGGTTGTACTAATTGACAGAACTTCGCGGGCGTGTGCACAGCAACTCACCAAAGTTTCATCGCAATCGGATGAACGGTATTGGAACACATGCGGGACAAATAAAAAAACAATTTATATATATATATAGATTAACTCCTGCTGGTGAGATTTAAAATCACTCATCTGACGAACGACAATGATATTTGACGTTTGACGTTAGACGCGGAAATCTCTTAAAAATTTCACGCATAGTTCAAGACTTGGTTGAGCATTGATAAAAATATTTGTTTTTATAGTTTTGCAGAATTTTATTATTTCATACCTGCGCAAAAAGAATTGGCTACGTCACTGCTCGGTTTGACGTCACGGTTTGTGACAGAATTTAAATCGGTTCCCTAGTTTAATATATACATCACACAAAGTTATTTATGTATATTTATTGATCAGATAAAATGAAAAAATCTGTTGACAAATCATTAAATGAAATCTGTGGTACATTGGATGCTGATGCCATAGCCTAAACGGTAGCCGTACAGTGTGTCCCGAAAATATTTTTCATTTTGGTTCATTCGCTGCATCAACACATCGAGCGGGAGAAGGTAGCCGATTCAGTCGCTATGGAGCGTATCCTTACCATATCGCGATGAGGTGACATAAACTGGCCTCCACGTAGCCCCGACTTGACACCGATAGACTTTTTCCTATGGGGCCACCTTAAATCAAAGGTATACGGTAACAATCTCCTCCCTCTCTGGACCAATTGAGAGATGAAATGGCAGCAATCACGGAGAATACGTGCCGACAAGTTCTCAAAAATGTTGCCTCCCGTTTAAAAGAGTGCCAGCAAAATAACGGATTACATTTAGAAATCATAATTTTTAAGAAATAAATTCTTAATAATAATAACAATAATGGATAATTTGTATAGCGCCATTTTCGTAAAAACTTTCACCCCAAGGGCGTTTTACACTAACTGTTTATAGTCCTACATTATCTTTGTTTTTAAGATTAAAAATTGTTATTTTCACATATGGAAATGATTTTTTGAAAAAGTGTTTTTTAGTTTCTTCTTAAATAAAGTCTCTGATGCATTCATTGTTCCTCATGACGGAGGGTAAAGAGTTCCACGCTTTTGGGTCTGCCTTCTAGCAACGGTTGGTCGATTCTACAATCCTTCCTGTGGCTGAGGTAGAGGCTGACCTAGAAAGTTTGACGCCTACCATTCAAATTGTCTGGGATACAAAGTTTTCGCAGATACAGAGGCGCCATGTCGTGTGTCGCCTTGTACATCAACCGGCACAATTTAAATTCAACTCTTTCAGGAAATCGGAGCCAATGTAGCTGATGTAAAAGAGATGTTATATGAGAGAATTTGTAAACTCCATATATTATCTGTGCTGCCGCATTTAGAATAAATTCCAATCTATCCAGTTGAAACATTGGCAGGCCAGCATAGATGCTGTTACAATAGTCCACACGTGATACCAAAATGAGTAGACGTACTGCCTCAAGAGGAAGATGTCTCCGAATACTTTTAAAATAAACTTTTTTTTATAAATCCATACATTATTTTATTACAGAATTTTTATTATGAAAAATACTTTTAGGACACCTTGTATTTACAATTAATATTATTAAAAACATATAATTTTTACATAAATGTGATATTCAAACTTGGACAATTCTAAACTAATTCAGAAATTCTAACAATTTTTGACGAAAATATAGGTTCGATATTTTATCGTCAAAAATAATGTCGCTGTAGCATAGTTGCATAATGCACCTACCCCGGTTTGGAAAGAGATCCAGGTATGAATCCCGGTGGTGCAACAACAATATTTTTCGATAAAATTGATTTTATATGTATATCTTTCTAATTAATACATTTAATTAGCATTTAAAATATGATCTGAATAATTACAACTTCACAATATGAATGTGTTCTTCTGATGATATAAATTATATTAAATATGAATTAAATCCAACTATGATACAGCGACAATTTTCGAACCTATATGTTACCTTTCTGATATTAATACATTTAATCGTTCCATTATTTGAGAGAGCCATCTACCTTATTTTTACAGAATCTCAAATACCTTTGAGTAAACTGATAGCAGACGCCAGAATTATCAATTCATTTTTATTAAATTTTGGACACCTTGATACAACTTTATTATTTTAGGAGAACACATTCTTATTGTGAAGTTGTAATTATTCAGAACAGACGGTCTGTGATATTTTAAATATGAATTAAATATATTAATTAAAAAGATATACATATAAAATCAATTTTATCGAAAAATATTATTGTTGCGCCACCGGGATTCGAACCTGAACCTGAATCTGTCTATTTGAGATTCTGTGAAAATAAAGTAGATGGCTCTTTCAAATAATGGAAGATAACATATAGGTTCGAAAATTGTCGCTAAAAATATTGTCGCTGTAGCATAGTTGAATAATGCACCATCCCCGGTTAGGAAAGAGATCCAAGTTCGATAAAATTGATTTTATATGTATATCTTTCTAATTAATATATTTAATTCATATTTAAAATATCACGTTCTGAATAATTAATTACAGCTTCACAATACGAATGTGTTCTGATATAAATTATTCCCAGGACTGCAGAAAGGCTGACGGGATTTGATGGTGGTGTGTTGAATGCTTCCAGCGCTGGGCTATTATTAGCATATTCAAAAAGGCTATAAAAATGCGATGCATCCAAGTATTGATGACCCATTTTAATGGTTGTCTGTTATATTTGGACAATGGCTGTGGCCTGTACAAACAGTTTTATCGGACCTCCGATACAAGTGTTATCGGTCCCAAATTGTGATGTTTTCGCCAAATCTAGGCCAAATGTAATTTCTCTAGACACTGACAAATATTAATATTGGGCCACCCGGTGGCGCAGGGGGCGAGGTGGCCGACGTGCAATTTTTAAACCTTGAAACAATATATTTTTTAATACAAATCAAATTAAACAACTAGAAAGATGATATGCAGAAAAAGACAAAGTATACAATACTATATATAACTTCATACGACTAAATAGGTGAACGTTACATTGAGCCAGCCGATGACAGGTCGTAAGGCCTGTAATGACCAAAACTTCCATACTTTTCATGTAAAAATAATAGCTTCGTCACTGTGAGACGTATATATCGTGAAAAAATATCTGGACCTTTTCCTATCCGGGGAAACGCGTTGACCATTCTACTACATCAACCGATTACGTTGTTAGGAGGGTGACTGTGGGGAATAAAGTGAACGGTGCTTTGAATACAATTATATCTAATTGGAACTTGTCAACCGAGGCAAGACCTCGGTACTAAGATTCTAGTTATGACAGAATAAAGAATTAGGAAATAAGGAAAGAACGTATTGCTGATGTTAGTACAATGTGTAAGATTAAGATTACAATTAAGCAATGGTAAGAAAGATACATGACGAAAGTGTTGATGGTGCCAGAAGTAGACGACGTTCGCGGATTACTTGGCATGACCAGGTAAACCAGATACTGACGGATGGTCCTGTCAGAAGCCTCAATATCGGCGAGCTTGAATGAGAAAATGGTTCAGGTTCTAATCCCGGCAGCAACCAAATATATTATTTAATTTATATTTAAAAATTGGAAATTCATAACAAAAATTAGTTTTCATTAAAAAAAAAACCGGTCAATAATGACGGAAAATTAAAAGTTTTTTTTATATTTTATAGTTTCTGAATCATTGATGTTATTAAATGATGTTTGCACGCTCAAAAATGAAGCTATCTCGACTATATTCCAGAGGTTTTAATTGTTTTATATTATTGGAATATTAACAGATACAAATTATACGGGACATAGATGAAAATAATGGTGGAAAATAACTTATATCCTAACATGGACTTTCTAAAATTCTTTTTAGATATCTCATATAGACGAAGGTATTTTTATTATATTTTTGGAAATGATGTATAGAACATATGGGGGGGTAATTACAAGGCTTCGACTGGCTTAAGTGATCACATTATATATATAACGTTTACCAATTCTCACCCCTCAATCTCCATATTTATCAAATTTTTGAAAGTTGTATATATCTTATTGCATTAATATAATTACCCCCCATATTTTCTATATATCATTTTCATTAAAAATATAATAATAATAGCTTCGTCTGTATGAGATATCTGATATTTATTTGTTTATTATCTAGTAATTGTATGTTCTTTAACATATTTAAATATTGTTAAATATATATAACTTCATATCGACACAGCGACACGAAAAAAGGAAGTAATTTAAAGTTAAATGTATGAGAAGAATAAAAACTAAACTAAAGTTATAAACATTATCATTTACATACTGCATACGGTTTTTAAATATTGATAATGAAACAAAATATATCAATGTAGCTCGGCACATTCTTACTAAAGGAGAGCGTAATCCACAATCGGTCTAGCATGTTGCAATACTAAAAAGGTTCGATTGTTGCGCACGGCGTCTGATGGAGATAGCATTGTCTGCAGCCACCCTTTCAGGTTTCAGTTTATTCATCTGGGCGTCGTTCATAGTGATGTGTACAGGGTGCGCCAGACAGAATTGTATTTGAAGTTCCCGCTATATTTGAATTCAGGGTTAGGTTAGGTTAGGTTAGGTTGGCACTAAAGTTAGCTAAATATGTCAGTAAGAGTATCATAACCTCAAAATGGCCGAGCCTGTCAATCCATGCATAGAGTACAATAGAAAAGCGGCGATTATAGAAAGCCTTCGTGCCGGAAGCACTCCCACCCAAATTATTAAACTCTTCAGGTACCCAAGATATATTACTGTACGGGACGCCCACAACCCCAAGGACGTCCAGTGGTGGGCGAGACCAAGTTTCCGGCCAATATTCACATCCTGAGCGTCGTCTCAAGTGAGGGTGATGTCATGCCGCCGCACTTCTTCCAGAACAGCGAAACGGCCACGAAGGATTTAGAGATCCTGAGGACAGTGGTAAAGCCGTGGATTGAGACTGTGGCCTCTGGGAGACGGTATATCTATCAACAAGATGGAGCACGCGCTCACACGAGCCATTTAGTGCAATATTGGCTCTCTGACGACGTTGACGTGTTTTGGTCTTAGGACTTTTGGCCACCTAACAGTCCCGACCTTTGGACCCTTTGGAATACAAAGTATGGGGCGTAGTCGAGAGACAAACCGACAAGTCTAGACACCCTAATGTCAACTCCCGCCGGGCCGCTATCGAGGCAGAGTCTACGGCCATGAACCGCGATCGGGGCAGATCGGCTCCATCAGGTGGCTGTATAGAATGAAAGTTCCCAGCGAAGATCCTTTAAATGAGATACAACAGCATTTTTTGGTATCCTTGTATACTGGCTTAAATCAACAACTTTTTACAATGACGTTTTTTTGTCTGGATTCTAACGGGGCACCGTGTAGGTGTTGGCAAATTGTAAGCTAACATCTGTAATGGCTTACTGCTTACAAGATAACTGTCAAATATCAACTTACAAAAAGCGTTGTAAGCGGACTGGCGGCAATTTTAAATCAGCTAACATCTTTTATATCCAGAGCATGTAATTTAAATGAAATAAAACACAATCATATTATGTAAACGCCAACTCAAGCTACGTTAGGGCACATTTAAAACTAACAATAAATACAAAAATATAAAATTGCACGCGAAAGAGAGTGACAGAATACATATACATTTATGGAAAAGAGGTGACAGACTAAGATAATAGACAGAACATCAACATGTTATTTAAATTCCATTAAACATCTCAAATTGAAATTGAACTAGTGAAACAGCTTGACATTAAATAATTATCAGATATCTCATAGAGACGAAGATATTTTTATTATATTTAATGAAAAATATATAGGAGTATGGGGTGATTGCAGGACTTGCGACCTGTCTTTGGCTGGGTTAAGTGATCACTTTATGTAGATAAAACATTCATCATTCTCAAACCATCAGTCTCCACATCTATCGTTGTGTGTTCTTGGACATATATAAATATTGTTGAAACAGCTTGACATCTATGAGAAGTCACAAAAGAAGTAAAACTGGACAATGCTTGTATAAATTTCTATAGTCCTTGACACACACCCATCAGAAAACCACTTTTTGGGGAACTCCGCTTTCGACTTTTAACCTTTACCATACCACGATACAAAATACCCGAACGCAGCCATGCTGTCAACTCGTGTTACCGTAAATAACAGTTAGAAAAAATGTTTTTATTAGCTTAAATGGCTTTAATGGCACGAATTTACTCGTGTACTAAAAAATGATTAATAACATAATTTAGAGCATTCATTAGGTCCTATACAATGTGTCTTTCATTCTTATCTCTCTTCATTTAATTAGTGAGAAAGAGACAATTATATTTGTATGTTTGTTGTTCTTTTCACTGTGAAAATAGTGTGTGATCTCTGTCTTTCATATCACAAATGGTATTTTTACCAACGTATTAATTTTACAACGGATTGAATGGAAAAAATAATTGTTTTTGTACAATTCCCTTTTCATAATTGGTTTTTCACTAGTCATTCCCAAGTGGATTATCAAAAATATGAATTTTATGTTGCATGTATTTACCGAAATATTACAGGTTTAATTATGATGGTAGACCTGTGTTACTGCATGGTTTGGGAAGGGTTAAATGATGAATCCGTGTAGTGTTAATAATTAGTGCAGTAGTGGTGATTCAAACCACAAACATGTGTACTGTTGAATAAATAACAAACTTTTACGATGGACTTACCAGGATTCCATGACCACAAAAATCAACTTTGTCATATCTATTGCTATCGATGATGAACGTGTGTGACAATATGTCATCTAAATGTAGATTTTAGAATGAAGACAGAATACTAATTATTAGTTTTATCAAATTTTTTGTATGAATCTGATACACTAATACAACAAAAGCGTTGGTAGATAAATGCATCAGAATGTGTTGCTGCGAATCCCGTAAAGGTAGAATCGAGAGATCTTGATATGGTGAAGTCTGCATCAATTTGTTGTGGCTGATTATTGATTTTTTCAACACTACTTGGCAACCAAAGACCATTACACATCCGTACAGCGCAGTAAAAAGCATTTACTCAATTTAACAATATAATGTATAAATAAATCAAATGCACAATACACTATACACACAAGAACAGATGCACTGAGAGGGACAGCAAATGGCGATTCTTACACACCTCTTGACGGGAAAGAGAAGACAATACACAAAAACAAAAAAGCTTCCTTCCGGCAAAAAGAAGCCAAGACCGGCAGATATTAAACCTAAGGTTAATAAGAAGGAGAAGAGCGGATGGCTCTCAGCCTCTTTCTCAACACACAACCGTCCCAAAATCTCCCAACGAGATACTTATACACCCTAAAACTCCCGGAAATGTTAAAAATTCCTTGCGTTTCTCATTAGATCATCGTTCATTGATTACCACAGTGTGAAATATTATTTGTATTAATGATCAAATTTGGTCTATAGATGGCGATGGTGTAGTGGTACTCGAAGCGAGTTCACATATTAACATATATACAACTTTCAAAAAATTGATTTATATGGAGATTGAGGGATGAAAATTATATATATAATCTCCATATTTAACAAATTTTTGAAAGTTGTATATATGTTGAAGTTTTTGAAATTTGAGTTTTTCAAATTTTTGAAAGTTGTATATAGTATAATATAGGGTGAACTCGCTATATTATATTATATAATGGGGAGGGTGAAAAGAAAAGATAAGAAAAGGAAAATGAGCTTAAAGTTTAAAATTTATGCATAGAACAAATAATAGATATCTCATAGAGATGAAGCTATTTTTTAAAAATATTTAATGGAAAATATATGAAAGTATGAGTAATTACAGGGCTTATGACCTGTCATCGACTGGCGTAAGTGGTCACTTTATATAAATATAACGTTCACCATTCTCGCCCATCAATCTCGAACACATCTCATAACATCTCGTAACACACGAGTTATTTAAAAACGTAATATAATTAATTATAATTCTTAATGTAATTTTTTTTGCACAATATGTAGCTAACCATAAATCATCAAAACACCCCGTATTGCATAATCTACTGGACTTAAATTTGGGCTGTTCGGTAGTCACATGCCTGGCTCGATGAAATTAACTTTCTCACGATGAAGAAAGTCGATCTGGCTGTGTGAGATGGAGCTCCGTCCTGCCGTAATGTCAAGCTATACTCTAGGCATTGTTTCGAAATTCTTCTGTTTTTCAATTCGCAAATTTTTGATCAGAATACGGTCTTCAGCAGTGATTTTTGTCATTCTGGGCAACAATTTGAAAAAAATAAATATAAACAATGGGAAAATTAATAAACAAAGATAGCGACCGGTAATTGTTGAAATAAAACGTAAAATAGGTAAGTAAGTAAATTAGTAAACTATTTAAGCTATTGTTGATATAGTTAAACTAATTTTGATGTATTTATATCATATTTTACGAAATGATCTCAATTTTTTTGGGACTATCTATGGCCTAAATTTGATAATTCATTTCCCTGAAACAGCATATATGTCACAATTATATTTTTGAATTTATTTAAAGCAATATTCTTTTTCTGTAAAATGTTTTTAACACATTTTACTAGAATACGCCTAATAAATCCATATTTTTAATTTTATATATTTTCTTATTTTAACCAGTATATTATTAGCAATATTTGACTATGTGACTATGACACACAATTACTGGATTTTCACCTGTTATCAAACAAATAATAAATATCTAATTTAATGGAAAATATATGGTAGTATGGGTAATTACAGGGCTTACGACCCGTCTTCGGCTGGCTTAAGTGATCACTTTATATAAATATAACGTTCACCATTCTCACCCATCATGTATTGAATTTAGATTTAATTTAGGTAATTACTATTCTATACACACTTCGCGATCGTAATGTGGTAGTTATTAGGGCACTCATCAGTCACACAACAACATATCCTTTTGATTTATCTGAAACTTAAAACAACACTCAACGCAACAGCATCTTTAAATCTCCGCGATACTCTTAATTTATTACTCGCAAGTTTAGACTTATAATATTTTGACCTCTTGGAGTTCTAGAACATTGTTCTGCAATGTGGCAATATGGAGTGACGATGCGACAGTCGCAGGAAGAATCATGCCCTTATCTCCTAGGGCCAGAAGATAAGCCAAGTGGGTCAAAGGGTCCGACCAGTTCTGCTCGTCCGATAAGGCGATGCCCTTAATTTTGATGTACCTCTCGTAAATGGTATATCAGACCCACCAGACTTTATGCGACTTGTAATTAATGAGTCAAAAACTGTTTGTACAAAATATCTATTGATGTCATCAAAACCAATTGCTTACAAAGCCCTGACGGGTGTATCTGATGCATACATTACGGAGGTCGCCAGCTCTCTGAAGTCCTACGATACTGTAAGCGTTCTGCAGATATTTGGAAGATTGTAGAATTTCAATTTCAACAAATTTGTATAAATAAATATTTTTATTTTTATTTATTTACACCCAATCCCGAATCGTTTTGAGGGTTGTTTACCCTCGTTTCGATTCGTCACAATTACATATATTTTTATTTATTTTATTACATTCAGTCATATCATCATAACACCGTCATAGGTTGGCTCCGGTATCGTCGTACCAGAACCATACCTGTACAATATGAAAGACTTGTTGTCACATTAATTTCAAAAGGCAGCCAGAAAGAAGCTATAAAAATCACACACCCCCAAAAAGGGTGGGTAGACGTCACATTTATGTGTTTCAGTCGCAGAACTCAAAAGAAATTCACCCTGTCCAGGTTGCAAGAGTGCGAGGGAGAGCCAGTAGAATGCTCTAGCCACTGCTCTTCCAGGCATCGCCCATCTCAGCAACCCCCAGCGGGAGACCCACACCTTAATAAATACCTGAAAATATTCAAGGTTCCTTTAATTTCTTAATAGGTCATCGTTCCGGGGGATCCGATGACCTATTCCTTGTATAGATATAGAATCGTTTTTCTTATTGAAAAATCGTGGATAACTGACTGATGTTCAGAGAAGACGCCATTTCACCAGTGGAAACAAGCCTATTCGCTAGAACCATCTCTCGAGCTTGGTGAATGAAAGATTAACAGGCGTCTTGCTCCCTTTTCGTGCATCACACTCGTCCGGCCACTTTTAAACTTTTCGATCCACAAAAAAAATACCAAGCACGCATGCGCAGAAGGCAGTATGACATCCTCGAAGGTGTGTTATGGCAAAAGTGTAGATTAGACTAAATTTTTGACTCGCTCTCGTACATACGGAACTGGTGTCTCTTCTAAGTTGGATCGCGTTATGAAACCTAGGCTAATGCTTAGCGCGGTATCACATTGTCAAGGTGATGTATTATATCAAAATATTTCGATACAACTTAACATGTTTGCATAAATCTCCCACAGCTGAGATCTACAAAAATGCGGTCTAACCTAGAAGAGACGCCAGTTTCGTACATCAGTGCTCGCAGAAACCTATATTGCATATTAACCATTACAAATATATTGCATACTAACCATTAAACAAATATTGGATACTAACCATTAAATTAGTTTAAATTAGTCCTACCTTACTTCCTACTTATGCATATATCAGTTATCAGGAATATTAAAAACAATAATAAATATCCCAGAACAGGTACTTTACATGTACCTAGCGAGGTAGGAAGCGGCTAGCAGGCTTGCACATATAAATAAAATGTAATATTTAATGTCTTAAGCACAAATTAAATGTATTAATTAGAAAGATATACATGTAAAGTCAATTTTATCGGAAAATATTGTAGTAGCTACCGGAATTTGAACCTGGATCTCCTCCAATCTGGGGAGCGTGTATTAATCGATTATGCTACAGTATACAGTGTATTGATGACAAATTTTTGAACCTATATTTTACACTTTTCAAATTGATACATCTATCGTTTCATTATTTGAAAGCCATCTTGATAATAACAATATCGTTTATAAAAACGATTATAAATTATTGATAGTAACATATAATAGATCTAATTTGTTAACCCTTCCCAAACCATGCAGTAACACAGGTCTACCATCATAATTAAACCTGTAATATTTCGGTAAATACATGCAGCATAAAATTAATATTTTAGATAATCCTAAAGAAAATATTAGCGCTTAGGAATAACTAGTGAAAAACCAATTATGAAAAGAGAATCGTACAGTGAAAAGAACAAAAAACATACAAATATAATTATTTCTTTCTCACTAATTAAATGAAGAGATGTAAGAAGGGAGGACACATTGTATAAGACTTAATGAATGTTCTGGATTATGTTATTATTAATTTTTTAGTACATGAGTAAATTCGTGTCATTAAAGCCATTTAAGCTAATAAAAACATTTTTTATAACTGTTATTTACGGTAACACGAGTTGACAGCATGGCTGCGTTCGAGTATTTTATATCCTGGTACGGTAAAGGTTAAGGATAACACATTCTTATTGTGAATTTGTATTTATTCAAAGCATAGCTCTGAGATATTTTAAATACTTATTAAATGTATTAATTAGAAAGACATACACATATAAAATCAATTTTATCGAAACATATTGTTGTTGTGCTACCGGAAATCGAACCTGGGTCTCTTTCCAATCCGGGGAAGGTGCGTCATCCGACTATGCTCCAGCGACAGTACTTTTGACGACAAATTTGTGTAACATCAATTAGGCTTTTGACTATTCTTCTTGTCCTGTTATTTCCGCTCCCTGGAGCATCTTATTCTTCCATATACGTCCTTCATGACTGAGGATCATGATTTTCAACTACCGCTGCAGATATGAGAGTTGCTGCACAATGCTGTTTGCTTTTTACACTTGATCCGTCAAACGGGTGGAATCTTCCCCTCCGTTCATTCATTCCATGTGACCAACCACACCTGTTGGGTTGCCTGGTTTATAATAATGTACACGTGTGTGTGTGTATGAGTATTGCCGCCCTTTTTCGGAAGCTAAGAAGACGGTAACCGACAAGCGTCATTCTTATTACATCCCGTGCTTCGACCAGTCCAGCGGTCCAAATAGTGCGCGCTCTTCGGTCGGTCGAAATTTAAAGAAGACAATCCAGCTTAAAGAACAACAACATCGGACCAGAAAGACATCTGAATTAAAGAGGTTAGTGCAGTTCATATATCATATGTGGGCTTATTGTTAATCGAAAACCTGAACCAGCTATCGAAGGCGTTTACATAAATGACACCAAGTAATGAAGGATTCATCTAAGGGTTGATGTGCGTTGATGATATAGATCCTGAACATTGGAAACTGCGGCCCTGGACCGAGAACAATGGCGTCAAACAGGGAAAACTTGCGAACGGAAGAGGGCTGACGCAATTACCAAAAAAATAAAAAAGGGAAGCGTAAAGGAGGAAGATTCGCCACTCAGAACCTTCCTGCCCACAACGTATGGAAGGGTGTACGGTTCGAGACGAAATTATTGTGTGCTCTTGGACACATTCAAATATTGCTAATATTATACGTATCAAAACAAGAAAATATTTAAAAAATGATTTTTCAAGCGTATTCTAGTATAGTGTTTTAAAAACATTTTACAGATAAAGAATATTGCTTTAAATAATTAAAAAAAAAAAAAGATTCTCATCGTGACATATATGCTGTTTCAGGGAATCGAATATCAAATTTGGTCCATAGATAGCGATAGTTTAGTGATGTTCGAAGTGTTTCCACATAATAACATATATGCAACTATCAAAAAATTTGATGGATATCGTTGGATATTGGGTGGAATGGTGAACGTTACATTGTGTAAAGTGATCACTTAATAAGTGTCGTAAGCCCTGTACTTAGTCATACTTCCATATTTTTTCATTCATATCTATTATTTGTTTAATAACAGTACCTTTGTAGACACAAATCCAGTAATTGTGTGTTCTTTGACACATTCAAATTTTAAATAATTAAAATAAGTAATCAAAGTATAAAAAAAGTTAGGATAAATTGAATTTTCCTGTAATTCTATTCCTCTATTCCTGCAATTCTAATTAATACATTTAATATGTAGTAAAATACCACAGAATTGCAACTTCACAACATTTATGGCATATGTCAAAATAGAATACTAGTTTTTTGATTCTACTCGTTTAATTTATTCGAGACGCGTTTCGCCTTGTAAGGGCATTTTCACAGATTGATCACAAGACGAAACGTGTCTCAAGTCAATTACCTGAGAAGAATAAAAAAAACAATTGTTTTATTTTCTTACCTCGGAAACAGTAAAAATAAAAATAATTTTATGGTTTTAGATCTTCGTCATCAACAGCGCTACACAATCTTGATCGCCTGCAAGATTTGTCGCCATCTATGGTATATCTCTTCAAGCCTTTAAATTCCTTACTGCATCACACAGCCAGCTTCAGCCTACTGTCTCTCTTGCACTTACTGTTCTTGTGGGTTAAATCCGCCAGCAGTGGTGCGTGGAGGGTGAGTCTCTTACATGTTTTTCTTTGGAAGAGAGAGTGCCTCTTCACTTCACTTCCCCTCTGCTCAGCGACCTTGTTAATTGTATTATTTTTATGTTATGTATTGTAAATATTATTTCGTATTAAAGAGAGTCAACCGAGGGACAATGGGGGCAAATTTTGTTTTGGCAGCTGTGCGGTATCGCTCTGTCAATATGCCAACCAGGCGGCAAATGGCGTAGACTCCACCTCTGATATATACACCGTTGTCCTGGCTACTTCACTAGACTGAAGTCTGTTTTAAAGTAGCCAGTTTTTTTCGTGCTGTTGTGGTGTTATGTAAGATAAAGATTCGACAGAAATAAAAATGTAGTGGGCGTGTTGTAGAACTAGCGAACGAACTGTATAATGGTTATGTTAGAATGTTGGACAGTCATTAACCAAACCCATTTCAGCAGATGTTGGTCTTCTGCGTGATGCGAACGTCCCAGCATCCAGCGTGGTTTGATGATTTGACATTACTGGTGCCCCGCGAGCATCGTAGCGTTCCAGATTAGATCTTTCCAGGTTGTTTTAATCTCGGTTCACGTTTTCAGATGTCGGTCTACAAAACAGGTGTAAAAAAAAATAAAAAATAGACAGTTATTCAGCTCGCTCTTAATTCTTAATAGTCGACACTTAAACGCGCGTCATCGTGTCGGGCATTGAATAACAATTAATCAGCGTTTGAGATGAATATCCGCCGAGGCGTCCGACGTAACACGATGCCGGGGCGAGCGGTTTCGCTTTCGGCGACCCAGTTCCCGGCGAACTTTCACGGAGCGCCGCGCCGCGGACGATGAGGCGAACCGCGATCATCATCACGCCTACGTCACGAGGCTGTGACGTCACGTGACATCACGCACACGGTTGATTATCGGAACACCAAGAGAGGGGGCTGATTGGCCTCTTCGAGTGTCTGCGAAACAGCCTGATCAAAGTAATAATGGATTTCATCTTGCATCTCATAATGCAGAGAGAGATTGCTGGAAGTAACACCCTGGAAGAAGGAGAACATCGTGGATAAAGAACCCGAGGCAATGGTGTGACAATGCAATTTTTCTGGGTTGTAGTAAACAAAATAATAATTTTTCTAAAGGACATTTAAAATAGTAGCACTGTTTACTTTCACTAATCATCTTCAATAGTATTACTAATACTTAAAACCTAAAAAGATTACGTGGTCAACAAGCGCCGGCAGTGGCGCTCGGCTAGAGAATCAACTTGTCTCGTTTCGCGCCAGGGAGTGTTTAGTGTACTCCCCTAGTCGCCTAGTATTATTATTATTATTATTCTGATTACACAATAAAGATTTTCATATGGGTGTAATGAAGGATGCATTGTTTGGCGGCCGTGCGTCGTTGCTTGGACGCTGTGCTGAAATGCCTAAAAAATGCCAACCTGGCGGTGAACGAGTAGAGCCGATATAGGAGCTTTTGCGATATAAGTGGTGGGTGCTCTCATTAGTCATGACGTTCTCCACTTCCAGCAATATTTCCCTTCATTGTAAGGTGCAAGATCTCATGGTCAGATTCTCTGGTCACATCACATGCCCGAGATATTGAAGTTTTAGGATTTTTATTGTTATTTTAATGTTTCTTATATATATATTCAGTTTTTTTAGCAATTTTTTTTATTATATGAATGTTATTTATTTAATTTATTTGATATTATTCAATATTCATCAGATTCAGTATTAAGGTAGAGCAGTTAGTGTGTGCATTATTCAGGAGATGTTTATTCTCTTTCTATTTTCACACTGTTTCCAGCGACAGCTGATTTGTGCTCAGTTTGATTTTCCATGAATAGACTTATGCCAGAACAACGCTTACAATTTGTGCTAATTTATTTCGAAAATCGTAGAACAGTTCGCGAAACTTACCGTGCGCTACGTTCATTTTACGGTCGACATAATCGTCCATCCGAGCGAGTAATTCGAATAACCATGGATCGTTTTCGCACCACGCATACTGTAATTGGTAATACGCATCCGCAGAGATGTCGTACAGTGTGCACCGAAGAAGCTGCTGCTGCAGTGAAGCGTAGTACGAGGGCCAAGTAAAAAATAAGGTTCCTTACGCTGTACACTCGCCACGCGAGATGCTAGGCGAAATCCGGCAACACCGCCTTGATTGTTGGTCCCTTAACTACATCCCCACTACCGGGAGCAAACGCTGCGACGCTCAGTAAAGGCCTGACAGCCATCCGCTATGGAACCCGCCATCGCCGTTACCGCCAGGTGTGAAATCCGTTCGGTGATTCGATTTTTAAACGCGAAGAAGCTTAAACCTGTTGAAATTCATCGACAGTTGGAAGAAGTTTATGGCACAGCTTGCATCAGCGTCCAACACGTCCGCAAATGGTGCAGGGAGTTCTCCGAAGGACGCACAGACGTCCACGACGAGCAAAGGAGTGGGAGGCCATCGGTGTCGGACGAAGTCGTGGCGAAGATTGAGCGCATTCTCCTCGAAGATCGGAGAGTAACGCTTCGGGAGCTTGCTGTCCAGGTTCCTGAGGTTTGTGAAAAAACCATCGACAACATTTTGACCGATAAACTTGGTTATCGCAAGGTGTGCGCGCGGTGGGTCCCACACATGCTTTCAGAAACCCACAAAGACAATCGTGTCAAGTGTGCCGAGGGGTTTCTTCGAGAATGCGCCGAGAATACCGAAGAATTCTTGGACTCCATTATTACGGGAGATGAAACGTGGTGTCACTACGTCACTCCAGAAACAAAAGAACAGTCCAAACAATGGCGCCATCCTGAATCGCCTAGGCCGAAAAAGTTTAAGCAGACGCTTTCCGCAGGGAAAGTGATGGCTACGGTGTTTTGGGACCGAAAAGGCGTCTTGCTGACCGAGTTTATGCCTAAAGGGACCACCATCAATTCGGACAGGTACTGCGAGACATTGACAAAACTCAAAAGAGCCATCCAAAATCGCCGGAGAGGAAGGCTGACCAAGGGCGTTAGGCTGCACCACGACAACGCTCGCCCGCATGTCTCTCGACAGACCACCGCCCTACTGGACAAATTCGGCTGGAAATTGCTTGACCATGCCCCCTACAGCCCTGATCTTGCTCCCAGCGACTTCCACTTGTTTCCGAAATTGAAGCAACACTTGGGTGGACAACGCTTCAATACAGATGAAGAGGTGAAAGAAGCGGTCACCAAGTTCATCGGCGGCCTAGCGGCGGAATTCTTCGAAGCGGGTTTTCAGAAGTGGATAACTCGTCAGGAAAAATGCATAGAAAAATCAGGAGACTATGTAGAAAAATAGACTAAAGTACAAGCTTTAAGATGGTTTACTTATTTATTGCAATAAAAAATACCTTATACCTGAAAAAAATGTAGGAACCTTATTTTTTACTTGCCCCTCGTATTAAGGAGGACCCGAATGAGTAGGTTTTCCATCGTGCACAGCGATTGGAGCTGTGTCCATCTTGGTTACCTGTTATCTGTTACCATTTTCTATCAAATGATTAGCAAATGCTAAACATTATCAACGACCAACTAAATTTAATTATTCGAGTAAATTTGTATCAAGTAACAATTTGAGTTGGGTACTAAATTTTTTTTTTTAATAATTGTTTTTTAAAAAAAGATTCCGGTAAAGAAACAATAATATATATTTTCAGTTAGTGTTGACATCCTGAAGAGGAAAATGGTATTTTTCGAAACCGGTAGACGTATTTAAACTCAATTAAGTGGTTAATAAAACAAAGTTAACAAATAAAGATGTATTACCATCATTTTTGATTTATCTCAGTTAATTGCGAGGCCCGTTTTGTTATTAATTCGTTCTAGAAAAGAGAGAATGGCTCCTCAATATTAAGAAGAATATGCTAAAATTTATTGTACTGACATCGCTAGTACGGAAAACACATTCACGTAAAAATCCCACACAAAAATAATAAATCCATTTGCTCAAAAATACATCCTTGTAAATTAGTATTATCGTATTGCGAAGGTTGATCGGCCATATAAATTGTAATAACACCTGGCAACTTTTTTTACACAAAATAAAAGCACGTATGGTGTGGAAATTGTATTTTTTTTTTTTTTAATATTATTAAATAAATTTAACGGTATTATTTTTATTGTCGAAATGCAATAAATGGATGTCCTGACAAGCAAGCGATGGTGAAAATTGAAAACAATTGAGGATCTCAACTGCAAGCTGCCAGGTTTGCGGTACCAGGAGCAC
Source organism: Eubasilissa splendida (assembly GCA_031772225.1). NCBI lineage: Eukaryota > Metazoa > Arthropoda > Insecta > Trichoptera > Phryganeidae > Eubasilissa > Eubasilissa splendida. Next base: position 13,854,485 of record CM062869.1, on the reverse strand, counting down.
ATAAGATATTGGAGTAAAAATTTGCAATAAACAGCAGTTGCCGTGAATCTTTTTTATGAGTAAATTTAATCAACCGTAAGTGGGAGATAATATTATGATTATTAAAATATCCGTATTATTATTTTCTCTTTTACTCGTATGTGAACGTTGTGATCTTTTTTAAATGGTCGCCTATTCATTTTGAACTGTTTGCCTCCTGCGATCTATGAGTTCCTGGCCCTTATAGCGAGGTATGTTAAGTCTTTCATGTACGGGGGAGAAAATATATTATTTTGACCGAGGAGTCTTGAGTGAAATTAAACATGAGAAGGCGAGATGACTAGATTATTCTATAAATCTGTCTTTGACAAGAACGAGAAGAACCTGATGTGTTCTAGAAGCGCCCGAACAGAGTGTGCATGCGCTTCTAGAAAGTCTTCAGGATCAGTCAGCAGAGCGACAAATTGTAGTCGTTTTTTTTGACAAATCAATGGATGGAAAAGTTTGAGGCAAAAAGAACTGCATGCGAAACGAATAAGAAGTGCAAGATGTTATTAAAAGTGTTAAGTAAAATTAACAAAGCAATGTATTTGTATATTTAAAAAAAGATTTATACGGCTGTTAAAAAGGAGTGTAAAAAATAAATTGAAGTCATTAATAAGTTAGTTACTGTTAAGCCTCCTAAATGATTGTAAAAAGTCAAAAATCATGTTGGTCAACAAAAAAACCGCACATAAAGAAGAGAAGTCATAGAAGATGTTGAATATTGTCAGTTTTTGAATGCCTGGATATAAGTGCCTTCAAGAAATTGAAAATCACTTGTAAAATGAGGTTGAAAATTCTCCCTGCTGCTCCGCCTACGTTTGGTTCATGCTTCTTCATGGCAATGAACTCTATTGGACTAATAAAGTACAATATGGGCTATAACATAATTAATTATTTCAAAACTGGAAAGGGATGCTGGACATTTTCTTGACAGACTGAAAAACCAACGAAACTGTGCGAACTGTCGCCAAGCCGAAGTAGGATTATGACGGACATATAACCAGACTGACCGATGAACGGTGGAATAGAGAAATTCTACAGTGGCTAAATCTAAAATAGAGGTGATAGAGGAATAGATACTGGTGGTTTGCGTTAGAGAAGAGTTGTACAAGAGCGTGGGCTGTGAAAGGCAATTCAGTCAGAAGAAGAAGAAGAAGAACTAAGATGAGTGAATATGTCATAGAAAGCCATTCATCCAGCATTGTATTGATAACGGTAATTTGAAAATACGTATCGATGTTTTGTCAATTTTTTATTGAGATTGTAATCTACATTGTAGTATCGATAAATATGTGAAATATTAAAGGAATTAATCTTTTAATCACCTCCAGTACTGTCTTAATCTGAATTTATCATTGATATTTTTACGATAACACGGACAAAGTGGCGGGGGATAAATCAATAAAATATTTTAAAGCACTCTTGATCAAAGCAATCACTTTGTATGAAACCACGAAATTTATTATACGTTAACCGGTTTCGCTGATCTCAAGCTACATCAGGATGCATTTGAAACTAATCATAAATACACTTATATATATATATACAAAAAGAGGGAAATAGAATATTAAATTATATGCGAAAGAGAGCGACAGAATACATATACAGATAGACGGAACATGTTCCCCGAATAGGGTCCCCCAAAAATCTTACGCCATTGTTGTTACCTCATATGTCGGGGACAAGAGGGCTCAGCCCTTAACCCTCCCCTCAGAGAGTTTTTTATATGCGTCTTCGAATTTCTTGTCCACTGTCATCAGTGGTCGTGATCAGCGCCCCCAAATAAACAGCCTTTTAAATAACCTCACATCCTGCTATTTGGGATGTTTGTTGTGTGATGCATTTCCACGATCCACAACCAAAAAATCATCAAAAATCAATCACACAAAGATGAAGACTGCCAGATTCTTGCTGCTAGTGCCGGAAGGATATTTATTTAAATTACGTAGTTAGATGTTGTGGGTTGTTTTGTAATACGCGTATGAAAAAAAATCAATTTGATCAAATAATATAGTCCCCAGCGTAGAGTTGATAAAGCCTTATCAAACACATGACGTGCTATACTATTTTTGTATTCGATTACCATTTTCGTTTCTCAGAAATCATTTTTAATGACGGTTGGACGACCAGAGGTCAGGGGTGCGAGCGTCGTCCTGTGAGACCACCAAGCTCGTTCTATTCTTCATAGCATAAGCACTCAGTGTTCTCAGGTTCAGATTTTATTATTTTTTGTAACTCTTTTCATTGTCTTCTACACTTAACACTAATCTTTGTGTGTTAATAAATAAATAACAAAAGTCTACAGTTTTGCAGTCTCGACGAAGCACAAGACTGACAGAACAAGATTCAGGCTGCCGGGATTATGAATCTGTAGACAACAGTTGCGACCACAATTCTTGTAGGTAGGTACATATATATTTTTTTTCATATCATATCATATACACCATTCTGATAAATTTAATAAGAATTCATACCTCACTTATAAAAAATATTCCAAATTCTATACAACCAGCCTTTTACACTAATAACAAATTAAAAAAATATATATTAAATAACAAGGATAAGGACAATATTTAAAAAAATCAGGGATCTACAAAATTTATTTGCAATGATTGCAATTATTTTTATATAGGTAAAATTTGCAGAAATTTTGATATTAGAATTAAGTAGCATTTGAGATGCCTAAATTTGCCTTTTGGAAACAAACCGTTCCTTTGACATTAATAAGGGTTTAGAAATTATACATTCAAATTACTGTTAGATAAATTTGAAATTTTAGAAATCAGAAAAAGTGTCAATAGCAAGTTTAATATTATAAATAAAACCAAATCCTCTTTGCAAATAAATAGTCACCTTTTAAATTTGTTTTCACATTAGTTCTTACTTATTCACCATTTTATATTTATGTTTTTATCTATGCTTGTATTTTTTTTATTTCTGTATGCATTGTTCCCTGAAGATGATACCATAGGTATCGGAACATGTAGAATAATTAATAAATAGTGGTTTAAACAAAGTATTTTGTCTAATTATTTTCATGCATCGTCCAAGCGGGATTTGATATTATTAAAAAAACTGAAATCACGAGTGATGTGGCCTGCCTATTTCCATTTTGTTTTCTTGTTGTGTTCTTATCATATCGATTACTCTTTTGTCTGGTCTATTTTATGTTCGTATAATAGGAGGAATGTAAACTCGGAGATTTATATAAATTACACAATAGTGGACCAAGAACAGATCCCTGAGGCACCCCGACGCTAGACGCTTTGTTGGGTCGTGTGAGAGAAGCCTTGGGCTTGGATGATGTTTCTCTACAGCCTCCTTGCTTTCACTTTCCTCGAGGAAACGTTTACAACAAAGATTCACTATTATAACGCATATATTATAAATACATTAGCATTTTATTAAAAAGAGAACAAAACAGTTGACGATCGTCCGCCCTGAAATACTATTATTTATCGCCTATCAGAGAAGCTAAAGAATTAAACTTAAAAACCATCCCAACACTAAACTCGACGATCTCAAATACGACAAAAACACACTGATCGTTGAAAATCGTCGCCGGTACGATTGTGTAACTTCACCCATTACGTACCTAGGAAGGAAAGGTGGGGACACCGCAAGCCTTTACACCGGACTGCCTTGGCACACTTTCTTCTGCGTGGGTGCGACAGAGACGCCGCCATCTGGAAATGTATCCCTCTCGCTCCAGACGCGTTTCCGAGAGGGACCGAGTTATCGCCGAATGGATCGCCAACTCTTTCTTTCCGCGTGTTTTGATTCGACAATGGGCGCGTTCAGCGTACTCGGCAATCGTTGAGTCATCGCGTTGAGGTGATGCGGCGTGATATGAGCGGGCCGTTTTCTGAACGCACTCGATAATTGTCGAAAATTATTTAACCATCACATCGGTATCTTACTAACAGTACTAGACACCTTTTCTTGTGCTAGAAAGTCTGTCTGCGCGACGGACCAATAGAATTTTTTTTTTTAGTTTCTAACACATACTGCAAATATTTATTAATTAAACTTAGGAGATCAATTGCTTTTGAAAATGAGATGGGAGTACCATCTCTCAAAACAATTCAAGTAACAAATAAATACATAATAAATGATAAAAAACACATTTATTAAGCAGTTTAAAATTGATAGATTTGATCCTGTTATCCTGGTATTTCTCTATACACATAATTCACGTAAACAAACTTCACCAACTTCCAATTTTGTTGCATTGGGTTAGACAGAGAGGATAGAATGCCTCACTCTTCTGTTCTGACACACAACCTGCATTTCATCTGCATTTTACATATTTGAGGATTCGAACGAGATCGTCTTCCAATATCTAGTTTATCTGATTATACCATCCTCGTGACGTCAATACGCAAATCGTATATCTTTTTTCATTCAACTCCTGCCACAATACCAACAAAAAAATAAATTGTAATTATAAGATCGACCAATGGCGCCGAGAACGTCACAAACTGATCGAAAACTTTTACAACTATTGTGTCAGCTGAACGCGCCCACCATAACAAACGACTCGCGAAAATAATCGCGCAATACCCGCGCGGACTTCTGTTGCCCTGGTACTCGAGTTCGAACAGACGAGCAAACAATGGTGCTTAAAAACGAGATCCGGATTAAAATATTCACGATAAACGATTACCTCCGCGGCTTTATTTACTCCTGGTAGCAAAGGAACAAAATATTTATCCTGATGAACGTTTGAAACATTTGAAAAGTCTCATTATTTTTCAGGCGGTTAAAAAACACCTTCGCCATTTTCTGCGACCCGTGCCAGCGAGATGGCGCGGTTGTTGCACAAAATGATTCGCGTTTTTGAGGAGCACGTAAATCGTGTAATTTTTTCGATGGCCGCTCTTCGCGTTTCTGTCACCCCGATAGAAAAGTTATCCTAGGCAAAAACAATTTTTATAAAAATCAGGGTTATTTATTTCGTTGGTCGAACGCGAATTAAAAGTCAAGTATATAAATAAATAAGTTTCCCCTCATTAATTAAAAATAAAACAAAGGTCCAGACCGAATGATAATTCCGAAATTTTATAACGCTATTTATTTCAAACGCGCTGATTTTAACGTTTTCTGGGCAGCCTAAATTCCATGATGAAAAACCAATGGTTAGTTTTAGGACAACACCAGGAGTGCACGATCGGTATCGGTTTTTTTTTTTACCAACATTAACATCAGCCATTTTCTATCCACTGCTGGATGAAGGCCTCCCCAAGTGTCTCTCACTTTATGTCCATGCCACACATTTCCTCAAAATTTTGTGATTGCACGTTTTAGGGCGGTTTGACTGACGTCTTCTTGAATTCATATTGTAATTTGTCCAACGATTTGTTCGTTTTCCAAACTACTAAAGTATGTGGCTTGCCCATTATCATTTAATTTTCTTGACGTATTGATATATTGAATCCAGACTACTGAAATAATATATTTATCTTGTAACAGAAGTGACGTCAGTGAAGTGAGTGAGGTGTACCGTGAAAATGGAGACCCTCGACATTAAGTCCTTCCTTCTAAGTATAGAAAGGTATTAATTTGGTAGCATGGACATTACCAAGACTGGTTAGTGGGTTGCTTCATATTAAATTGGGATAAACACTTTATGAATAGAGATTAGGCCTTGATTACTGATACTGAAACAGCACAAGTGACGGAAGAGCCTTATTAGGTCTCCGACCCTTCTTAGTAGACGTCATGAATAATTAATTCAGTAATTAATGCCTGATAGGTTATATTTTCTAATAATAATATCATTCGCGTTCCGCTTATCGCCCTGGAGTAAATTCGCATTTTTGTCACTTCTGTCAAAGCTCACTCACTATCTATTTAAACCATTAAAGATCACAATCTTTTATCATCACTTAAAAAAAAAAATACAGCTAATTAATTAAGTTATTTTAATCTAAGATTATTTTCTTTAATATTCAATATTTTTTCTTGTAATCGCAATTACTCATTTAATATACCTGACCGAATAAAAGTCAAATGGAATAATTATGCATTTTATTCCTGCGCGCTCTGTACAAAAATGATAATAAAGATGGCCATTTGAAAGCTTTTAGAAGATTTCGCTGCTGCCACACTGTTCCGAAGGATAATAATAATATTTTTGGTTTCCGTGATGCGAAAAAATTATAATTTAAAAGTGAGATAATAAGATTTAAAATGAATCATTTCACCAACACACATAAACTGGGGAGAGTGTGAAACATTATGAAATGATAAGTGACATAAAAAATTATGCCTAAAAATAAGCATATTATTTTAAATACTAATTAAATGTATTAGTTAGAAAGATATACCATATAAAATCAATTTTCAATTCGAACCTGGATCTCATTCCATTATTTGAAAGCCATCTATAATATTTTTACGGAATCTCAAATACCTTTGAATAGACCGATACGAGACTCCAGAATGAACATTTTTATTAAATTTTGGATACATTGATACAACTTATATATTATTAAGAACACATTCTTATTTGGGATATTTTAAATATATACAGACCTGTGTTCTGAATAATTACAACTTCATAATAAGAATATTATTGTTTTAGACCGATATTTGTGAAAATATCATTTTTTTTGAGCAGATAATATAACATGTCATTTTTTATTGTAAAATCAATGTCTCGTTTACATTATATATACATATATAAGTGAAAATTACGTCTCACCCCCTTCACCAGACACAAATAGACCAAGACTCCACTGTTATAGTTTACAGCAATGTTTGCAAGCTTCTAGTTCATAAATAAATCAATTAGCCGGGATAGTGATTCAGGCGGGAGAGTGATTACGACCGGCGGGGGTTCTGGCTGTACCGACCGGCAGATGCGGCCGCTTCCTGCTGAAACCGGGACTGATTTCCTCTATACATATTTGCTGTGAGTTTAAATACTCAAATCTGTTCAGCCACTATTTAAACTTGTCGTAACGTGCCAATGTTCCGTTTGCCAGTTTCACTTTCTTTCTCTGGGACTGTTTACAGAAAACATCAAAGGCACAAAAACAACACTCACGAGGATTTGAGAGCGGTTTCCTTTTCGTGTTGGGAAACTGGCATTTACTTTTCGTGTGACTCAGATGACATAGATAAGGTATTTTGAACAGTTTATTTCTGCAGATTTACATTTGGTACTGAAGGTAAGGGAGAAAAGACCTGATTGATATCTTTAAAATGTGCTGCTGGAGACGCATGTTGCATGTACCGAATTTCTTCAATTTGCAGGAGTTGAACATCTCTTCTTGAATGTACTTTTTGACGCCTCTATCATGGAGCGCGGTTTCCCGGTGTTCAGGATCTATGTCATATCCGCTCAGGCGCCACTGGGTTTCCTGATTTATAATAAAGTACATGTGTGTGTACGGATTGCCGCCCTTTTTCGGAAGCTAAGAAGACGGTAACCGACAGGCGTCATTATTATTACATCCTGTGCTTCAACCAGTCCAGCAGTCCAAATAAACCACCAGTGCGCGCTTCGGCCGGTCAAAATCTAAAGAAGACAACCCAGCTAAAAGAACAACAATATCTGACCAGAAAGACAGCAAAATTAAAGAGGTTAGTGCAGCCTGGGAACCAGCTACCGAAGACGTTTACATAAACAGATAGCTGCACTTTTAGGAAGCTGTGTATAATCCATACGCACGTCAATATCGCGGACATGTAATAAGCGATACACCAGGGCCCTTCCAGACCTTGAAATTGTCAAGGATTTTAATTATCTCGGGTCCATAATCACTGACGTCTGTAGCTGGGAGCCAGAAGTACAGTGCACTGGTTACCATATACTCCAAGGGATCACGACACTCAGTAATAAGTAGTCGAAGAAGAAGAAGAAGAATTCGAAGGAGCGACAATGATTGGGATAACAAATTGCTAGAAAAGAGGCCCAGATCAGCTGTCTCACAACAGCTTTAGAAATGAGAGTTGATCCAGCACTTAACCACAAGCGTCTTATGAGAAAATGCTCCCATTTTGGTCCTTCTCTTGGAGCAACAGGGAGGCGATACATGACTACCAGACAAAATACACCCCTCACTGCCTCCCGGCAAAGAATCTCTTTATTATTTGTACATCAACTCCTACCAGCCATAGCGACGTGGAGTGAGAAGTGGTTAACCACGTGCTCAGGACCATTCTATGATCTAATACTCCCATATATTATATGTGTATAAATATTAATTATTGAACGAAAATAATGGCCTGTGCCTTCCCCCCTTTCCCATCCCCACCCGGTCTCGCCGCTGACCAGTCGATTGGCGACCTTGAGCCAGTGCGGTTACACGTGTACGGTACAGATTACAATATTACACTAATTCGAGACTTCGCGTCTATACTGATTTGACAAAATAGTGAGTTAAAATATACATTCCACTGTCCCTCTTTTGGGAGTGTCTGCCTTGAATTACTGCACCTTAATTTTTCATTAATTTTCCATCTGTATGTAAAACTATGTTCTATGGTCTTATGTTATGTGTTTTTTTAAATGAATTAAGACATCTTAATTGCTAATGACCACATTGAATTTCTTCTCCTTTTTCGTTTTACTCACTTACTTACCATCACTGCGTTTCCCCGCGGGGGTAGGCAGAGAGGATAGAGCGCCACACTCTTCTGTCCTGACACACATCCTCCATTAAGTCTTCCGCGGACGTCCTCTATTTCTGGTGCCATCAACACTTGCGTCATATATCTTTCTTACCATTCTCTCCTCATTCGTCCGTTCTATACGACCAAACCACACCTAAGTGATTCTTTCTTAATCTTACTTAAATATGTAATTGAATTAAAGTCCAAAGTGGGTCAAAAAAAAATAAAGTCCACAACTATGGAGATGCCAGCAGAATCCGGATTGTGGTGAGTGCCAAACTGCTTCCTTGTACACGATTTCGGTCCTCACTAGGTTGGCAACGGTGCCTTGCCGCCATGCCACACGGGCGACACCCCTCACTGTCCTTCGGCGAGTAATTAAGTAACCTTATTTTCATGTCTACCCGGATGTACATTAAAAACAGCTCATCTTTTTGTGTTTACAGAGATCTAAGACTCCCCGATATGATATTATGCTCTCCTGACAGATTGAGTAGGCCGTGTACATTAGACAAAGAGCTTTATTATGATGCATTGGATTGCATTAACCAGTTATTTGTTTTCTATATTAGGTACCATTTGCATAATTTCTGCATCCATCTGTGCAGTTGGCGTGGGCGCTGTTTTGATCCAAACTAACCGTGTATTTTGACGATTTCGTGGGAGCTCAGGGTCTTCGTGCCAAACCGTTAACAGGGATAGCTTCGTATGCTTTTGGCTTTCAGCGGTGGAATAATTAAAGGCAAATGTAAGATGTAAGAACATTTATTTAAGGTGTATGTTATTGTTGTTTAAATATATCGCTGTAACTAAGAAGAGGAAATATATTGATATGTGCAGAAAGTCCCAACTGAGTCTCTTATACACATTAATAGGAACCCGGCATCAACACTACACACGGGTTGTACTCTGCGGAATTACTGCGTACGGAAGGTCATTGTAGAAATTTTGTGGCCACCGTATATGTTGGAATGGTGGAAGGAATTTAGTAACAGGGGGGCCGAAGGACCAACCAGTAACAGAGAGAAACACGACCCACCTGCGAAATGCTCTAAGATTTTCTTCACTGAGGCTACAAGTCTTCAGGCTTCAAAACACGTACTCCATTATTCCGCATGAAGTAATCTTGTTCGGTGATGACGCGAAGTGTCATGTAACATGTACAGGTTTCTGCACGCACGGTAGCGAGAAAACCGAACACACAAGAAGATAATTCACGCAGTTTTCACAATTGGTAAACGTTAACCGGTCCAAAACTATAGAGAACCAAAACACAGAAGATAGTCGCGTTCTGAGTATATAAGAGAGGAGGTAGTGGATATTATATTTTATTTTATGAGTAAAACATACAGTTTATCTATAAATACTAAAATCATAATGAAAGCGAAACAATACTTTAACCAGTTATGTGTTTTCAGTATATTTTATACAGTGAGTACAATTTAAAAAGGACTATCATGTACTTTCTCCTCTAATGCAGAAAAAAGTTGAAAATAAAAATATAAACAGAGAAAACAGAAGAAAAGGAAAATGGGATAGGGAATAAAATCTGTGTGATAAAAATAAAATAAAGGCCATTAAAGTTTATGTATTGAATTTAGATTTAATTGAGTTAACTAGAGTATTGAAAATGTCTAGTTCTTGTGGTGTGAATTGAAATAAATATGTAATCGACAGGAACAATCATATCTACGTTTGTCAATCTGTGAATCATAAAGACTTTACCATAATAAATCTTGATTAATTAAGATATACATTTCATTGAACACCACATTTTATGTAAATTGATGTACGATTTTCAGAACTCGTCCTTTTTGTGATGTCTCTATCGTTCGGTATTAGCTGGTCTTGATCTCTCGATCATATTTACAGTCATGTCAACAATTATTGGATTTATTGGACCGCGATTAGATTATTGTGGTTTTGCATTTTTGAAATGTTAAAATTACTCAATTTTACTTAAAAAATTGTTAAAAATATTTATATTATCAATTATTCTTTTATATTTTAGTTCGTGTTCCGTAAATAATGGGACTAGTTTCCTTTCAAAGCGTCAGCTGCATAGATGGACCTTTCTTTACAATTTATTCTTACAGAAATAAGCTGTGCATACAAACAAAAAAGCTGTGCATTATTAAAAATTGTGGGAAACAAGTATAAATTAAATAATTTATAATATGGATCGTATACGTATATTCACGGATTTATTATACCGGTAGAAACTGGCTTAGTTCTAAAAACTACCACGACAACCCATCGCTGTAGCCGTAGCGCTAGTAGCTACAATCGACGCATTATAGCTATTCACATTACTATCTCCTATGTTTAAGTTAGTCATATCATACAATCGGTTATTTACTGAATTGAAAATTCTTCTCGGTTAATCCGTTTTTTTTTAACAGAATAACATTAGAAAGGCTTACCTACTTCCCTTTTTTACTAATTCGCGAATTTTACTATCTTACTGTTTTCAACCTGTTGATCCATGTTTTTTCAAGGATTTTCAAACAATAAATGAATCATGTTCAGTCATAGAAAGTGTTATTAAAAATGTTTACACATTTTTTATATTGATTTTTATATGGGTAAGAAGGTATCATTTTACGTTAAAACTTAAACTTTATAAACACTATAGTATTACACAATAGTAATTAGTATAATATAATAATATAATATATATATAAATATAAACAATAGTAGTAGTAATTAACACAATAGTACTCTAAAATTACAAATAAATACGTGGTAGGGTCGTATAAATGACGGATACATAATCCTATGTACAACATATATTATATATAAATGTACAATATCATTAGTAAGAGCATAACCTAAATCTATACCTGCTGCACTCCACTCTACTGCATGTAAGCTATTGATTCACAGCTGAATCATAATGTGAAGATGGTAGAGATAAATCTCTGAATTGTTTAATTTTATGATATTTTTTTTTTTTTAAATTAAATAAATTCGTGGCGTCCATGTATCGCACTGTCAATTAGACCATATTTATAAGTCATTGAATATTTACTAAGACGCAGATTCATAAATTAATATCATCTTTTATTTTATTGAAGGTTTCATTTCCTGAATGCTGATTTCTAAATGCGAAGGAAAATACTAACTGATCAAATTTTGCAACACATCTAATATTATAATCCATTGAACCAAATGTATATTTCACTTTATACAGTTTAAGTGGTTCAATCTCGGTTATTATGTATGAATATAAATAAACAATAGACTATTGATACTGGCAAGAGTGAAGTGAATCAAAGTAGGTAAAGGGTGTTTTATTTAGAGGTATACAACATTAAAATGAAATAATAATCGTGGTAATGGATATAATATATTAAATACTAATTTAATGTATTAAAAAAATATTGTTTTTGCACTACCTGGATTCGAACCTGGATCTCTATTTCCAATCCGAGGAAGTACACTACGAATTGTGTTATAGCGCCAGTATTTTTTATGACAAATTTTCGAAACTATATGTTACACTTTTTCAAATTAATACATCTGTCGTTCCATTATTTGAAAGCCATATATATTATTTTTGGGGAATCTCAAATACCTTTGAGTACTGATTGGAATTAAAGATCCAGGTTCGAATCCCGGTAGCGCAAAAACAATATTTTTCGATAAAATTGATTCAATATGTATATATTTATAATTAATACATTTAATTAGTATTTAAAATATCACAGAACATCTGTTCTGAATAATTACAACTTCACAATAAGAATGTGTTCTCCTTAATGATATAATATATAATAAAGCGCAATATTGAAGTCTAATTTTTAACTGCTTTTTGGAGCAGCTGGGGTCGTATATCGGCAATAACGCGAAGAATGTTGACTTCCAAGTCGTCTATCATCTCTGCGACTAGCGACTTCACATATCCCCACGGAAAATAATCCAAAGGTGTTAAATCACACGATCTTGGAGGCCATTTCACAGGTTTAATATGCGCTCATCGAATGTTTCCTTCAATGAATAGATTGTGGCGCGCGCCGTGCGGCACGTTGCGCCGTCTTGTTGGAGTCACAGCAGCTCTTCCACATTAATGCCATTCAATTGGGGAACGAGAAAGTCAGAAATTATGGATCTACAGCGCTCTCCATTGACTGTAACGTTTTGGCCGGCATCATTTTTGAAGAAGCGACAACTTCTTCAGTGCGCACTTCCACATTAATGTCATTCAACTGTACGACGTCTCTGCGGATGCATATTATCAATTAAAGTATCCGTGGTGCGAAAACGATCCATGGTTATTCGAATATAATGCACGCTGAGTTTTGCGAGCAATTTGCAAGCGTTGTTCTGGCGTAAGTCTATTCATGGTGAAATGGCAAACCAAACTGAGCATAAATCATCTGTCAACTGCACAATTGGTTGTCGCTGAAAAAAGTGTTGCCAATTCGAAAAAAAAACATCCTTTATTTCACAGAAAAAATCTAAATGACAAATATTTCTTTGGATAAACAGGCTGCCATTAGGGCTCAAACCCGGGTCTTTTTCATTAGCAGTAGAATGCTTCTTTAGCTGAGCAACATCAGCCAGGAGTCAACTCCACAATATTTTTCGCTTATTATGTAATAGAAAGCAAAAGAATTGCATTAGTCATTAGACTGCAGCATAAACAGGTGTCACGCTTTCAAATCATAATTAATAATATTGGGTTGTGTCATAAATCTATGGTTTTTTTTTATATGTTTGTACAAATTGCTCTTTTTTGAAAATCTAAGACTATTTTTAATTTTTTTTCAATATTTTGCAATGGGAAATGATGTAGTGTAATGTTTAATGCTTGAAACATACCTGCGTATACGAGTATTAACAGTAAGAAGTCTACAATGTGAAAGATTTGTTAGTGAACTAGTCAGGCTGCGGCTCTAGGTTGGGGGTTGGCATCGTGCGTGTTTTTGACATTGATGAAATCGCCGTTTTGCACTCAGATACGTGCAGGACGTATGCAGATTGTGGAGGCGATAGATATGCTTCATCAGGTGTGATGTCCTCTTCCTCTTCAACCATCGCGCCACTAGTCAGCCTTCTTCATGTTATTGCTTTCTATTCTGAAGACATGTCCAAAAGATTGCAGTTCATGTTAGCGCAAGTCAATTTTCTGGACAAGAAATACGCTGGAACATTTATTTGTCTCCTGAATTTTTTGTCCAGGTCCAACAATATCTCTAGCAATCAAACCTGCAATGTATCGTGTTTCAAGATAATTAAAATAATTTTTTTAAATGTCTTTCAAAAATATACAGAGTGGCCCCAAAAAAAGTGAGGTCATTTCGTAAAATGTAATATAATTACATCAAAATTAAATATATTAATTAGAAAGATATACATATAAAATTAATTTTATCGAAAAATACTGTTGCGCCACCGGGATTCGAACCTGGATCTCTTTTCTAACCGAGTAAGGTGCATTATCTAACTATGCTACAGCGAAAATATTTTTAGCAACAATTTTCGAACCTATATGTTTTACCTTCTTGATATTAATACATTTAATCGTTCCATTATTTGAAAGAGCCATCTACCTTATTTTAATATTTCATATTTAAATATCACAGACCGTCTGTTCTGAATAATTACAACTTCACAATAAGAATGTGTTCTCCTAACATCAAAATTAGTTTAACTATATCAACAATAGCTTAAATAATTTACTAATTTACTTACTTACCTATTTATCTATATTACGTTTTATTTTGAAATTTTTGGATGCCATATTTGATAATTAATTGATAATCATTGTTTATATTTCGTCTTTTCAAATTGTTGCCCAGAATGACAAAAATCACAGCAGAACACCGTATTTATATATAATTTGCGAATTGAAAAGCGTTGGGGTGCTAGGAAAATGATCAAAGAGTTTCAAAACAAAGCTTGGAGTATAGCTAGACATTACAGCAAGACGGAGCTCCATCTCACACAGCCAGAAATACAATCAACTTTCTTCGTCGTGAGAATGTTAATTTCATCGAGCCAGGCGTGTGGCCACCGAACAGCCCAGATTTAAACCATGATGCAATATGGGGGGTGTTTTGTTGATTTCTGATTAGCTAAATATTGTGCAAAAAAATGACATTAAGAATTATAATTATTTATATTATGTTTTGAAATAACTCATGTGTTACGAGATGTTCCCACCTTTTTTGGGCCATCCTGTATATCTACTGTTCGATCTTCACGATTCATGGATAGCCGATCGCCGTCTTGCGCGCATGTGAACGCGATGTAGAGAATTGCTCCTGTTTATTACCTGCTATTAACCTCTCCACCCCTTTACCTGGAACACAACCTCGTTCTGTGGTTTTTGTTATCTATGGTTTTGAATCAGTTAAATAACTGTATTAATCGTTTTCGTAAAAACCGTATGAATTATCATTCTGCCATGTAGGAATGATAAAATGACGGGGTGTACTGTTTGTGTGTTTGATTTCTGGCTGTGCGTTCCGAAACCTGTGTATTTTGACTATTGTGTAAACGGTTTCTCGCTACCGTGCGTGCCGATAAGTGCTTTCGTTTGCTATTGTGTATAGTGTGTATCGTCCCATCATCCGCGCTAACAACGTTGTGGTTTCCTGGGGCCAGAAGACCTGTGAATCCAGTGGACGTCTAAAAGGGCATTTCTCAGGTGTTCTGGTTGGTCTTTCAGCCCCCCTTTCCACATCCCGTTTTCTCCAACCAATATTAATAAACATAAAGTTCCAAGTTCATATCCCGGTGGAACATATGTGATATTTCTTAGACAGCCATATTATTTCTGTCGTGTATCTTTCTAATTTATTTCAATGATCGCATCTCTCGGGATCAAAGTGCGAAGGATGCAGTGAAGGACAACAACAACTGTAATGGGCACTGCACCAGTACTTCTAGATTTAAGATGATGTATCTGGTCGTATATCATCGGAGCTGTGTAGGCAGACGATGGGCGAGAGTCCCACACTTCGCGAACCTTCGAAACAACGGTGTAGCATGGTTCGTTAACACAGTCAGTTTAAGCCGGGTTCAAAACCTAACTGCCAATATTTAACGGCGAAGAGAAAGATATACATATAAAATCAATTTTATCGAAAATATTGTTGTTGCTACAGAGATTCGAACCTGGATCTCTTCCAATCCAAGGAACGTGTATTAACCAATGATGCTATAGCACCATAGTGGAATGACGACAAATTTTCGAACACTTTTCAAATTAATACATCTGTCGTTCCATTATTTTAAAGCCATCTACTTATGTTGGATTAGAAAGAGATCCAGGTTCGAATCCCGGTAGCAACAAAAATATTGATTTTATATGTATATCTTTCTAATTAATACATTTAATTAGTATTTAATATATCACGTACCCCTGTTCTGTATAATTACAACTTTTCATCAAGAATGTGTTCCCTTAATAATATAATTAATAGTCTATTAACTTTATTTTTTGAACCACTGTGAGTTATTTATATCCAACCGGTTTCGGAAAAATGCCCTCTCCTTCATCAGGATGAAAAAACGAACTAAAATAATGCGTGGAAATGTTCTAATGTTTTAAAAATTCAAATAAATTATTTATTTATTTAATAATCAAAAAATAAATCGAGTGCATCCCAAAGTTACATGTTTTACTTATTTATAAAAATTCTAAATTAGAAATATTTGAATATGTCCAAGAGCACACAATTACTGGATTTTTACCTACAAAGGCAATGTTATAAAACAAATATCAGATATCTCAAAGAGACAAGGCAACATTTTAATTATATTTAATGGAAAATATATGGAAGTATGAGGTAATATTTACGGCTCGCTCAAGTGATCACTTTATATATATTAAGTGTTCTTGGACATATTCAAATATTTCTCATATAACATACTGGTCAAAATAAGAAAATATATAAAAAATTGAAAAATACTGATTTTTCAGGCGTATTCTAGTACATATAATATGTTATAAAAAAAATCAGCTTCTCAATGGTGATGACATATATGCTGTTTAAAAAAAAAGAGAAAAATGAATTATCAAATTTAGTATATAGATGGCGATAGTGACTCGAAGCGAGTCCACATGCTAACATATATACAACATTAAAAAAATTGATAAATGTGGAGATTGAGGGGTGAGAATTGATGAACGTTATAATGTAAGCCCTGTAATTACCCTATACGTCCACATATTTTCCATTAGATATATATAAAATAGCTTTGTCTCTATGAGATATCTGATATTCATTATTAACTTATCATTTATATATTAATTAAATCTTCATTTGACAAAGGTTCTGAGCGAGATTCCATTAATTCATTTATATCTTTGTTGTAGATATTGATTCTTCCTTTGCCAAGTGCGCATGTGCGAGCATCTTTTTCCAAAAAAATTCGGTCTCGTCCACATTGAAGATTTGGCAGCAAGAAATAACCTCCATCTTCAATGATTTTGGAGAAAGTGGAAACAAATTCACAGGCAGCTTCCTTATCTGCACTGGCAGCTTCCCCAGTCAATTTAATATTATGAGAACACATTCTTATTGTGAAGTTGTAATTATTCAGAACAGACGGTCTGTGATATTTTAAATATGAATTAAATGTGTTAATTAGACAGATATACATATAAAATCAATTCTATCGAAAAATATTGTTGTTGCGCCACCGGGATTCGAACCTGGATCTCCTTCCTAACCGGGGAAGGTACATTATCCAACTATGCTACAGCGACAAATTTTAGAACTTTTTGATATTAATACATTTAATCAGTCCATTATTTGATAGAGCCATCTACCTTATTTTTACAGAATCTCAAATACCTTTGAGTAATCTGATAGCAGACGCGAGAATTATCAATTCATTTTTATTAAATTTTGGACACATTGATACAACTTTATTATGAGGAGAACACATTCTTATTGTGAAGTTGTAATTATTCAGAACATAGGTTCGTGATATTTTAAATATGAATTAAATATATTAATTAGAAAGATATATTTAATTCATATTTTCAATTTAATATTATCTAAAGAAGACCTCATTTTAAATTTGTTTAACCAGTTTAAATTCTTTTAATTTTCTTTTTCTTCCAATTTTCATGCAAACCAAGAGCCTCAGCTTGATTTTCAACACATAAATTCAAATATTTCTCCATTGCATCCGTTAGGTACTATGCCATATCTTTGAAGAAATATACATTAAAATATTTTTCTTTTTAAATGTGATTACACATTGAACATCTTCAGGGTTTAACTGCACTTCTTGCGTGGTGCCCATATAAGTCTCACGCCTAGGTGGAGTCTCATGAGGTCTGACGGATTGCGTCAGCCGATACAATGAGGATACTCGATCTCGGAAGAAGCGTTCGGGCATGTTTCGCCACACTCACTTTCGGTCCGATCGGGGGACAGGATTCACCTACTGACACAGATAAATCGCCAAGAGATGCGGAACGGTCCAGAGGACGTTTTTCTGTCTGTTGTGATTTAGGTGTACACTTTATACCGTTACTTATTACTTATTAATACAATTCTAATACTAACAAATTCAACTAAGCGGTTTTATAGCTGTAAAGATTGTACTGCTTTCTGTATTGATAAAACAGGTCGAAATTTTAACATAACAGTCAAAGAGCATTTAAGATGCTTAAATAGTAATATTTTTTCTGAATTTTACAATCATTTATTAGAAAATGTTCATAGCTTTGATAAAAATTTAGATTGTCTGTCGAACATCTGCACGCCAGTTCCGAGAGCAACAACGACATTTTATCAAAGACTCGACATGTTCTTAGCTCCGAAACTGTACAACACACTCAGCACCAACTGGAAATCGTTCAACTCCAATAAGATTACACAAATATGGACCCAAGATATGATCCAATCGGGTAGAGATCAATCAGAAGCATGGCTATCCAACATTCTAACATAATAATTATACAGTGGATACATTAATAATACACTAATTCTACAACACAGACTTCAGTCTAGCAAAGTAGCCAGGATAATGCTGTATATATCAGAGGTGGAGTCTATTCCATCCCACACAATAAACATACTACCATGTTATATATTAATATATTCACCTCTGTTATAACAAAAGTATGTATGTCAATAAATAAATAAATAAATATACAAGGTATATGATATTTGTAAACTAATTTATTTGTCAACATATAACAAACATGATAACTATTTAACATATGGTACTAATAATGAAAATCCATTAAAATATTTAGATACATAGGTGTGTTTAGATGTAAAAAATAAATGAAAAGAGAAAAAGAGGGAGAAGGGTGGGGAGGTTGCAACTGTTGTTGCGGTAAAGGGAGAGCAACATGTGTTTATAGGTAGAATAATTGGCCAAAATTGAGATTGTGGTGGGTCATAAGACGAACCCTTTGAGCGTAGTAAGGCTAATGTTGAAAAAGTAAATTTCTCATTACGGAATTTGCATGACAGGTGAACGAATGAATTTAGTATGTAAGATGTTCTACTTTTAAGAATGTGGAAGAGTGTGGATTGCCGGATTGATCTAGATGGTACGTGGAGAGATATTAACCGGTGTGATTGTGATTGATATTCGATATTATCAGTGATTGAAAACTGTGGCTGTGATCACAGATTCATTACTAATACGCGTGTGACGCTCGCTATCACAATACACGAAATAAATGAACAAATAAAAAAAAAAGTGATTTTGAGCTAATTTACTTATATTATTCAAACTATATTCTTGCATATATAATTAATATATGTCTAATTTAATATCATCATAAAGATAATGAAAAATCTTAACTCATTTTTCGGGTCAAATTCTCAGCATTTCGGGTCAAATGCGTAAAACCTTTTTGGCTGAATCTACTAGATGACGCTTTTCACGAATTATAACGCAATTTATTCGTGAATATTTTCACAACCAAATATAAAAAAAAAAAAAAAAATTAACAACGAATCACAATATTACTAGATATTCAATCACCGATAGTGAGTGTGACTCAAGGATATCGGTGATTGACTCACGGTTCGTGATTTTTAGCTCATCACTAATACGTATTATATAGAAATTAAATAAATAAATAAATATAAACAATGTAGGTCTTAAATTGAATAATTTAGAATCATTAGAAATAAATAAAGCGTGTAAAATAACCACAAATCCAATTTCACATATTTCATCATTGTATAAATTTAAGTTAAGTATACCAGATTTAATTTTTCATTAGTTTTTTTGAAAAAAATTCAAATATCGTTATATATATGGTTTTGGTTATGTAGTTTTCGTAACAGGTTGGCGTATTAATTGAGTGGTTAAAAAACTAAGTTAAATAATCTATATAAAAATTAAATTCTAGTCTGAAAATAGTTTGTCAGTGCATGACCAAACCATCCGGCATGTGAACTAGTGATCATAAATCATTGTCGTGACTGTGATTGTGTTCTTATTATAACGAAGATTGGTGACTGATTAGTTATTGTGACTGTGATTGTGTTCGATTATAACGAAGATTGGTAACTGATTAGTTATTGTGACTGTGATTGTGTTCGATTATAACGAAGATTGGTAACTGTTTAGTTATTGTGACTGTGATTGTGTTCGATTATAACGAAGATTGGTAACTGATTAGTTATTGTGACTGTGATTGTGTTCGATTATAACGAAGATTGGCAACTTGATTTAACTGTTTAGTTTCTAATCATTATCACAATCGAACATAATATCAGTCAAAATAACGGTTTAACAAATTCAAAATTTAATTAAATTATTTATATTGTAAAATACAACAATAACGATTTAATATGTTTTTATATTCTGAAGATTACATTGATTATTCTGTTTAAATATAGTTGCAGTCTGCCGAGGATAGTAAATAAATGAAGTACATTCGGTTTCGTTTGATTAGGTCTCACTGAACCTTTTGGCTCAATTAAGCGGCTGACCGAAATGAGCTAAGTTCCGTACAAAATTAAAAAAACTATCGAGCAAAAGTCTTGCTTTCCATCGAGACTACCAACTAACAGTGGCTTTGAAATTATTGTTATCCTGATTCTTGGCTGACGCCTCGGCAAGGGTTATGTGGCGTTTGTGCTGCTGTTACTTCACTGTGCCTAAGGATATCTACTTGAGAATCCCCATCACCGATGACCGAGTTAATTAGAATTGATTGTATTATATTGTATTATTCATCCACGTAGATCTCACATGACTGCGGTTTATGATCTTCATCAATTCTCGCCCTCTTGACTATCTTCCTCAACTTTTCTCGGCATTCTGCAGATCTTAAGGTGACCAGAGAAGTGCCTATTGTAACGTTTAGGAATCTTCTTTTGCCCACCGCAGTAAGCTTCTGGATGTAGTGATGGTAAACCGTCACGTGACTGAGATTTAACAATGATCAGTGAGTAAGATTTAACTGTCGGAGACTTACTTTCTAGTGTACCAGTCGTTGCTCGAAGAATCACATTAATCAGTTATCAATCATCGTCACAATCAAACACAATCACACTCACAATAACTGTTAAAATAACGATTTTATCATCACTATCTAGAAGCGATCTTCAAGCGCAAGTTGCGAAATTTAGGGATTCGTCTCTGGTAAATGGCTGAGAGTCTGTCCTTGTTGCTCAGTTCCTGCAGAATGGAGATATTTCTCTTATATCCATTGTCTTCAGGGTCCATATTTCCACACCGTATAAAACTCTAAAATGCACCAGAAACTGTATAGAGCCTGATCTTCGCTGTTTTGGAAATACAGGATAATAAATATGGAACGCTTCAAAATAAAATTCATTTAGTCTTGCACCAGGGCGACACGTTAGTCTCTTGCACTTTTTCCGACACGGCCACCAGCCGCGGTGCTCAGACTCTCGGTCGGCGGTGTTACAAGTGCACAATTACGCGGTGTGACGTGGCCCAGAGCCGAAACACGACAGTGCCAAGTGCCGAAAGCGAAAGTATGTATAATGATAGTAATACCCGGCAAATAGTGCGTGATATAATAATGGGATTATAAATCTACGAAATCGAAACACAAAACACCATAGTTAACCAAAATATTCAACTTAAATCTTTACGAGCCGACTAGTTTGACCAGTTCTTGCGCAACTGTTGAGCGCGACTTGTTTTATTGTACATTTATTTAATCAATTTAGAACCGATAGTAAAATAATTACACGAATCAACGCAAATGTATCATTTGGACTGGAACATTATCAGGAACTTGTCTGTTTATATAAATGCCTTCGATAGCTGGTACACAGGTTTCCGATTGAAAATAAGGACACATATGATATATGAACTTCATCCGATGTTGTAGATTTCGATCGACAGAAGCGCGCACTGGTGGTTTATTTGACCGGTCGAAGCGCGGAATGTAATTGAACCGCCTGACGTTTATCGTCTTCTTGGCTCTCCGAAAAAAGGCGGCAATACTCACGTAAATCAGGAGACCCAGTGGTACCAATCGAAGTAACAAGGCGTGTCAAAACTTGTCTTTAACCCTGCCCATCAGCACGTTTACATCATTTCTCAGTTTATTTTATTAACATGAAAAAAATAAATTATTACACTTTAAAAATAGAATTTTGCTTGATTAATTTACATGCAGAACATTTCACCTAAACACGCACATATCTATACCATACGGTCGCTAAATAATCAACATGTGGATATCTATCCCTGAACGCACATCACATTTACCGGTGCGTAAAACCAGCGCTCCTAATACTCGCAAAATAACGCCGGTCATAGTCATGTAATGGTCTATATACATATGATGTAATGGGATGTGTTTATTCTGCATGTTATTGGTACCTACATGATATTATATTAATACTTATGTAAACTAAAACAATCTACCTACAAACAAACAAATACACAAGGTCCCATATACGACATTTATTATGTGCCGTATTTAACAGTAAAAAAAATGAACACCTGCAAGCCAAATATCTGAACAACTCCCACGTTATTTCAAATGTAGAAACACGTTTTATTTTCATATTTGAAATATTATTATTAGGAACATACTTTTAATATAGTTAGTGTAAAGTACATGTAGTTTTGCTGTCTTAAAATGGATTTATTTCGTTTAAAGGATAATACTACTCGATGGTATCGCGAAACTATTTTATGTTTAAATTTAAGATATATTTATTTAATAATTCGTAAATAAGATTTTAAACCTTTGTTGTAATAGCTATGCCAATTTTTTGTGTTGTTTTTGTGCTGTAATAGCTATGCCAAGTCGCAAATCACAATGGCGGTGATGATTAAATCGGACGGGATGGAGTAGGAGGAGGAAATGGGGGAATCGATGAAGGTAAGGGAATCCTTCGATAGCTGGTTGATGACGCCGTTTCTATAATCTTCCTCAAGAGTTTCAACATTCACAACACACCAAAATCACAGGTAGTGATCCAACAAATAATCACATGATAACATTTCCTCTCCGAATGGTCGAATTTTACGAATTCATAAACAATCAGTTGAGCCAAAGTAACAATGTGTACTGATTGGGAATGGGCTTAGCGGGTAGAAACAAAATGAAAACTTGTGAAAATAACGCTACATTTAATTTCAACTTATGAAAGTATATGTGTGTACCTATTAAAAAAAAAAATTACGTAACACAGTTGTATTATAATATAAATATTTAGAATACGTTACGGCACAGTTTGAGAACCGGCGCAGATGTGAAAGTTTTTCCACGGCGTGTGACGCAATCGACACACTTACTGAGTGGAATTTAGATTCTACAATATAATGTTGAGTACCTGCCCGCCGCCTGTCCCCTCCGAGGTAGGCAGTGAGGATACAACAATCGTACAATTTGTTTCATCTGCATTGAACGGCCCCACTCCCCAATCTTCCCCGAAAACAAAGTCAGTTCAGCACGACAAGACATTATTTTTGCGAATTAATATTAATGTCTTCACTGTCCCCGAGCGTATAGATATAATATTAGTATCAATGAACAATTCGTTGACCTTTCAACTGCCAACTGGAAAAATGATTAAAAAATACGACTCCAATCCCTGCAAGCTTGCAAGGTCCAAAAGTGCGTGTTAACACGCTTGTATCTTAGACTGATATACAAAGATCAGCGTGTTAACATGTTCATTGTATTTAAAAGATGAAGAGGTTGACGAGCTTATTATGCTCACGTTTCAGAACACGGGGGATGAAGTCAGTGGCGTAACTACAAATATTGGACCCAAATGCCAAAAAAGGGTCCCCCTGTATATATATATATGTGTGTATGTACGAATAATAATATTTAATACTGCATAGTTTTATTCATTAAATGGATAGTGAAATTGATTTCTTGTCTCTTATAATATTCAATGACATTATTCCGTATAGTGTGTGGTGAGCGTGCACACGCCCATAGACATGGCCGTGTAAGGGATCACTTATCAACCATATAGGGCCCAAAACAAAAGCGATCAATCAGAAGAGACAATAAGTCACATGCATCGTGACGGACACTGCCCAAGCTGATAGCGACCACTTCTCAGCAGACCGTTTTCTCATCGACATCTTGCTCGCATTTAACTATACAATTCTTTACATCAATAAACGTATTGAAAATATTTTTTAATATAATAAAATATAATGCAATACGTATTAAATGTATCAATTAGAAAGATGTACAGAAAAAAATCAATTTATCGAAAAAATATTTTTGGTGCTACCGGGATTCGAACCAGGATCTTTTCCTATCTGAGGAATTGCGTTACCATTACGCCACATCAACCATGCAAGATGTCGACAAATTTTTGAACCTATGCGAGGCAGCTCTTTCAAACTGACACATCTGGCCATCGCCTTTTCATTGCGACAAATCACAAAAAATACCTTTGAGTAATTTACGCTAGGAGATGCCAGATGTCACATCATAATAATAATGTGTTATTTTTAAAAAAATAAAATAAAAATGTATTATTGACTGGCGTGGACTATTTGGGCCCCCCATATAATGTGAGACAGAACAGAGAAGAAGAAGAAACGATTAAATTAAATGATGCACAGAAAGAATCTCTTCATCGAAAAAATATATGCGTGCCACCAAGACTAGGGTTGCCAACCGTCCCGGGTTTGCCGGGATCGTCCCGGAATTGGAATCGCTGTCCCGTATCCCGGATGAATAAAAATATAACGTTTAAGTAGTTGTTATAAGATTTAAAATTTAAATTTTTTATTACTATAATTATGTAATATATGTATGTGTATATATATATGTGTGTAATAAAGTTTGTATAACAAAAAAAATTTTGAGTTATTTGTCCCGGAATTGTCCCAGAAAAAGTTAACCTAACCTAACCTAACCAAGACACGAACACAAAAATATTTCAAATGTACATGTTTTCGAAAAATTTAGCACTCGGGCTGATTGTGTGGTCAGTAGTAAATTTTTACTAATGTCTGGTTAAAATCGTTCTAATTTCAGATTGTTCTAATGTCAAATATATAATTAAGAGAACACATTCTAATTGTGAATCTCAAATACCTTTGAGTAATCTGTTAGCAGACGCCAGAATTATCAATTCATTTTTATTAAATTTTGGACACATTGATACAAATTATATTATTAAGGAGAACACATTCTCACTGTGAAGTTGTAATTATTCAGAACATAGCTCTGTGATATTTTAAATATGAATTAAATATATTAATTAGAAAGATATACATATAAAAACACCAACTGTATCGAAAAATATTGTTGTTGCGCCACCGGGATTCGAACCTGATAAGGTAGATGGTTCTTTCAAATAATGGAACGATTAAATGTATTTAAATAAAAAGGTAACATATAGGTTCAAAAATTTGTCGCTGTAGCATAGTTGAATAATGCAAGTTCCCCGGTTTGGAAAGAGATCCAGGTTCGAATCCCGGTGGCGCAACAATATATATAAAATCAAATTGATAAAAATAAGGCAGATGGCTCTTTTAAATAATGGAACGATTAAATGTATTAATATAAAAAAGGTAACATATAGGTTTGAAAATTTGTCGCTAAAAATATCGTGGCTGTAGCATAGTTGGATAATTCACCTTCTTCGGTTTGGAAAGAGATCCGGGTGGCGCAACAGCAATATTTTTCGATAAAATTGATTTTATATGTATATCTTTCTAATTAATATATTTAATTCATATTTAAAATATACAATTGTCAAAGCATAGATGAGACGTCTATAGGCGCGACAAATAATCATGAATTGTACTTTATTTTATGCTATATCTATGGATTTAGTGGTGAATTTTTTTCAGATTATGTTCTAATGTATATTAAACAACTAGATCATCATCGGACGAACTCTCATCACTGAAATAGCGGGATGTTGAATGAATAATTGTCGTATACTGTAATTTTAATAGTATCAATGTGTCAGATGACTTTTGGAACAGCTGTGAAGAGTCCGGCATGTTTAACCCTTCCCAAACCATGCTGCAACACAGGTCTACCTTTATAATTAAATACGTGCAACATAAAATTCATATTTTAGATAATCCTAAAGAAAATATTAGCGCTTAGGAATGACTAGTGAAAAACCAATTATGAAAATGGAATCGTACAAAAATCCGTTGTAAAATTAATACGTTGGTAAAAATACCATTTGTGATATGAAAGACAGAGATCACACACTATTTTCACAGTGAAAAGAACAACAAACATACAAATATAATTGTCTCTTTCTTACTAATTAAATGAAGAGAGATAAGAAGTATTGTTATGTGTATATTACAATTGTATAGGATTTAATGAATGCTCTAAATTATGTTATTAATTATTAAGGAGAACACATTCTTATTGTGAAGTTGTAATTATTCAAAAAGATTTGAGATTCCGTAAAAACAATGTAGATGGCTTTCAAATAATGGAACGACAGATGTATTAATTTGAAAAAATGTAACATATAGGTTTGAAAATTTGTCATGAAAAATACTGGCGCTATAACACAATTGGTAGTGTACTTCCCCAGATTAGAAATAGAGATCCAGGTTCGAATCCCGGTAGCGCAATAACAATATTTTTCGACAAAATTGATTTATATGTATATATTTATAATTAATACATTAAATTAGTATGTTATTAATAATTTTTTCAAAATTGAATGCTCAATATTTACAGTAAATTCGTACCATTAAAGCCATTTAAGCTAATAAAAACATTTTTTCTAATTGTTATTTACAGTAACACGAGTTGACAGCATGGCTGCGTTCGGGTATTTTGTATCATGGTATGGTAAAGGTTAATTATCTTTTCTCGTTTTTATTATCGCATATCGGAGAGTAAAATGAATTTACTACAGGGTGCACTTTCGAGAAGTGAATATTTGAAGTGTATTAATTATGCAATACATTACATACATATATACATACGGCAATTAATTACTAAATTCATATGGCGTCCCTTAATATTCACCTTTTTCTTTTTCTATATAGCACAATTATTGCATTCAGTAATTATCTGATATAGGTTAACTCCGGTAACATCGTACCAGAGCCACACCTGTACAATTTGACGTGAGACTCGTTATCACATTCAATTCAGAGGGCAGCCAGAGAGAAGCTATAGAAATCATACACCCCCAAAAGGGGAGGGTATACATCACATTTATGTGTTGAAGTCGCAAAACTCGGTCACAGCGCGGCAGAAATACGTGCGAGGGGCATCGTCCTTCCCAGCAACCCCCAGCGGGAGACCCACACCCTATTAAATGGCCAAAGGGGGAAGTGGTCCCTCACATTACTTCATCTTCTCGTGTCACATCCATTAAAAAAAACATTGTCTCTAATTATTTTGTTTACTGCGACCGCAAAAGCTCGACAGTAGACTGGCTTTTCAGACATGATGTTCTACTTCTTTCAGTGATCTTTCACTGCATTATTTCATACTTCTCTAGATGTCTCATCACTAGTCTGAGATATTGATATATGAATATTTCTGATTTGTGTTGTTTTAATTACATATTTTTTTTATCATTAACTTTGTTTTATTAACCACTTATTGAGTAATAATACATCTACCGGTTTCGAAAAATATAATTTTCTTCTTCAGGATATCAATGACTAATGAAAAACATATGTTATTGTTTCTTTAACAGAATCATGCAAAACAGAACAAGAACATGCAAAATTGACATTCTTAATTATTTATCGAAATCATGACAATTTTCTATCAAATGATTAGCAAATTCTGAAAACCCACTATTGTTCAAACATCTCAAATGCTCCCTTACTCTTATATTAAAATTTTTCACCGTTTTACCAATATAAAATGCAGCACAATCTTTGCAACTAAATTTATAGACACCAGAATTGTTAAATTTATCATCTTTGTCTTTAGATTTTATGAGTATATTTCCTATATTATTATTTGTATAAAATGCTGCATTATATATTTGTAAAACTGGTTGAAATTTTAATACAAGAGTAAAGAAGCATTTGAGATGTTTAAAAAATTGTGGGTTTTCAGAATTTTCTAATCATTTGATAGAAAATGGTCATGGTTTCGATAAAAAATTGGGATTGTCAATTTTGCATGTAAACGGGGTTGGTCACAAATTAAATAATTTGGAATCGTTGGAGATAAATAAAGCGTGTAAAACTAATCAAAAAATTATAAACAACCAACTAAATTTAACTACGAGTCCTAAAAATTATTCTAGTATTTTTGTATCAAGTAAGGTGCTAAATTTATTTTTTAAAAATAGATTCTGTTAAAGACACTATAATATATTAGTTATTGATATCCTAATATTTTTCGAAACGGGTAAATGTAGTTTTACTCAATAAGTGGTTAATAAAACAAAGTTAAAAATAAAAATTATGAATTTTTACCACAAAGTTAATTTTGCCAATTTAAAAAAAATATTTTAAGTATTCTTCTATTGTACAGTAAAGCCTCACTTAACCAATTAACGCGAACAAATATCCAATCAAATATGTTCTTATTTTTGTAACTCATAATTTCCGCCGCCCTAGTGACCATAATTTTTTATATATATATATATATCAACATGGCCAATTATCGATAGTAATAATAATAATGTGTTTATTCCAGCGTGATCAGGTTTTTTTTTAACAAGATAATACATATTATGTTATACATTAAAGGTTATGAAATAAATATAATGCTATGAAAAAGAAAACCAAGGAAAATATTAATAAAAAAAAATTAAAAAAGTTAATAAAAAGTAAAAAGTTCAAAATATAAATATTACATATATAACTACTTCAGTCACGGCCATTGTTGTATATGTAGCTATTTTGTAGGCGCTGCCATTCTCTGGTCAGGGAACCAGCTTCCCATGAGAGCGCCGCTTGCACCAGAGAGTTGGTGCTGCGCTCCAGCCGCAGCTTTACGCCCGCAACTCGATGTCTCAGAAGCGGAACGAATCCATGTATACGTCCATCGGTAAACATTGTAGATGCGCTGCAATAACGCGCCAATCCGAACAGAATGGGTTGTTGTACTGAATTTGGAGGCGGTTATACGTCACTCGCTCGTATTTCGACCAGAGCTCGCAGGTATACATGGCTTGGTGACGTCACTACTACAATATGACCAGCAACTAGTCTGGGAGGAGAAAGGAATTTGCATAAATGGCGAGTGTTTAGGTATTGAGGTCCAATAACTGGAAACAACAGTTGATAATTCTAATAAATCTCGATAATCTCCGTAACGGTAATGAATTTTAACATACAGCTTAAACACTTTCGACCGTTTTGTTCCTCTCCGCGCGCCTCCTCCCCCCGCGTCGCGGCCGGGGTCCTCTGGGTCCATGCATCTTGAATGAACTTTCCACCGCTTGCAATACTCACACACGCGCGCGCGCGGGCCGCCTTATGTACCGACACACGCACACTGGCGAGATCGCCCCGCAGTGTGCGGTGTACACTGGTATAGACACGTGCTGAATTCTGTGCGTCGCGGCGCCCGTCAAACCGCGGGCCGCCGCCGCCGCGAGCAGCCACAATCTCGGGACGTGCGCTATTTGTATTATTAAATTGTTATTTATTTTGTAACCCTAAACACCCTCGAGGGTTATTGCATTTAAATTGAAACATCATTTTTACAACATTTTTTTTCAGTCGCTACACATCTTATTCATTATTAAGACACTTGTCATAACGGGGCATGAAAACCACGTCTGTACTCCGTGTTTGACTTCATCATCGTCATCAGAACCCTCGCCACCGAGGAACCGCTTCAGATGAAGGAAAATATGGAAATCACTTGGCGCCAAATCAGGACACACTTGGCGATGAATGACCGTATCTCATAGTCGGCGTGCTGATATATTATCTTGAACATTTCAACCACTCACTGCAAGATGACCACACTATGTGAATGTCTCTAACGTTGCATTGGGTGAGTCAACAGATCAACAGAGAAACTATTGCGTATGCGCAACGTCGCAGCAGCAGCGCTACACGTCTCATATATTTAAAGTACACATATTTCTTCAAGTCACGAAAAATGTCAACGAAATTCAACTTGTTACCAAGCCGATGCATCCGCGATATTGGAGAGTTAACAGCATCATTATTTCTATGTGTACCTACAGAGAACACTTCGTGTTGTCTCGTTTGAGTTGGTACTTTATACGAAATCACTTGTGTTATAATATTTAACAGATAAAGAATATTGCTTTAAATAATTAGATTCTGAAATAAAATGAATATCAAATTTAGTACATAGATGGCGATAGTGTAGTGGTATTCGAAGTGGTTCGATATTTTAACATATATACAACAAGATATAGAAATTGATTGGGTGGAATGGCGAACGTTACTTTGTGTAAAGTAAAGTGATCACTTAAAGACAGGTCATAAGCCCCGTAATACCCATACTTACATATTTCCCATATAATATAATATAAATAGCTTCGTCTCTATGAGATGTCTATAATTACTTTAAAAAAATGTTTAACTCTAGTAATGTGCAATTATTTAAAGTGTATTTAAAAAATATAAGAAAAAAGACTCCTATGTGTTGTAGTAACAACATACACATATAAACTTAAAAAACAATTTTCATACATAAATTTTCTGTCACTAGCATAAAAGAGTGATGTTATTACACAAAGTGTAATAGAAAATAGTATTGTTGAATAAATGACAATTTTTGGTCGAAGAGCACACCTACACCCGCACAACTGAGAGCCTACTTAGATCTATGTACAGAATGGCCCAAAAAAAGTGAGAATATTTCGTAAAATGTGATATATTTAAATCAAAATTAGTTTAACTGTATCAACAATAGCTTAAATAGTTTACCCATTTACTTACTTACTTATTTACCATTGATTATTAATTTTCCCATTGTTTATATTTGATTTTTCCAGAATGACAAAAATCACTGTAAAAGACCGTATTCTGATCAAAAGTTTGCGAATTGAAAAACGTCGGGGTGCTAGGAAAACGACCAAAGAGTTTCAAAACAAAGTCTGGAGTATAGCTAGACATTACAGCAGCACGGAGCTCCATCTCACACAGCCAGAAATACAATCAACTTTCTTCGTCGTGAGAATGTTGATTTGATTTGGAGTGACAATTCGCGATAGACTCCCTAAGCGGGAGAAATGACAAGACACGTATGTTTGAATTACGCTGTCCACTATCTCATTTCAGTCTGCTGATACCTTCCCAGCATTACCCATCGTGAGATCCACACCCGAATAAAACTGCAGAAAAGGTGGCAACGATTTATCTCAATCAATCGTCATAATGTTAGAGTTCGAAGATTTTAAGTTAAATAATTATTATTATTAGATTGGAAAAAGAAATATTGACATATGTCTATTATTATGAAAATGATCTATGTCATGTTTCTTTCGTTTCGAGATATTTAAAGGTGAGCGTTTGAATTGATAGAAATATATTTTTATATTACACAGCACAATGTTTCAAAATTTATTTAGTTTACTAGATTAGTAGCTTATAAGAAAATAAAAAAATTAAGGTTGATTTCTTGACTTGGACCACTTTCATAGTAATGGGTATATTGTAGAGTTATTTGTTGTTCAATGATTTAGTACACTGTTTATTAGGCATACATTTCATACATTACAAAAAAATATATCATTATTATATACTTACTGGTAGAAAAGGAACGAAAGTAGACTGAATGCAGTGGAAATGAGATCACTTAGGCGTATATGTGGCAAATCTATTTATGACAGAGTAAAGAATGAAGAAATAAGGAAAGCTGATGTTAGTATAGTGAGTAAGATTAAGAAATGATCACTTAGGTGGTTTGGTCACATGGAACGGATGAATGAGGAGAGAATGGTAAGAAAGATATATGACGCATATGGAGGATGCCTCAGCAATCGGTGAGCTTGTATGAGAAGATGTATGAATGTCGATGAGGTGAGAATTGTGTGTCAGGACAGAAGAGTGTGGCGCTCTATCCTCTCTGCCTACCCCCGCGGAGAAACGGCGTGATGGTAAGTAAGTAAGTAAGTAAGTATACGACAATTTGACACCACATTCTAATAGGGCAATAGTGAGATGGTAGATCGCTCGCTAATTTTTGATGCAGGTAACGACTGATAACAGATAGTAGATTTTGCATATTCGTTACCGATGGCAGATTCAGCCGTGACAACGCCACCGTTTGACATTCCCTGCAGTACACGTGTACGCGGTCCGAATGACCCACTTCCCCTCCTCCGGCCGCCGCCCCCCGCCCCCCGCCCCGCGGACGACAGTGCCGACGGTAAACACTGGAGAGGCACACGTGGTCAGGCCCAAGTAGTCTGATAAAACATGGCCGCTCCGGAGCTTGTGAAGAATAGACACTGTGTTCAAATTCGGAAAATTATTTTTTCGTATTTTTCCACTCAAAATCGTGTTTTGATTTAAAACCACTATTTATTGACGCAACAACACGTTTTAAAATAAATAAACACCAACAACTATTCTGAATTTGCCGATCAACTTTTAGAAACAAACGATTCTTATGATATTACAATGTTAAATAGAAAATTAAATATAAATAAAAAAATCCTTTTTATATGTATTAATTAGAAAGAAGATATACATATAACATCAATTTTATCAAAAAATATTGTTGTTTCTAATATATGTTACAGTAGACAGTACTTTTGACGACAAACTTTCGAACTCATAAGTTAGACTTTTCAAATTAATACATCTATCATTCCGAATCGAAAACCATCTACTTTGTTTTTATGAAATCTCAAATACGTTTGAGTAAACCGATAAGAGACGTCAGAATTAACAATTCATTTTTATTAAATTTTGGACACAATGATACAACTTATATATTATTATTTATTGTTCAGAATATAGCTCTGTGATATTTTATATACTAATTATATATATTAATTAGAAATATATACGTATAAAATAAAATATTGTTGTTGCTACCGGGATTCGAACCTGGATCTCTTTCCAATCCGGGGAAGGTGCATATCGTCAAAAGTATTATCTGCTGTATATCAAATATCATGGTAAAATTGATTTTATATATATATATTTGTAATTAATACATTTAATTAGTATTTAAAATATCACAGACCTATGTTCTGAATAATTACAACTTCACAATATGGATTTGTTCTTATTAATAAATTCTTTTGCATATAGTCACCTTTTTAATTTGTTTATAAGCCACTTATACATATATATTTTTGTTTTTATCTATGTGTGCATTTTTAATTTTAGTATACAATTGTTTCCTGAAGAAGATACCATAGATATCGAAACATTCTGATGTATTAATAAATAGTGGTTTTAAATGAAGTCTGTTTATATAGTATTTTAGCGTTAGCTTAGACATAATTAAAAATTGCATTTAAAATTTCTTATGCATCAATATGTCCAAAGTAAAATAGAATTAATGGTATGACACGCCGAAAGTCTGGAGAAGCGGAAATAATTAAGAAAGAAGCTAAATAATATTTGGGATTCTTTGATATCCGGCTTGCGTGGACCGCAAGGTACTCACACACGTCTCTATCCTCCAGGAGTTGCGTCTGATCGGAGTGACCTTGGTATTAGCAGGTAGGGCGAATCAGGAGCTGAATCTCATCTGATCGAGGCCAGTGGCGTGCAGTAGGCACACTCTTAGGTTATGCTGTTACCGACGATGCTAACTAAGTATACAATATACTACGTATCGAAAAAAATGTTAGATTTTATTTTAATTTTGGGAAAAATTAATTCTATTAATTTCAAAATATTAGGAGAACACATTCTTATTGTGAAGTTGTAATTATTATACATGGACAATGTACCTTTCCCGGTTAGGAAAGAGATCCAGGTTCGAATAAAATTGATTTTATATGTATATCTTTCTAATTAATACATTTAATTAGTATTTGTTTATTGAGTTTAAACACATCTACCGGTTTCGAAAAATACCATTTTCTTCTTCAGGATGTCAATACTAACTAAAAACAACAATTATTTAAAAAATAAATTTAGTACCTAACTCAAATTTTAGAATGGGACTCGTAGTTAAATTCAGTTGGTTGTTTATAATTTTTTTAGATTAGTTTTACACGCTTTATTTATCTCCAACGATTCCAAATTATTTCATTTGTGACCAACACCGTTTATGTGCGAAATTGACAATCCCAATTTTTTATCAAAACTATGACCATTTTCTATCAGATGATTAGAAAATTCTGAAAACTCACTATTTATTACTATAATGTACTGCAAAAACTGTGCTAGTTGCTACCGGGATTTGAATCTGGGAATCTGGGTGTTGTGTGAAACCAAGTCGTCTGCTACTGTGAGGGTCTGAGGTACTATGACTGCCTTCCTCAATTGAAACGAGTACTGCGCAGTAATTTTGAAGAGGTGTTTTTGTTCAGCGGAGATGTTCTTTTCCCCCCCTTACTTAACTCGGCCCAAGAGTTGATTGCTCCAGTCTGATTTGTTGTGTGCAACCTTCAAATATGTTGGAGACGTTAACTTTAACATACCTTGGTTGGTACATAAATCTACCGGCAAAAGAAAGACCTATTCTCGTCCCTGTGGCATTTCAGTATTTTCCGATAAATGATAACATCTGGTAAGTTGGAAACAGAGAACAATTGATTGGGAGTCGCTTGTATTCAACATCATATTAAGATGAAAGGTCCGAATGCAAGTTTGTTCAGTATTGACTGTCTAATGATCACCGGTCGCCGTATGCCCCCTACCCCCTCCCCCTATACCCAGACCTTTTTCTGTGGTGTTCGGCCAAAATAGTTCGACTACATACTTATTCGGTGTCACTGCGGCACTGACGCATACGAATCGAACATCTTGTCCACTGTCCACCAGTGTTCGTGATCAGCGCGTCCAAATATATTGCCTCTTGAACTACCCCACGTTCTACTATTTGGGAAGTTTTCGATGATGCATTAGTACGATTCATAACCATTCTTTTTTACAGTGCTTATTATTAAAATGTACATAGCACCATTTTTGTAAATAATTCCCCTTTAAGTTTAATTACAGGGTGGCCTAAAAAGAGAGAGAACATCTCGTAACACAAGAGTAATTTCAAAACATAATATAATTAATTATAATTCTTAATGTCATTTTTTTGCACAATATTTAGCTAATCAGAAATCATCAAAACACCCCCCATATTGCATAATCTAATGGCTTTAAATCTGGGCTGTTCGGTGGCCACGCGCCTGGCTTGATGAAATTAACATTCTCACGACGAAGCAAGTTGATTGCATTTCTGATTGTGTGAGATGGAGCTCCGTCTTGCTGTAATGTCTAGCTATACTCCAGGCTTTGTTTTGAAACTCTTTGATCATTTTCCTAGCACCCCGACGTTTTTCAATTCGCAAATTTTTGATCAGAATACGGTCTTCTGCAGAAGAGATTTGTCATTATTAATAATCAAAGATGGCGACCGAAAATTGTCAAAATAAAACGTAATATAGGTAAGTGAGTAAATTAGTAAACTATTTAAGCTATTGTCGATATAGTTAAACTAATTTTGATGTAATTATATCACATTTTACGAAATGTTCTCACTTTTTTTGGGTCACCCTGTATATATTATATATCATAGTCTTTAGCCACTACCACACTATAATTGTAAATACATGTAATTGTTATAAAACCTGTATTTTGAATATTTTTTGTAATAACGTACATATCCGAAACATTAAAGCTTCTAGGCCTGCCGCCACAAATGCACGTTCACTGAACTCTAACAATAACTGATCGCGTCCGCAACTCCTCCTGCGGCTGAAGTAGATAGTCAGACGCCTACGAATCAAGACGTCTGGGATGTAGAGATGTTTAAGACACAGAGGCGTCATGTTACGTGTCGTCTTGTGCATCGGCCAGTCCGACACGAATTTTACTCTATCATCATATAATGTAACATATAGTTAGCACGCACTGAATTGTCAGTAGCTCGTACCGGACAGATCAGTGATTCCCAAAGTGGTCTATATCGACCCCCAAGGGTCTATGATAACCTGCAAGGGGTCTACGTCAGCGAAAAAAAAATTTGGGGGTCCATGAAATGAAAATGGGGGTCCACGATAGTGGATCTCAACATACACTGATAGTACCTATTTACTTACATTATAATCTTATAATATAAAGACATATACATTATTTATAAAAGTACCTATGAATTAAAAAAATTATTATATATGTTTATAAAATTGTGTAAGTTGTAGGATGTAGGCATTCGCTTTGTGGTTTATGTTTTTAACACTAAACTTCACTACAATTAGAAATGTACAAAAAATCAATATCAGGTAAGTAGTGGGTTTACCAAAAACCGAAAAACATGGCAAGGGGTCTACGACTCAAAAAAGTCTGGGTCAGATTTAAAAATAAAAAAATATTGTGGAATTGAATAAAAGAAAATCTTAAAAAATGTTAAGTTTAACAGTAAATTAAAATGCAAACAACATTTAGTACAACAACTAATACACAATACTGTCGGGATTGGCGCGTTATTGCAGCGCATCTACAATGTTTGCGGAAGGCCGTATACATGGATTGTATATATATATATACACTTCTGATACATTGAGTTGCAGCAACTCTCTAGTGCAAGCGGCGCTCTCGTGGAAAGCTGGTTCCCTTACCAGAGAATGGCAACAGATACAATAATGGCCGTGAAATTTTATTTATATTTTTATATATATGTGTGAACTTTTTATTTATACATATTTTATTGCTTTTCTTTTCATAACATTAATAATATTGCGTGACTTAAATGAACACGGACAAATATATATAACCTACAAACCCCAAGAGCGCATACTACATTTGGTCAAATATTTTGGACCTAAACTATTTAATAGAATGCTAAAAGACTTAAATCAATTGAATTGTCCCAAGAACATGAAACTATATATTAAAACTTGGATTCGTAATACGGGTAGAGCCAGTATCGGTGCACTCACCCAAACATATTGACTCATACCTATATTAATTATTGCTACAAAGTGATCCAAAAATTAAGTCCATTTTAAAATTGTTCTTCATATACACCTTTTACATAGTAATAAATGTAATCCTATCTACTACTTGTGATTCTAATTAATTGAACAATTGCTTGTAAACTATGCCCGTCTCGTGAGACGGGCACAGTCCGCATGTAATACCTAATATTAATACGAGAAATCAAAACGGCAATAATATTAAAACACTAATCTGATAGTACAATTGTTTCTGCGTACGACGGTCTATATAATCTATCCCCAGGCAGTCGGCCTTTGGCCATGAAACCACACGTTTCGAGAGCAGTTCATTGTGTATGTAAAATTTTTTAAGAACATGTCTTATTGGATATTTGCTA
Source organism: Eubasilissa splendida (assembly GCA_031772225.1). Taxonomy (NCBI): domain Eukaryota; kingdom Metazoa; phylum Arthropoda; class Insecta; order Trichoptera; family Phryganeidae; genus Eubasilissa; species Eubasilissa splendida. The sequence goes on along the minus strand of CM062869.1, from coordinate 13,817,032 downwards.
GGTTTAATTGATTAAGTTAGGTTGTTCTAAGATAGACAACTTCCATTTTTTAAGAATCTATTATCAGTCTTGCTACAATAGCCGCGTAGCGTAGAAGCCACCTAGAATCAAGGTACAGAACTTTAAAATGATATAAAACACATAAAAATCCATATGGTCCTTATTGAAAAGATAATTATATGTCAGTAGTAATTAAATATGATTTCACGCATATTGGGCGCCGCGGCTGGCTCGAATAAAGCGCAATCTGGAAGTCCAATTTTCGACCACTTTTTGAAGCAGCTGGGGAACGTATATCGGCAATAACGCGACGAATGTTGGCTTCCGAGTCGTCTATCGTCTCTGGTTTATCGGCGTAGACTAACAACTTCACATATATATCTCTACAGAAAATAATGAATGCACGTAGTGCACTGTAAGTTTCGCGAATTTCTAAATAAATTTGTGCAATTTGTAGGCGTTGTGAAATGGCAAAACAAACTGAGCACAAATCAGCTGTCAGCTGTCAAATTGGCTGTCGCTGGAAAAAGTGTTGCCAATTCGGAAAGCAGAAATAAAAACATGTTATTTAAACACGCCAGTATATTTACCAGCGAATCGACTTTACTCGTGTCGTAAAATTTTACGGCACATTCCTCTAATAAATGTAATATAATCATACAGAAAATTGGTAGTGTACCAAGATTTAATAATTGCTGCGACAAACGCGCCATGAGGCCTGGCGCCAAATGTTGCCCACCCAAAATTTTAATTAATAGAACATGACTACACTTATGGAGGATTTCTTCATTTTCTTCTTCATCCTCTCTTCTTTCCTTTTTCATGTCAGTATTGACACATAGTGGCCTCAATCAGATGAGACTGATCTCCTAATGCACCTTTACAAATTCTGGTCCAGTGTCGCCTTCACAACTGAATATATTCTTCTAAGCGCCCATTGACGCCAGCCTAGTCACAACTTCATCTTCATATCTGCATTAGTCTTCGAAGGATTGGAATGCAGACCTAATTAGTAATGGGACTAATTTTGTTTTATATAAGGAATTTATTCGGGTATGGGTGACTCGTTGGAGCTGCTTAGGTGCAATAGGCGCGGCCTCATGTTTAGCAACTCCATTAGGCTGTACATGTGAGTGTGACTCAATACATTTTATATCTCGTCCACTGTGTTTTTTTGATAAATGGATCCCTGAGTGTCTGCCTTGAACTACTGCACCTTAATTTTCCATCTGCATATCAAACAATGTTCAATGGATTTGTGTTATATGATTTTTATGAATAAATACAGCATTTAAGGGACGCTGGAGGGTCTAAATTTAAAAATGAGTCACTTATTTTTATTATTTTTAATGAGTGAGATCGACAAAGAAGCCCTACTAGTTTCTAAACTACTACGTCGAAGATTAACTAAATTTAGAAGAACTGCTCATCTCAAGGGACGTATAAGTATGACTGAATAAAGACCTGATGTTTTACATAGCTTTGCATGGACCTTGAGAAGAAAAAAAAAACCTGAAAAAAAAAGTCTCTATTCTCCAGAAACTTTGTATTAAGGACAGCATCTCAAAATCTTTCGCCCTTTGGGCATGTTGCTAGAAAAAAAGTAGATAGATTGGAGAATGTACAAGGACGTAAAGGTGGATAGACAGGTCTAAGACGTGATCGGAGCCACGTAAACAAGGAGATCGTGAAGAGTGGAAGCAAAGAGTACGCGCTGTTGAAGGAAACTACAAAACCACGATGAGCTCATCGACTGAGAAAGAGTTTTTGAAGAACGTCTACGTAGATATAATGGTTCTTGTCCATTACCTACCCACTACCCTCTCCCTCTATACGCGGAAAACAACATTTTTGTGTGTTTTTGGAAAAGTTTACCAGTGGTATAGAGGCTATAAAAACTGTGTCAATTATCTTTCTGCCGTGTGGGTATGATAAATTGACGTAGAGTGTACTCGGTGTTCGGTTTCTCGCTACCGTGCGTACCGATTAGCACATCTTGCTATTGTGTCACACTTCGCGCCATCACCGAAGTATATGAAAAAGAGTACTAAAGAAGTGAAGAAAATTTATCTACCTAAAGGAGCATTTCTCAGGTGTGTCGTGTTTCTTCCTGGTTCTAGTTGCTCCCTCAGCTCCCCTGTTTTCTATTCTATCCGCCAATCTTACATCCCGTTTCCCTATCTCTCGCGGACAACGTCATTGTGATCTTCAGAAGCAAAGTATATACATTTTGCCATGTATGAATTGCTCAGAATTGTATGAACAATCTAAATATAACATTAGTAATCTTTAGAATACAATTTACCGCTTGGATGGATCGCTAATTTTGAACAATTAATTGTAATGTGCACTTGTGGAATTTCGTACTGAAGCGTGTAATTATGCATATTGTATACACCTTATTATGTATTACCACAAATATGGACCAGCAAAATGTCGTGATTTGAAATTATTTAAAACTAGCACATAAGCAATTCTTAATCAGCAATCGTGGGGTCTCAATCCTCAATCCCCAAGTCCCCAAAACGAACGTCGATGTAATTAAAATTATTCCACCTTTGTAAGTTAGCTGTCGGAGAAAGAGAAAGAGCTATTAAGAAAATATGACAGTCGTTTCGTACACTTCATTTCAAATTGAATATATATTTACATACTGTTATTGAATATATAAAAGAGAAAATATTTAAGTAATCTTTACCTAAAGATATTACAAAACATGTTCGCTTTCGTCTCACAGAGCTGATCGTCCAGTAAATCCAGAAAGTCAGAAAGGGGAATGGAATACGACAATTTCGGTCGTAAATCGGAATCACAGCAAGGTGTGGGGGGGAGTAGAGAAACGTAGTACAGGATAAGGTCGGTGAGGGGATAAAGATTCTAGTCGAAGGACCAGTGATCTCTTATATATTTATGACGTCCTGCAGTCACCACCGAGATCACGCAATAAATGGCACGCGGATGAGCCGATCTCCGCTCCCAAGTGAAGACGGCGATACCACAAGTTCACCCACGGCTCAAATAACCAATAAACAACATAACTGTATACACAAATCACAAGATAACAAACAATACAGTGCTGGTGCACTGGAGCTGAAAGATCCACACCGCGAGATCGAACACAATATCGCTCAAGTTGACGTAACGATGACTGACAACTGATTATTCGTAATTCTTCAAGCAATGTCTGCAACGCTAAAAAGTAAACCCCCAACATCTGGCTTCATCGGCTTAAAATTAACGCACGTATTAGTTCAAACGCGAATATTTACGTGATTTTGATACAGTTACATCACGGGAGGGAGACCAACTATCAAACTTAACATGCCACCCTTGTACTCTGTCAATGATTTTTGTCTTTTATTTTGATTGTATTTATTTTTAATTATATTTTAGTTGGCGGCTCCATTTCGGCAACTTTTCTATTTCCATTTCCAACAACTCGGCCATCTAACCTCATCTGCGATGCGTCGTCTGCGATCTTGCGCTGGGGATCTTTCGGCCTCTATGGCTCTGGCATGCGCGTGCTATTCTGCGGATTACACACGCGCCCGTGTTGAAGTGGCCATGCACGTTGGCCACTTCGCTCAAACTCACCGCTAGGAGGTGATAGTCAACTTTCTGAAATGTGGCCGCGGGCGCCGAATTCTCAAAATAATATAAATGCACATTTTTAATTACACGGGGGCGTCTAATGGTCACTTAGTTTCGTGATGTACTCGTAAGTGAGTGAGTCATTCGTTAATTATTGTTTACCTTGTCAATCAATGAAAATAGACAACAAAAATATTGGCTATTTGTATTAATATATTAATTATGAATAATTACAAATGGGTTAAAAGAAAATCAATTATTATTGTGTTTAATTTGCTAATCATTCTTATTATATATATATCGCGCTTCATCATCTATTTCTATGAATTTCTAAATGTATTGGAGATGTAGTGTCATTATGGCTGTATAGTGCTTGATTAAACGGCCGAGTTTGTGAAGCATGATAAAAACGAATTAATTCTTGAATTAAATTCTTGAAAGGTGCATTATCCAAGTATGCTGCAGCGATATTATTTTTGACGACATATTTTCGAACACTTTTTCAAATTTACACATCTATCGTTCCATTATTAAAAATTCGTCGCTGTAGCATAGTTAGAATCCCGGTGAGGCAACAATATTTTTCGAAAAAATTGATTTTATATGTATATCTTTCAATTAATACATTTAATTAGTATTTAAAATCTCCAGGTTAAGATTACTGAAATATTTTCTCTTTTAATATATTCAATTTGAAGTGAAGTATATATTGTCTTCATTATCATCTTTTCTTATCTATGCTATTGCGAATTTTGAAATTTCGTCCGATTCGATCCGAAAATAGCATTTTTGTATTTATTATTGCCCATCCGCGATTCATGTAAAGGTTGTTTTGTTTCAAATTGGCAACACTTTTTCCAGCTACAGCCAATTTGACAGCTGACAGCTGGTTTGTGCTCAGTTTGGTTTGCTATTTCACCATGAATATAACGCCGGAACAACACTTACAAATTCGTTTTCATACCACGCATACTCTAATTGATAATATACATCTGCAGAGACGTCGTACAGTGCGCACCGAAGAAGCTGTCGTTTCTTCTAAAATGATGCCGGCCAGAACGTTACAGCCAAAGGATCAGCGGTATAGATCCACGATTACTGACTTTTTCGTTCCCCAATGGAATGGCATTAATGTGGAAGAGCTGCTGTGACTCCAACAAGACGGCGCAACATGCCGCACGGCGCGCGCCACAATCTATTCATTGAAGGAAACATTCGATGAGCGCATATTAAACCTGTGAATTGGCCTCCAAGATCGTGTGATTTAACACATTTGGATTATTTTCTGTGGGGATATGTGAAGTGGCTAGTCTACGCCGATAAACTAGAGACCATAGACGACTTGGAAGCCAACATTCGTCGCGTTATTGCCGATATACGGTCCCGGCTGCTCCAGAAAGTAGTCGAACTTTGGACTTCCAGATCTTGCTTTATTCGAGCCAGCCGCCCATACGCGCGAAATCATATTTAAAGATTAATGACATAAAAATATCTTTCCAATAAAGCCATTACCGCGATTTTTTTATCATACATCTAAAAAAAAAACACCACCTTTACATCATCTAGATGTCATTTTTTTTTCATTCTGACAGCTAACCTAACAAAGGTGGAATAATCTTAAAGCATATACTTATTTTGGTGACGTACGCATTGTTAGGTGTCGACGAACACTGTTTTGATGAGATTCTGGTACCTGGTATCCACATGATACTGTCCACTGTCTAAAGTTCCTCAATCTTCCTCTACTCCTAGGGATTATCCAGTTGCAGAATATTAGCAGTTAAAGTTCCGACTGTCTTATATTTGTCTGTCAGTTCTTCGTCTTCCAGGAAGGATCTCTTCTTTTCGCAATTTAGCCTTGCATTGTGGGATGCAGGATCTGGTACGTCTCTTTTGGCATACCGCATCCGGATCGTCGCATAATTATTTGTAACTTTATCAGTCCAGTTTATTTGTAGAAGCCACCTGTAGGTAAATCCACATCCCAAATGCTTCAAGTCGCATTAGGGTTGTTTCAATGAATGCCAATTGCCGGGAGCACAGAGCATCGAATCATTCGCACTGACAGTCAAATGTATATTCTCGGTATACCAAAATACTTTTACCGGCATAAGCAGTATTACCAGCAAATTACGCACCCTCACTTAAAAAGGGCACAGGCTAACTGTCACTATCTTGTGTCGAAACTGAACAAAACTTTTGCACAAAGATTCCATTTATTTCTAGCACCAAAAATATACAACGGTCTAAATGCAAAAATGAAAGATTGCAACCATAGTCTTGCGTATTTTTCACGAAAAGTGCAGTTCTGGCTCCACGAAATGGGGAGAAATTACGCCCGAGAACTTTTAAAGGTCCGAACTTGAGAATAAAACTGCTACAACAGTATATTGAACTAACTAATTGCATCTCCTAATTAACTGTTTATATACATTTTTTTGTACATTGATCATTGCACTTGCTTACTGTTATACCGGAGGAACACTGTCTGCTATAATACAGTCAATTACTAGTGTAGCAGGCGGGGTACTCAAATATATGTCTTACTCTCTTACTGATATGTTGTATTTATTTTGCCAAATTTTATATGCATTATTAGACATTATTTATCAATGGAAGTACATAATACACGTCAAAAGTGAACTTAATAAATGTATTATTATTATTATGATTATTATTCAAAGTTCTTTTTTAATCTAAAACATACTCTATTTCATTTTATACAAAGCTTCTCTATTATTCCGGTAGACTTGCAAGGCTCCTTTTTTAAAATTCACTTGTCCATGACGAAAAATACTCCTCCAGTACTGTTCTGACCACGTCTACAGAATTCATATTTTTCCGTCCAAATTATTTTGAAGACTGCTGAATAGATGATAATCAGATGGGACAATGTCCGGCGAATATGGCGGGTGGGGCATCATTTTCAAAAAAGGTTAATTCCAGCAACAGAAGAGCACACATTCACTCTCTGCACGCGATTAGGCTCTGAACGTTTGCGAGGAACTCGTTGACCAAATTTTATGACTTTTCTGATGGCACGCTGGTGTCGACGAATGGTTGAATGACCAAATCCGAGCTTCTCTTCTAGTTACAATATGATTTGGTTCCATCATGATCTGCAGGACGTCCTCTTGTAGTTTCTGGTTCGGAATTTCTGGAACTACCGTCGACACTGGCTCATTGTTCGATCACCATATACTGCATTAATATTTCTTGCACTTTCCGTTGCATCAATGCATTTATTAAACTCACAAAACAAAATATGTCGTATTCTTTGCCACTGCCATCATATAAAAATATGTAAAATTAACCAAACGTGAGAACTGTCACTTTTGCATGTGTGTGTTTCAGTTGAGTGGTGGGGGGTCATGGGATATAAGAGGCCGTCACTGGAGGAACGGGGCTCTTTTCCATCGCTCTTTCGCATTAGAAATAAGCAATGTCTGAGTTATGTTATTATTGTGCATTACTGTAAATATATTATTGTATTGTTACACGCATCATACCAAGTTGAGTGTAAGGAAATAATCCAAAGGAAATCTGGTGGTATCTACAAGGACACCACACGGGTGCAGTCAAATTGGAAATTCACTACAATTATTTAAAATAAATTTAAAAATAGTTTTTTTTTTTAAACATTACAATAACGCGACATATTCGTATATTTTTTTATTAGTTAATATGATAATGTAAATGACGAATGTGTCCATCTTATAGTAGGTAAAAAAAAGTGAGTGCTCATCTTTAAATATAATTGCATAGAAATTCTAACCAACGAAATAGCGTATGATGTTGTACATTTGTACAACACCCACCATTCACTGGCTTCGTTAAATCTAATCGGATTTTAAATCTTCGGCCAAGAATAGCCAAGACATAAACCACTTTGTGTAGCGACTTCATGATTACGTATATAAATCAATTTTTTTGCTTATTTAAAAAAAAAGATTTATTTTGTAAAACCCGTTGTACGTCTGTACTGTGCACGAGTGACAAAACTTGGTAATGGTACTGATATAATACCAACAGGGCATTGTTGTATCGTAAAACGAAACTGTGAAATGATGGGCGGCACCGCCTGTGATCGCGTGCCGAAGAATGTCGGTGAAATTCGATCGCCGACCTTCGGACACTTTACACTGGACGGGATGCCCTCAGGCTTTTGGAGTTTTCTACATCGGTGACCACCAGCCCTGCCCGAGAACGTACCGTTTGATTGACGTGTCACCGACGCGAAGATGTAAAAGAACAAACCTGACGAATATTATCGAAGGTGTCGCAGCTCGGCTGGAAGAAAAGTCTGCCAAAAAGTTTCTTAATTTATTCCGCCTTCTTCTTCTGGATGACCCACTCTTTACATGATCCTTTTTGAGTTTTAGATTATCTAAATTACATGCCTTGTCATTGTTGATATTTAATTTGTATATATTTAAAAAAAATATATCACAGATCTATGTTCTGAATAATTACAGTTTATTACTAATATATGTTGTATCAATGTGTCCAAAATTTAATAAAAATGAATTGTTAATTCTGACGTCTGCTATCGGTTTACTCAAAGGTATTTGAGATTCCGTAAAAATAAAGGCACGATAGTTGTATTAATTTGTCGTCAATGCACTGTGTTCGTACAGCATAATTGGTTAATACACGCTCACCGGATTGGGAAAAGATCCAGGTTTGAATTCCGGTAGCAACAAGAATATTTTTAGAAAAAAATTAATTACATATGTATATCTTTCTAATTAATACATTTTTTTTTTTTAGGAGAACTCATTCTTATTGTGAAGTTGTAATTATTCAGAACATAGGTCTGTGATATTTTAAATATGAATTAAATATATTAATTATAAAGATATACATATAAAATCAATTTTATCGAAAAATATTGTCGTTGCGCCACCGGGAACCTGGATCTCTTTCCTAACCGGGGAAGGTGCTTTATCCAACTAAGCTACAGCGACATTATTTTAGCGACAATTTTCGAACCTATATGTTACCTTTTTGATATTAATACATTTAATCGTTCCATTATTTGAAAGAGCCATCTACCTTATTTTTACAGAATCTCAAATTACCTTTGAGTAATCTGATAGCAGATATCTTTCTATTTAATACATTTAATTTGTATTAAATACATTATTTTTAATTTCTTCTTCTGGTGTGGCGTACGTATTGGATACATCATTCTAATGATTCATAGAACGCGAATCTTACATTCTAGACGTACGTTTCTCCGAGAGAAACAGACACTTCGAATAGAAGTGTTAGGCGTTCTTCCTCCATCTAACAGAGTTACCGGATCAACGTGCAGATAGTATTAAGCGTCCATGTTGTAATAATGCAGTTCAACTTTCTTACTTTCAACATATTAATAATAATGGGACCCCGGGGCAAAATGGGTTTCAGTGTAAAATTCAACATTTTATTTAGTTCTTAAATCCGCATTCTTGGAATTAAATGTAAATATGAATAACATTTGTACAGCTGCAAAAAAAAAAAAAAAAAACGAAAAATACAGTTTATCGCATATATTTTACACACATTTTAAAATGCAGTGCCCAACTAGGCAAGCCCAAACCAAATAAATCATTGAAGTTAAAACACAATCAAATAGAATACGAAACACACAAGGTAAGTAAATGTGAAAAAATGTAAAATGAGAGAAAAAATACCAATGTGCAATACAATATGTAAAAATGTAAGCACATATAATGTAAAGGAAAATATGCAAGATCAGAACACACAAAATGCAGTTGTAAGAGTTATTTAATATGTAATATAAAAAAGTTTACTCTCAGTATCTGCTCTTCCTAATTTCAACAATCAATTTGAAACATCCCTTTTAGAAGCCTTAATGTCAGTTAAAGTTTTAATTTTAATTACAATTTGATTGTATATTCTGGGAGCTTGAAAGGTGAATAATCTTTGACCAAAGATAGTGCTAATATGGCTCTTTCAAATAATGGAACGATTAAATGTATTAATATCAAAAAGGTAACATATATGTTCGAAAATTTGTCGCTGTAGCATAGTTGGATAATGCACCTTTCCCGGTTAGGAAAAAGATCCAGATTCGAATCCCGGTGGCGCAACAACAATATTTTTCGATAGAATTGATTTGATACGTATATCTTTCTAATTAATATATTTAATTAGTAATTAAAATATCACAGACCCATGTTCTGAATAATTAATTACAATTTCAAAATTAGAATGTGTTCTCCTAACATTATTTATTAATTATTCTACATGTTTCGATACCTATGGTATCTTCTTCAGGAAACAATATATATTGAAATTAAAAATACAAGCATAGATAAATGTCGCTGTAGCATAGTTGGATAATGCACCTTACCCGGTTTGGAAAGAGATCCAGGTTCGAATCCCGGTGGCACAACAACAACAGTATTTTTTGATAAAATTGATTTTATATGTATATCTTTCTAAATAATATATTTAAAGGTAGTATTCATTTTTGGAATTATTTTAAGATTATTAACTCTTGTGGGATGATATCTTTCAGGGCTTATTTTACTATGAAAAGCTAGTTAGTATATTCAGCACGTATAATTTTGGTGTCCAAAACAGTTATGGAAAAAGAAAAATTATGAGATATGCGCTTGAGGTATATGAGTAATGAATGTGAGGTTACGCTTGAGATATGCGCATGTGTGGGTTACTGTACATCGGAAGGATAAGCTGACGTGTGTTTGATGGGTGCCCCATCCCAAGGTGCGTTTAGTGGTCGTCTGCAATGGAGGCGATAGACCTCCACATCTTTATCAGAGCAGTGTTTACACAAGCGTCGGATACACGTGTACTGACTAATAATAATGAGTGTGTACTGGATGATTTTTAACCCTTCCCAAACCATGCGGTAACACAGGTCTACCGCTCTAATTAAATCTGTAACATTTCGGTAAATACACGCAACATACACTTTACATTTAAGTTAATTTTATTATTATTTATCAATATAAAATCAATTTTATCGAAAAATATTGTTGTTGCGCCACCGGGATTCGAACCTGGATCTCTTTCCTAACAGGGGAAGGTGTATTATCCAACTATGCTACAGCGACAATATTTTTAGCGACAATTTACGAACCTATATGTTACCTTTCTGATATTAATACATTTAAAATCGATAAAATTGATTTTATATGTATATCTTTCTAATTAATATATTTAATTCATATTTAAAATATCACAGACCGTCTGTTCTGAATAATTACAACTTCACAATAACAATGTGTTCTCCTAATGAACATATTTACGCTTAGAAATGACTAGTGTTAAATCAATTATGTAAGGCGAATCCTACAAAAATAATTATTTTTAATTCATTCCGTTGTAAAATTAATACGTTGACAAAAATACCATTTGTGGCAAGGCAGAAAGAAATCACATATTAAATTTCACAATGAAAACAATAACAAACATACGAATATAATGGTGTCTCTTTCACACTAATTAAATTAAGATAGATAAAAAGGAAGGTTGTATTATACAATGCAATCTCCTATACAAAACATGGTAAACCATTTTTTCACATTTTAAAAGTTAATAGAACTTTGATTTCTTACGGTGACACGAGTTGACAGCGTGGCTGCATACGAGTATTTTATGTCACGGTATGGTAAAGGTTAAAGTAATATTTTAGGCGTATCTTTGAGTCGGCTCAAAGGTATTTCTCAACTTTTTCCTGGTTTTGGTTTCCACTTTAATACCGATTATAGATAATTAATTTTAACCTAGACGATGCTACATTTTAGCTCTATATTTTGTGTAATAAGAAAAGTGTCCCGAGGTTTAATAAAATAGAAGGACTTTGGTGGTTAGACACACATCGTTAGATTGCTTAGACACTTACCGTAGAAATAACAAGACCACGTGAATCTTTTGAAATGTGAATCTGCAGAAGAATACTTATAATAAGATATAACAAAGAAAAATAACTATTTAAAATAATATAAATATGAAATCTTCAATCTCACCGATCTTGCATCTCGTAATGTAGGGAAGATGTCTGGAAGATGTTGCCTGGAAGAGCGAGAATATCGTGGCTGAAGAACCCGCCGGCCGGAGCTCTTCCGGGGCGCACCGAACAAAGTAATAATATTAAGGAGAACACATTATTATTGTAAAGCTGCACTTTTTCAGAACATGGTTCTGTGGTATTTGAATTTAAATTAAATATATCAATTAGAAAGATACACGGGAAAATTTAATTTATCTAAAAAATATTTTTATTACTACCGGGATTCGAACCAGGACCCTTTGAGTAATATTTTTTCGATAAATTGAATTTTCCTGTACATCTTTCTAATTGATGCATGTAATTTGTATTTTCATAGAGAAAAGCAACCACTCTGTCGTTTGACATATTAAATAAAATAAAATAACAATCACTTTGTATGAAACCACGAAATTTATTAACTCATCTCAAGCTTCACCAGGGCGGATAGAATATAAAATTACATGTGAAAGAGAGAGACAGAATACGTATACAGATAGACGGAACATTGAGGGAGGGAAAAATACAGTGTTGATGTATATTAAATTGATTTTAAAGGAAACATATCTAATGTAGGGCAAATGGATAAATTAATTTGAATAATTAAATTTTATTGCTTTTTTTATAGCGACGGCTTCTAAGTTGCATATGTAATTTTATATTCTGTCTCCCTCTTTATGTATATATAAGCGCACTCTTTTTTTGTATTTATGATTAGTTTTAAATACGCCCTAATTAAGCTTGAGATAAGCGAAGCCAGTTGACGTATAATAAATTTCGTGGTGTGTTCTGAAAAAATGCAACATCGTTAACTATCATCGCTTTGTTTACAGCGACACGGAAAAGCTCCACAATAGAATGGCCAAATCATTGCTCTGTGTTTTTTAGTCATGATGTTCTTCTTCTTCTTTTTCTTCTTCTTCTTCTTCTTCAACAACAGCCAACAATCTTTCCCTGTATCATGAGTTGCAAGATCTCATACTTCTCTGGATGTCTCATCACATCACAAGTCCAAGACATTGAATTATTAGAATTTTTGTTATTTTAAATACTTATTTTTATTCATTCATCATAACCATAACATCTTCATTCGTAACTCTATCCATCCAGATTATTTTGAGCGCGTATCCACATTCATATAACTTCTCATACAAGCTCGCAGATTGTAGAGAATTCTAACATAACTATCCTCCATTAACTGGTTTACCTGGTCGTGCCAAGTCTTCCGCGGACGTCCTCTATTTCTGGAGCCATCAACACTTGCGTCATATATCTTTCTTACCATTCTCTTCTCATTCATCCGTTCCATATGACCAAACCACTTTCCTTGATCCTTTCTTAATCTTTTCATATTTCTTCATTCTTTACTCTGTCTAATACGCCTAAGTGATATCATTTCCACTGCATTCAGTCTACTTTCGTTCCTCTTCTGCCAGTTCAGTGCCGGCACCAGAACTCTTGCCTCGGTTGACATATTCCCGTTAGATATAATCCCATTCAAAGCGCCGTTCACTTTCATTCGCAGCCTTTCCGTTTAAAACACACATCCCAAATACACAAACTCATCTACTTGTTCTGAGCATTCATTACCTCCAAGTATTTAGCTTTCCTCCTTCTCGAATACCATCACTTTCCACTTGTTAACATCCATCGTGAGGTTGCTTTCCTTTCATACATCGTACATTCCACTCACTAGACTCTGTAGTTCTTGTTCATTATTCGCCATTAGTACTGCAATAACAATAACGGCGTACAATAAACAGCATACAATCAAATCGCCCATTTTTGCTCCTACATTCATATATTACAGTTCCTTCACACAATTATCCATATACAAACTTCTCACCTTTGCAGTTTCAATTTCATCGACACACATAAGCATGCATCAAATGCCACACTCCGAACTGGGTTTATGTGCTTTTAGAGAAATTTTCTAAATTGCGCAAGACATTTCATAAATTTCCTAATTCGCGTCTTTATACGTCTCTCGCGCGAGGTTCACGACGACAGAACATTGGCGTGTCGTCATAAATTTTGTGACAAAAAGCGCCAGTTTGTGTGTCATGTTGCGCAACGCACGTCGCATCAATAGTCGCCTCCGCGCCGCGTAGAACGCTCGCCGATGACGCTCGCAATTCAATGTTCAAAGGCCGGAGTAGGTCGTCGTCAGGCGCGGTCACTTCGCACATGCTTTGGATGCTCCGGATCCCTTGTGTTCTGGAGTCAAAAAGCTTTGCACTATTTGTTTTCGTCCAGAGAGAGATAACGTATTTGCAGTAACTTGAAATAGTTGTACTGTGGACTTACATACTTATAGCCAGAAAGTTCTCCGTCTTTCAGGTCCCTTCTCTGTCCTCACTTGGTGACGCGGCTATTTCACATACTATTATATATATATATACCAGGGTCCTGTATATAATTTTTTTCTTTAATTAACTTTGCTTCGTGTTGCATGGCTGCTCTCGAAGAGTTCAGTCTCTCAACGCGTGTCTCGTAAACATCCCGCACACCTCGAAACTGCAGTCATGTCAAAAATTAAACTCACCTCTGTGTGTGCGTTTCATTGTTTAGCGCAGTGACTCCCAAAGTGGTCTATATCGACCCCCAGGGGTCTATGATAACCTGCAAGGGGTCTACGTCAGCGAAAAAAAAATTTGGGGGTCCATGAAATGAAAACGGGGGTCCACGACAGTGGATCTCAACATACACTGATAGTACCTATGTACTTACATTATAATCTTATAATATAAAGACATATACATTTACCTATGAAGTAAAAAATTTATTATAAATGTTTATAAAATTGTGTAAGTTGTAGGATGTAGGCATTCGCTTTGTGGTTTATGATTTTAACACTAAACTTCACTACAATTAGAAATGTACAAAAAATCAATATCAGGTAAGTAGTGGGTCTACCAAAAAACAAGGCAAGGGGTCTACGAAACAAAAAAGTATTTAAAAAATGAAAATAATCATTTAACCTTTTGAACAGGTCATTTTAGAAAACTTGCAAATTATCGCTGACCGGCGAGAAGGCATCATTCCATTCATAATCGGTGATTATCGCGAGCGTTGCATTTTTTTTTATTTGGTAATGTTACAGCCGTTGTATTTTGCAATACCCAAATTGATTCCAACTAAAAACAATAAGTAATCGATTAACTGCAGTCTCTAAGTCAATAAACTCTATTCGGGGTAAACTTGTTATAAAAGAAGATGATTGCAACGTGCAGATGACTCGTAAAAGAAGATGATTGCAACGTGCAGACGACTCGTAAAAGAAGATGATTGCAACGTGCAGATGACTCGTAAAAGAAGATGATTGCAACGTGCAGACGACTCGTAAAAGAAGATGATTGCAACGTGCAGACGACTCGTAAAATAAGATGATTGCAACGTGCAGATGACTCGGTGCATTGCCACGATTTAATGGCGTGAGCTCGGTCGTCGTAGCCCCATCTAATAATGTCACATTTGTGTTCAGATTATTGACGAAACTCTTGTGTATCTGTCGGTACTGAATAAGAACGCGCCGAGCGATACGGAAAAATCTGAGAAAATAGTCTCGAGAGTCTCAAGACGTTAGCGCGAGAGATAATTAACGCTTCCTTAACTGTTGCGAGCGTTATGTGTCATCCAGGTGGAGCACGGTAGAGAAATAACGCGAGAAGCGACACGCCCGGCCGGCCGGGTTCATGAAGACAGGTCTCCAGGGGTTTGAAGCCGAGACTCCCTTGGTCGGTCCCACTCCCAATACGCGACTTTAATTCAATTACAGGAGAAAGGAGACAAAATTCAATGTGGTTATTAGCGATTAAGATTTAAAATTTAGACAAAAAAAAAACATAGTCTACGCCGATAAACCAGAGACGATAGACAATTTGGAAGCCAACATTCGTCGCGTTACTGCCGATATACGTCCCCAGCTGCTCCAAAAAGCGGTCGAAAATTGGACTGACTAATGGCATAAAAGTATCTTTCCAATAAAGCCAATACCATGGCCATTGCCGCGATTTTTATGTGTTTTATTTCATTTGAAAGTAATATACCTTTAAAAAAACACCCTTTATCTTTGACATGGTTGAGATTAAGGACATATGAGTAGAAAATATTTAAATGTATGGGTATCCACCGGTGTAATATATTTATTGTACCCTGGGCGAATTGTTTAGATCCGAGCCGTAATTTTGGAAAAACATTTTTTTTTTTACTGTTTATGATTACTTGTCGAGTATATAGAATATGCGTCTCGACAATTAACGCATCTTATCTTGGATGCGGAATACATAATAAGATAATAATTTATTTTGTATTGAATTTTTATCTTCTTATTCAAATATAGATAAGTTTGTTTCATTCAATTCAAATCGATTAATGAATTTTCTCTTCATTGATAAAAGCTATTATTGATTTGTTACTTTGACGTCTTGTACAGAAATGCCTCCATTTTGGGAGAGTTATGAATCCAAGTATGTTATATATTTATTAAGGCATCAAATTTTTTAACAATCACAATTAGAAAGATTTACAGACTATCATAATGCGTTTGTACAGTCACATTTGCAATACGGTATTATCGGATGGGGAGGTGCATATAAAACTTCAATGTCACAATTATAAATCACTCAAAAAATGGTAATAAAAATTATTCTAAAAAAAAAAAAATACTATCCAAGTGTACAACTTTTCGCAGATTTTAAAGTACCAAAAATAGTAGACATATACGAAAAAAATTCAATTTTAGAAGCGAATTCCGATCTACAAGATCAAGTTGATATCTCAAAATTAAAATATACCGCAACTCAAAATCAATATATTTATCAAGGTATCAAATTTTTTAACAATCTCCCCATCACAATTAGAAAAATTACGGACTATCATACATTTGTAACTGAAGTAAAGGAAATATGTACACAGACTAACTGAAACATTAATTTACTCGTATATACTCCTTCTCTATACACGAGTCTTACTCTCATAGAGAAGAAACAAATGTTAAAATATATATACGAGTATATATATATATTTTTATCCACTGATTATTCAAATTGTATTATATTTTTAATATTAATAAATAAAAGGATTTTTCTAATTTTTTAACCTGGAGAAGTTGGTAGATAGCTGAGGAAATGTGGAAGACCAGAGAGGAAAAGTGACATGTCGTAAAAACGTACTACGATGTAGAAATAGTAATGAATACAAAAACACGGAAAAATCATTTACATATAGCATCGAAGAATATTGTTATATAGGTTTTTTAAATCATTCAAATACATTTTAAATTAATCAACTAGAAAGATATACAGAAAGAATGTATGTATCGAAAAAATATTTAATTGCTACAGGGATACGGATCAAAATTTATAAAATGATTCACTAAAAACTTCCTCTAAAAAAAGTAAAAAAAATTAAATATGAATTAAATATATTAATTATAAAGATATACATATAAAATCAATTTTATCGAAAAATATTGTTGTTGCGCCACCAGGATTCGAACCTGGATCTCTTTCCTAACCGGGGAAGGTGCTTTATCCAACTAAGCTACAGCGACAATATTTTTAGCGACAATTTTCGACCCTATATGTTACCTTTTTGATATTAATACATTTAATCGTTCCATCATTTATCGCTGTACACCAGCAGTGTATCAACCAGAACGGTAATAATTTTGAACATCTACTGTAGAAGTAAAAGTTATACATTTCATGTTGATTCTTTTGCAATTTAAATATTAATTGCATGTGAATAAAAACTGAAGTTATAATCATTCAAACTGTGGAACACCCTGTGTTTATGTAAATGCCTTCGATAGCTGGTTCCCAGGTTTCCGATTAACAATAAGCACACATACAACCTCTTTAATTTTGCTGTCTTTCTGGTCGTCCGATGTTGTTGTTCTTTTAGCTGGGTTACATGCGATGTAATAAGAATGACGCCCGTCGGTTACCGTCTTCTTAGGGCGGCAATACTCACACACATGTACATTATTATAAACCAGGAAACCGAGTGGTGCCAATCGAAGTAACAGGGCTTACTATAAATTTACTATATCCCCTGTTCAAAAGGGTCCCCCCAAAAAAACTTACGTCATTACTTCATATGTCGAAGACATGAGGGCTCATCAGATAGTAAAGTTCAAGAAATGAAGTGTGCAAAAGAATAATTTGTTGATTGGTTCATCAGATCTCATGAACAGAGGTTTCAGGTTGTGCATCAGTACAGCGACTACTTGCGCCGCTGTTCCACTAACCGCATCAGGGAAAAATTTGGCAAAGTTTGACTATCGTGACTTTCCTCGAATGTAAGCGGCACAAGTCAAATTCAGTATTAAATATTGTGTTGCGAATTTGTAATACACATTTTTGCGCGTCTTTTCGCATCAACCGCAACCGTTGTTATTGACACAATTCCGCATCACAGTACATTTCCTCATGCTCGTCTTGTGACCTTGACGCCAGCAGACGTCGACGTGACCGATATTTGTTCGATCTCGACATCGCGATAGCATTCGCGACGTGGACCCTTCGGCTCCAGTGCACCAGCACTGTATTTTGTGATATATTGATCACGTATTGTTTGTTTGTATGCCGTGGGTGACCTTGCTCATCCGCGAGTCATTTGTGTGATCTCGGCGGCGACTGCGGGGATGCGGGCAATCTAAATTCACATAGTTTTTAGATTATGTTAATCATTTTTAAAATTGTCCTATCTTTGAGGTTCGAGAGACCTTTAGTTACTGGGATGTGGAATGTCGCTGTCACTGATGAAAAGCGTCATCGGCAGTATGCAGGTCTTCATTTAAGATGTATAGATAATAGATAGATAGCTTGGCATTGGCAGAAGAGGAAAGAAAGTAGACTGAATGTAATGGAAATGAGATCGCTTAGGTATATGTGTGGCAGATCCATTTATGACAGAGTAAAGAATGAAGAAATAAGGAAAGAGTGTAAAGCTGATCTTAATATAGTTAGTAAGATTAAGAAAGGATCACTAAGGTGGTTTGGTCATATAACGCAAGTGTTGATTGCCCAAGAAATATAGGACTTCCGCGGAATACTTGGCACGACATTTCTGTTAGAAGCCTCAATAATTGGCGAGATTATATGAATGTGGATGAGGCAAGAACTGTGTGTCAGGACAGAAGAATGTGGCGCTTTGTCCTCTCTGCCTACTCCCGCGGGGAGATATGGGACGACTAAGGCGGTTGACAAAAAGGTGGCATAGGGAAGCCTTTTGTCCAACAGTGAATAGATAGTGGTTGAGGATGATGATGGACTAATAAGGATATCTGAAGGGAGGAGCGTACCGGTCCTAGAAAAATTGATTAAAACTTAAGATGCAGTAGTTCAAGACAGAAACTCAAGGATCCATTCATCAAAAACACTCCCAAAAGAGGGACAGTGGACGAGACACAAAATATATTAAGTCACACTTACACGGACAGACTAACGGAGTTGCAAAACACGAGGCATTGAGAGTGAGAGGTAAGCAGGGACGTATGTTAATATACCCATCCATCCGGCCTAACTACCTACCTAAAGAGCTCCAACGTGTCACCCATACCCGAATAAATTCCTCACATAAAATAATATTCGTCCCATTACCAATTAGGTCTGCATTTCTGGACGGGCGGTCCAGTCAAACCACCAAGTATCTCACAAGTCCACCAAATATGGTCAGGCGTCTGTTCCATTCGCAAGTCTAAACTCAAACAGTTTCCTCCGGAATTGTCCATGTCCCGTAATCATCTGACATTCAAAATGATTTGGTTCTGGAGGTTTTGACGGTGACATTAAGAAGAAAGGAAGAAGTCCATCTTCCATGCTTGATGACGGGCTGATGATAATGATGACGACGTGAAATGCGTGATTTTTTTTTTGCAACAATTCACATTGTGATTTTTTTCTAATTTTTTTATTTTCTGTTATCACGTATGTGTTTTTATAGCCAAATGAGCGATGTTCTAATCTCTGCGTCCTGCTTAAGCCATAAGATTATTATTATAATTAGTCCCCTGTTGTCCTGCACTTGTGGATCGGTCTGGAACGGAGCCAAGAATTCGCGAAGTTTTATTGTCTAATTCGTCTTCGCCCGCTGCAGCGTGAGAGCGGACCCAATTCAACTGCACAAGTGACTGGACACGGATAGGCGACTTTCACCAAATTTCGGATCTATTTTTTGGCCTCTTGGAAACTTCTCCCGAACGCCGTCACGCAAACTTTTCATATTTGTATCCAAGTTTCGCCGGCACACTCGGTACTGACGCCCCAATCACAGACCAATAGATGAATAGACATGAAATAATGTGTATGCGAATAGGCTCACCGCGAAGCCTAAAATGAAAACAAGCTTTGGTCAATCATTCCATATGTTCCTGGCCCCCGAAGCCTATAACATTATGAAACAATTCTCGATGGACAGACTCAAACACCATCTCGGGAGCTGGTTATTGTGTGTTGGCAGAAAGGAAGCTGAGCAAAGATTCATGGAAATGATCACATGAACAGAACATCATTTCTTTATATTCGTTTTTCTGTTTTGCATAGTGTTTCAATCATCATCAAGAATGACGCCCGTCGGTTACCGTCTTCTTAGGGCGGCAATACTCACACACATGTACATTATTATAAACCAGGAAACCGAGTGGTGCCAATCGAAGTAACAAGGCGCGTAAACACCCTGTATACAAAGATATATTTAAAAAATAAATTACTATGTCCCCTGTTCAAAAGGGTCCCCTCAAAAAATCTTACGTCATTACTTCACATGTCGAAGACATGAGGGCTCATCAGATAGTAAAGTTCAAGAAATGAAGTGTGCAAAATAATAATTTGTTGATTGGTTCATCAGATCTCATGAACAGAGGTTTCAACCAGTGTTAGGACCGGTTGTGCATCAGTACAGCGACTACTTGCGCCGCTGTTCCACTAACCGCATCAGGGAAAAATTTGGCAAAGTTTGACTATCGTGACTTTCCTCGAATGTAAGCGGCACAAGTCAAATTCAGTATTAAATATTGTGTTGCGAATTTGTAATACACATTTTTGCGCGTCTTTTCGCATCAATTGCAACCGTTGTTATTGACACAATTCCGCATCTCTTGTGACCTTGACGCCAGCAGACGTCGACGCGACCGATATTTGTTCGATCTCGACATCGCGATAGCATTCGCGGCGTGGACCCTTCGGCTCCAGTGCACCAGCACTGTATTTTGTGATATATCGATCACGTATTGTTTGTTGTTTGTATGCCGTGGGTGACCTTGCTCATCCGCGAGTCATTTGTGTGATCTCGGCGGCGACTGCGGGGATGCGGGCAATCTAAATTCACATAGTTTTTAGATTATGTTAATCATTTTTAAAATTGTCCTATCTTTGAGGTTCGAGAGACCTTTAGTTACTGGGATGTGGAATGTCGCTGTCACTGATGAAAAGCGTCATCGGCAGTATGCAGGACTTCATTTAAGATGTATAGATAATAGATAGATAGCTTGGCATTGGCAGGAGAGGAAAGAAAGTAGACTGAATGTAATGGAAATGAGATCTCTTAGGTGTATGTGTGGCAAATCCATTTATGAGAGAGTAAAGAATGAAGAAATAAGGAAAGAATGTTAAGCTGATCTTAATATAGTGAGTAAGATTAAAAAAGGTTTGGTCATATGGAATAGTAAGGAAGATATATGACGCAAGTGTTGATGGCCCAAGAAATAGAGACTTGGCACGACACTTTTGTTAGAAGTTTCAATAATTGGCGAGCTTATATGAATGTGGATGAGGCAAGAACTGTGTGTCAGGACAGAAAAATGTGGCGCGTTATCCTCTTTGCCTACCCCCGCGGGGAGATATGCGATGACTAAGGCGGTTGACAGAAAGGTGGCATAGGAAGGCCTTTTGTCCAACAGTGGCTGGATTGTGGTTGAGGATGATGATGGACTAATAAGGATATCTGGAGGGGGGGGCGTACCGGTCCCGTGAAAATTGATGAAAAATTAAGGTGCAGCAGTTCAAGGCAGACATTCATCAAAAACACTCCCAAAAGAGGGACAGTGGACGAGACACAAAATATATTAAGTCACACTTACACGGGACAGACTAACGGAGTTGCAAAACACGAGGCATAGAGAATGAGAGGTAAGCAGGGGCGTATTTGATATACCCATCCACGCAGACCGGCCTAACTATCTACCTAAAGAGCTCCAACGTGTCACCCATACCCGAATAAATTCCTCACATAAAATAATATTCGTCCCATTACCAATTAGGTCTGCATTTCTGGACGGGCGGTCCAGTCAAACCACCAACTATCGCACAAGTCCACAAAATATAGTCAGGCGTCTGTTCCACTCTCCCACATGTACACCGATTTCTGATTTCTGATGATCTGGAGGTTTCAACTTGACGGTGACATTAAGAAGAAAGGAAGAAGTCCATCTTCCATGCTTGATGACGGGCTGATGATAATGATGACGATTTTTTTGCAAAAAAAATTTATATTCTGATTTTTGCAAAATATTTTTATATTCTGTTATCACGTATGTGTTTTTATAGCCAAATGAGCGATGCATTAATCTCTGCGTCCTACTTAAGCCATAAGATTATTATTATAATTAGTCCCCTGTTGTCCTGCACTTGTGGATCGATCTGGGACGGAGCCAAGAATTCGCGAAGTTTTATTGTCTAATTCGTCTTCGCCCGCTGCAGCGTGAGAGCGGACCCAATTCAACTGCACAAGTGACTGGACACGGATAGGCGACTTTCACCAAATTTCAGATCTATTTTTTCGCCTTCAAGTTTCGCCGGCACACTCGGTACTGACGCCCCAATCACAGACCAATAGATGAATAGACATGAAATAATGTGTATGCGAATAGGCTCACCGCGAAGCCTAAAATGAAAACAAGCTTTGGTCAATCATTCCATATGTTTCTGGCCCCCGAAGCCTATGACATTTTGCCGAGCAGTATGAAACAATTCTCGATGGACAGACTCAAACACCATCTCGGGAGCTGGTTATTGGGTGTTGGCAGAAAGGAAGCTGAGCAAAGATTCATGGAAATGATCACATGAACAGAACATCATTTCTTTATATTCATTTTTCTGTTTTGCATAATGTTTCAATCATTATTTATTATGTATTTAGAATTCTTTTAAAACCTTGTTTAGTTCATTCCTCATATTTGTATAATAGACAGAGGATGGACCTGTCTCCTTTAGTACAGACTTCGGTCCAGTTAAGGAGACAGTGAACATCTCTTACATTATGAAGCTTGTTCGCCTTTTTTGTATATTAATATGCACGTATATTAAGAACATGAACAGAATAAATAAATATTATCTAATTTTGTGTTTCTGAAGTGTTTATTTAATATTAGGAGAACACATTCTTATTGTGAAGTTGTAATTATTCAGTACATAGGTCTGTGATATTTTAAATATGAATTAAATATATTAATTAGAAAGATATACATATAAAATCAATTTTATCGAAAGATATTGTTGTTGCACAACCGAGATTCGAACCTGGATCTCTTTCCTAACCGGGAACCTGCATTATCCAACTATGCTACAGCGACAATATTTTTAGCGACAATTTTCGAACCTATATCTTACCTTTTTGATATTAATACATTTAATGTGTTCTCCTAATAATAAAGTTGTATCAATGTGTCCAAAATTTAATAAAAATAAATTGATAATTCTGGCGTCTGCTATCAGTTTACTCAAAGGTATTTGAGATTCTGTAAAAATAAGGTAGATGGCTCTTTCAAATAATGAAACGATTAAATGTATTAATATCAAAAAGGTAACATGTAGGTATTTGAACGTCGAAGAACATTTGGAAGCGATATATATATATGAAATATCGGCATTTTTAAGCATTGTTAAGACTACAGATAAAAAAATGCTATGTCTATTTTATTATGTACCCGAAATAAATGTCTGTGTTTCATAATACATTTAAACCATCTACAGAAAATACAGTTAGGTACTGATTTGATTTGAGATCAAATTTCTTTCTGACATGAAATGACGTGACAATTATTTGCAAAGTCGTGCGGAGGCTTTCATCCATCACTGGTTTAATAATAGCTCAAGTAATGTGATAAAGCTATCTGTGAAAATAAAATTTCGCAATTTCCTAATTATATTACGTTTGTGTATGTAAAATAATGCGCATGTCGAAAGATCGCAATTTCAAAATCGATGTATGTATGAAGTATGTCACGTGGTTGTGTACAACAGGAAATTGGATACGTATGATATGATGATCTCGAAAGATTAAAAAATGTGTTTTCGTGGCCATTCAACACGCGACTTTCTCACATTTGATAAAAAAAATATTCCTACATCACGATAAAAAAAATTTCTTCAATATTAACACAAAATATATAATTCTTATTAAATTTGCTATTAACAATTTTTTTCATTACTGAAATTATTTGTATGTCTAATTTCTAAAATAATGGTCTGTTTCAAAAAGGTAAATTTCTGAATTCGCCAATCATCTTTTGGAAACAAACCATTTATTTTGACATTAACATGGGTTAGAAAAGTGTTGATGGCAAATTAGATATTATTAAGGAGAACACATTAATTGGAAAGATTTACATATAAAATCAATTTTATCGAAAAATATTACGCTACAGCACAACTCGAACCTATATGTTACACTTTTCAAATTAATACATCTATCGTTCCATTATTTGAAAGCCATCTATTTTATTTTTACGGAATCTTAAATATCTTTGTGTAGCAATTCATTTTTATTAAATTGGTGAAGGTGTGTTTGTTGACCCGCGGGACTGTATTCGTTGATTATCTGTTGGGTTGAACATGAACGAGACAAAAAATAATATTAGCAATATGTCCAAGAGCACACAATTACTGGATTTTCACCTACAAAGGCATTGTTAATAAACAAATAATAGATATCTCATAGAGACGAAGTTGTTATGGGTAATTACGGGGCTCACGACCTTATGACCTTACGACAATGAAACATTCACCATTCTACCCAATCAACTTCTATATTTATCAATTTTTTTAAAGTTGTATATATGCTAATATGCGGAATCACTTCGAATACCACTACACTATAGCCATCTATGTACTAAATTTGATATTCATGTTTCCCTGAAACAGCATATATGTCACAATGAGAATCAAATTCTTTATCTGTTAAATGTTTTTAACACATTATTATCAAAATCAATATTTTAAAATTTTTATATATATTCTTATTTTGATCAGTATATTATTAGCAATATTAAATTTTAAATAAATAATTTTTTAATTCTTATTCTAGTGTTTGTTCATTTAACAGACGTTAGCGATCATTTATTTGCAGAAGTTTGAAATAATTGGACTGTGAATTTCCTTTGTATTATTCAAGCATTATTATCACCTCTTTTGTTAGTGATTTTACGTTAAAGGGTGAGATTTCAAGGTGGAAGATTAGACGACAGACCAGACCGCGACCATCTTCAACTAAATTATTGCCGTAATAATATAACATTGAATGAAGATCTTGGACTGAAAGACAAAGTCTGTGCGTAGATCCTTTGGATTATACAGTCAGTAGAAGACGGATCTGTGATACCATTAACACGAAAGCTTGCAGGGAGTAGGGGAGTCATCTATTGAACTGCTGCTGAAGATGTGCTATAGCAAAACAACAAGATCATTAGTTATAAATGTACAGAGATAGGTTATATTGAGAAATAATGTATCAAAAGGGTATGCATTAGTGCAATGAACAAAACAAGACTTGGCAATATTAGAATATGTCCAAGAGCACACAATTACTAGATTTTCACCTACAAAGGCACTGTTATTAAACAAATAATGGATATCTCATAAAGACAAAGCTATTTATGGGGTAATTACAGGGCTTACGTTATAACGTTCACCAATTCTTACCCCTCGATCTCCACATTAATCAAATTTTTGAAAGTTGTATATATGTTACTACTCTACACCATCGCCATTTATGAACCAAATTTGATAATTCATTTTTTTTTAAACAGCATATGTGTTATGATATGAGAATGAAACAGTTTTATCTGATATTTGTTTAAATAATACTTCATTTATTCAATAACAGATTACAGCATCACACGATTTGGAAGAGAAGTTAGATGTATAACGGAGCGCCCAGCGACACGCCCGACTGGCCCTCTAGTTTGAAGTTGATCCGGCAGGTGGCGCTCTGTGTCCAGCTCAACATAAATGAAGATGTATCGTCGTTTTAAACACTTCAGCTCGTGGTTGACTTTCCGAATAGCCAGATTTTAAAATCCACAGATTGAGAGCAAAGTGTTGTATTTCATAGAAGATACAAATAAAACAGGTTGAAATTGCATTTCTTTATCAGCAAACCGAATAATATATATTTTTTATCAATAAAAGTGAATTATTTAAATAAACGCCAAACTTTCATTCATAAAATAGTTTCCAATAATAATGAATGAAAAATGATAAGAAGTATCGATTACGTCAATACGTCCATATCGATACATGGACTCCAACGTGTCCTTGGTGAAGTAAAAAACTTTCCGTTACTGATAAATCGATTAATTGAAGACACACCACTATCGTAAGCCATCGCGATTGTGATATCAACAGACCAACGGGGTTACAAGTCCATCTGTGATTTTGCAGTACAATAGTACAGAAATGTGAGGCCTTCAATCGTGGTTTCTTCATCTCATTTTCAAATATATACCAGCGGCAAGTCCTCAGGATGATTCTAAATATCGTCTCCGCAACAGAGCCCTTTTCTGTTACGTGTTTTCTGGCGTATCTCCATTGCAGTGTCAATCAAAAGACTGCAGCTCGCGTCGTACTTTAATAGGTATCTAAACTAATGTTAAGATCGCGCTGATGAATCGCAACAAACTCACCAACTTACAGGAAATGAGGTAGTTCAAGAGGCAATTTATTTGGACGCGCTGATTGCGAACACTGGTGACAGTGGGCCGGAAATTTGAAGATGCACACAATTAGCTAAAATTGCTACGAACCAACTGTAGAAAATATGGAGAGACAGTGATATCAATATTATGTTAATACAAATCAATTTTATCGAAAAATATTGTTGTTACTACCAGGATTCGAATCTGTATCTCTTCCAACACGGGGAACGTGCATTAACCGATTATGCTATACCAACACAGTGGATTGACAACAAATTTTCGAACTTTTCAAATGAATAGATCTATCGTACCATTATTTGAAAGCCATCTTCTTTATTTTTACGGAATCTCAAATACCTTCGAGTAATCCGAATTAATAATTCATTTTTATTACATTTTGAACTCATTGATACAACATATATATTATTGAGGAGAACACATTGTAATTATTCAGAACATAGGTGTCCTTAATAATATTACGTCTTTTCAATTTTCAAGTCTGCAGCAGAAATGCATCTATCTGGAGAGATTTTGGAGTCAGCTGTGAGGGCGACCCAGTGCCGGGACGTGTGGAGGTGAATATATTTTAAAGTTAGATCAGTTAGTTACCAAAAACCTTGAGGCGCCCCTTTATAGTTAACATTTTAATTTTTCTTTATTTTATGACACTCGTGGGATAAAATTCAGTGGACTGTATCGATTAAACAGTTGACAGAACCCGAATTAGATTTATGAAGGAAAATAATGGCAGATGGATCTGGCCTACCTTGCTCTAAAGTCCTGGGTTGGACGTCGTTTTCACCTCCAGTTGACTAACACGTTTGTCATAAAGAACACAGCTTCTTCATGGTCTGAGCGTTACGCACGGCGCTGCTGTCGAACGGCAGAAAAAAAGCACAAGATCTTGACAGTTCGGTGTCTGAAAGTATTCTGTCATTGGTTGGCCAGAGCGGAACAGGTATATTAAGGTTTATTGGGAGGACAAATGCACAGGGGGTGGGTACTCGACTTGCGTCAATAGGCACAATTATTACAATTGTATTACATTAATTAACTGATATAGGTTGGCTCAGGTATCATCGTACCAGAGCCACACCTGTATAATTTGACGTGAGACTCCTTATCATATTAAATTCAGAAGGCAGCCAGAGAGAAACTATATAAGTCATGCACCCCCAAAATGGGAAAATAAATGTCTCATTTATGTGTCAAAGTTGCAGAACTCGGCCACAGTCAGGCGGATATTTAGTCTGTCCAGGTGAGCATTCAGTGGAATGCTCCGCCAGGTCTCTCTAGCCACAGCTCTTCCCAGCAACCCCCAGCGAGAGACCCATACCCTAATAAATTCTCGGAAATTTCTTAATAGGTACTATATGTTAATACTGACATGAAGAAGATAGTAACCTAGGTAATAAACTCAGTGCAACGGTAAGTAGCGTTATACCTTGATCTTTCTTGCTGGCTGTGATTAGTGGCAGCTCTCACAAGCCGCGTCTGACACGCATTCATCTTCTATTGTCCAATACTACAAAAAGTCCCAAAATCACGAAAACTCAAAAAGTCACACAATATACTGTATTCAGTATACTATGTTCCAGGCCGATTTTGTTTAGCTGCCATTTGTCAGTTCGCATTTGGCAGTCGTAGAGAGTAGTTGATTACAATTTATTATGGAGCATCCAACGCTTCAACAACGTGTTGAAGCCATAATGGTTTCACCAGGACGGTGCCAGGGCACCAAACTAACCCAACCTGACATAACCGAATAATGTCAAATACTGGTGATATCATTGGCCTTCTCGATCACCCGATTTGACGGCTCCCGACTATTTTCTGTGAGGATACTTAAAAGGAAAGGTCAACGCTAATAAGCTAACAACAATTCCGATACTCTGGGATAATATTTGTAATGAAATTGCCGAAACAACACGCGAAGTGCGCGAGATTGTTGTGAAAAAATATGGTTAAAGGAGCACGCACTTGTGTCGCTGCCAGTGGCGCCCACTTGGACGATATTATATTTCGCACATAATTGTTATAAATTAAATAATCGATAAATAAAAACCAAAATTTAAAAATCTATTTCATTTTCTAGTTATTTAAAAATAATATCAGCCTTGAACAAATTCACCGATGTGGTCCATGTCTTTCACAATACAATTATACGATTACTGTTATCATTTTAGATCTTTTGCTATTGACATAAACATGATGTAGAAATTAATTGATTTAAGTATTATTTTTATCTCCTGAAACAGATTAATCTAATCTTAATATGTTTATCTCTTTACAAATCAATTATTTTCGTGTCTATTTAATTTATAAATGTGAAATCTATTCATGAGATGGATTTAAATTAAAATATTTTACGTATATCACACCACCCGGGCACAGATTATATGTTTTTCTGATTATATATAAAATATTCTTAAATTCAGTTAAATAAATACTAATTAGAAAGATATACATATAAATTCAATTTTATCGAAAAATATTGTTGTTACGCCAACGTGATTCAAACCTGGATCTCTTTCCTGACCGGGGAAGGTGCATTATCCAACTATGCTACAAGGACAATTTTCGAACCTATATGTTACCTTTTTGATATTAATACATTTAATCGTTATGTTACAGTGGATGTGTATGACCAGTGAGAATATATCTTCACTGACGTTTCAGTGAAATCATACCCGAATACGTTTCCACCAGTGGAAATATATTTCTACTGGTGGAAATATAACTTTATACTTTTAAAATCAGCAATATTATCTTTGTGGTTCAGATTCATATTTTTATTTATTATCTTTGTTTTATTAACCACTAAAATGTGTTTAAATACATCTACCGGTTTCGAAAAATACCATTTTCTTCTTCAGGATGTCGTAACTAACTAAAACATATATTATTGTTTCTTTGACAGAATCTATTTTTGAAAAAAAAAAAAAATTTTAGTACCTAACTCAAATCATTACTTAATTCAAATTTACTCAAATAATTTTTAGGAAAAAATTTTAGAATGGGACTCGTAGTTAAATTTAGTTGGTTGTTTATAATTTTTTGATTAGTTTTACACGCTTTATTTATCTCCAACGATTCCAAATTATTTAATTTGTGACCAACACCGTTTATATGCAAAATTGACAATCCCAATTTTTTATCAAAACCATGACCATTTTCTATCAAATGATTAGCAAATTCTGAAAACCCACTATTGTTCAAACATCTCAAATACTCCCTTACTCTTATATTAAAATTTCTACCCGTTTTACCAATATAAAATGCAGCACAATCCTTGCAACTAAGTTTATAGACACCAGAATTGTTAAATTTATCATCTTTGTCTTTAGAATTTATGAGTAAATTTCCTATACTATTATTTGTATAAAATGAATCTTAACAACAAAGATAATATTGCCAATTTTAAAACTATAAAGATATTTAATGTTAATTTTTTATTATTGTAATGCTCAAACAATTCGTTTTACGGAACAGAGTATTTATTTTGATGCACATATCTCTTAAAACAGTGTCTCCGTTGAACCGAACCCTTTTTTTGTGGATATAATTATAATAATTTAGTCACACTTCTTGAAGTGTTTGATAAGATTAACTGATTTTGAATGTATAACTGTGAAGTTTAAAAGGAATCATAAAAACTGTATTACACAATTTTTAAAAATATATTTGAAAGATAGCGACACTCGAGATACGGATAGTATAAATATCCGGCGGACATAGGGATTGCATTTGCAAAATTCGTTCTCATTAATATAATTTAGAATTGCGAAAATTGTATAGCGAATATAAAAAAAAACATTTTTACCATCATAAACTAACGGCTGCATAATAAGTACCTAATCGCAGAACAATAGGGGTGTTCCGAAGGGATCGCTTCAAGAATGTGATGTATAGAAATAACGCCTTCATGAAATAAACCGACGCACTTGGCCGGCACTCAAACAGACAAAATCTAAACATAGCGGCTGCATCAAAGAGATGTCCGAAAACTGGCGGATCAGTTCTGAGATTTAATTTTGTTTTGTCGAGTGTGGTTAATTTATTGTAGTTATTTGATATATATATAATAAAACCTCGATTATCCGAACTAATTGGGACCATGGGTAGTACGGATAATGTAACGTATAAACACGGGGCTTCTTAACCTTTACCATACCATGATATAAAATATCCGAACGCAGCCATGCTGTCAACTCGTGATACCGTAAATGACAGTTAGAAAAAACGTTTTTATTAGCTTAAATGGCTTTAATGCAACGAATTTACGCTAATTATTGAGCATTCAATTTTGAAAAAATGATTAATAACATAATTTAGAGCATTCATTAAGTCCTATACAATGTATCCTTCCTTCTTATCTCTTAGTGAGAAAGAGACAATTATATTTGTATGTTTGTTGTTCATTTCACTGTGAAAATAGTGTGTGATCTCTGTATTTTATATCACAAATTGTATATTTACCAACGTATTAATTTTACAACGGATTGAATGGAAAAATAATTGTTTTTATACAATTCCATTTTCATAATTGATTTTTTACTAGTCATTCCTAAACGCTAATATTTTCTTTAGGATTATGTAAAATATGAATTTTATGCTGCATGTATTTACCGAAATATTACAGGTTCAATTATGATGGTAGACCTGTGTTACTGCATGGCTTGGGAAGGGTTAAACTCAACATCAAGGCATATGAAAGTGTTATTGGGTAAATTTGTTATATTGACGTTTGTAACTGTTTATTTTTAGTTGGAAAAATAATATTATTTTTTGTACGTGAATTAATTATCTTAAATAAGTTGTTTTTTATTAGTAGTGTTAACCAAAAAGTAATATGAAAATTTACGAATTTCGACCTATGCACGTTACACACCCTTGAACAGTTTCTGCGATCAAGTATATCACCTATCTCACAAGGAATAATTCCTTAAGTGGACCCTGTCAGTAGTACTGATTCAAATTTGTATCAGAAATAATACACTTTATAGATTTTTCTTAAAAGTTACTAAAGTAAACATTTTTGCGAGAACGGGTCGTTTGAACGTTAGTAAAAATATATTCACTTCTCGAAAATACATACCGTAGTAAACTCATTTTACTCTCCGATATCCGATAGTAAATACGAGAATCGGTAGTTAAACATGGCGGACTTTTCACAGCTGTTCCAAAGTCATCTGACACATTGATACTTTGAAAGTTGCAGTGCACGACAATTGATCATTCAATATGCCGGTATTTAAGATTCCGATGATGATTTCGTTGTTTAATATACATTATTACACATAATGGAAAAAAATTTCACCACCAAAATGACAGATATCAAACGCCTAGGCGAAAAAATCCATAGCATGCTTCATCGCTACTCAAATATATACATGTGTATTCTTTAACAGTAGTAAATTTGATATATCAACAACCTGCAAAAGAACAGCTGTCGCCGATATTATATAGTATTCTTATTTACTATCCCTGAAATTGTACAAATTGTGTTTTTACGAAACATTAATATTGTCATAATTTGATAGTTTTATCATAGATAAGAAATTGACCATGAGACAGATGAGATGACAGGTGCTCAATATATTTGCCAGCTGTAATACGATTTCGCGGATACTTTTACAAGATTGGTTAGGTATAAAAAAATATGAGCAGAGCTACACAAGCAGCATGGAATGGAGACGGTCCATCTACTGGATGAGGCTGGACTTCCTCACCGGCAAAACAGGATAGAGCATGAAATCTACGTGAGTTCAACTCGAGATTTAGATCACCTACTCACCTCTTGGTTTATCTGCTGGTCATCATCGAAGCAATATGTAATTAAGATATCTGAAATATGAAGTGTGATATATAGGTAGGAAGAGGGTTTCCAGAATGAAAGCGGACTTTAACATTAAAAACAATAATTATTTATTTAATAAAACTTTTCATCTATCCAATCTCGACTCAACATTAAAATCATATTATAAATCAAAATAACTATAAAATTCCATGCTACAACAAAATATAAAAATTCACGAGTCTGTTGGAGAAAGTCCCTGAACGTTAATCAAACTTATCTGGCATCACCACGATCTTCTAGCACCATCCAAGGCCTTAATCAGGTCCCGGGATCCGAGATGAGAACTCAGTATCCCGTCCATCACGGTAGCTGGTAAACGGTTATCCATCAATGCGTGTCCACGTCATCAATTCCATGGCGGCATTTACATCCAAAATATTTTGGGATTTGGTGCTTCTCAGATCCAATCTGTCCAACAAATTATTTCGCTAGTAGCGACCAATCACACATCCGAGCATCGTATATTTATTAATGATTTTAATAACCACACCGCTAGGCCACCAGTTGACGTCTATGCTCTCGGAGCGAGCGCTCTCCTGCGGTCGCACACCGCTTTAAAAGCGTAGATTCAAATTTTACAATAATGATGCCAACTGCAAAAATTTTATTTCATTATATTATGACCAGACCAATATTGATTGTATAAATGCGTAACGTTACTTTGTAATGTCACAATATATATATATCTATTGTGACATTACAAAATATCAGCATCAAAAATACCAAAATCGTTCCGTTGGTGTGTGGGTGCATTCCTATAAAAATTTGCATATGATGCATTTACATGGAACGCTTTACGCTGCATATATAAAAGAGAAAACTTATCTTACTTAACCTTACTTAAAAAAACACGTTTGATTTTGCCCCGCTGACCTGGCCGTTTAATCAAGTATTATATAACCATTATGATACTACATCCTAGACGTCCAGAAAGTCATAGAAAATAGACGGGGAGACGTTATGGATATTTTATAATTTTAGTATACATTGTTTCCCGAAGAAGATACCGTAGGTATTGATTGTTTATGATTTCTCAATAAATAGCGGTTTAAACAAAGTGTTTTATCTAATTATTTATATAAAATGTGTCTACAATATAATTTTGCTAATAATATTTAGTTTTTACCTAAATGTATATTATAGTAATAATTATTCTACATGTTTCGATACCTGTGGTATCTTCTTCAGGAAACAATATATACTGAAATTAAAAATACAAGCGTAGATAAAAACAAAACTGTAAAGTGCTGAATAAATAAGAATTAATATGAAAACAAATTTAAAAGGTGGCTATTTACGAAGAGGTTATTTATAATACTTAGCTTGCTATCGATACTTTTTATTATTTTTAAAATTTCAAATGTATCCAACTGTAAATCCCTCGTATTTGTATGTTTAATTTCTAAACTCTTGTTAATATCAAAAGACTGGTTTGTTTCCAAAAGGTGATTGGAGAATTCTGAATAGTTGTTGTTAATTTTGCTAATATTCAAGAAGTAAAATAATCATTCTTGAATTATTGTGTGATAGCAATTACATTTTTTTTTCGTAATTTGATTGATTTTACGTGTTAGCCTGGCGCTAAAAAATTTTAACAGACACTAAAATCATTATTGAATTCATCATTACGCTTGAATATCAAATCATTCTTGAGTATACTTGTATAGGTTTTGATAACTATTTCTAATACTACTTTCTTCCAATCTCCAAACATCTTCCACGACCTCGTACGTGTGCTTCTATTTAAAAGTGGCCTAGTTGTGAGCACAGCGTCACGCCCAAGTTTTGGTTCAATGTCGGGCATCTATCTGGACGCACGAGCGGTAGAGATGCACCACTTCGGTTGCACTTTGGGTGATACTATTTGCATCGCTAGAATTGGGACTGTTATCCTATGAATGCGACTCAGACATGCGGCGGCGCTGAAACTGCAACCCCTCGTACCCACGTTGGGAGATTTGTATTTCTGAAAATTAAATTTTATATTAAAAAGAAAAGAATTGTGCATTAATCGCGTGTCAAGGTACCTTTGGACCCTTAATTAAAGGACAACCTTTCAGTTTCAGATCAGTTTAGAAGCTAGGGCTATCTTGTCGGTCCCACTTATCAAAGCTATTAAAAATACGCGACTTTAAATCAATTACATTTTTACAATTACAAAACGATAAAGGACTAAAAAATCAATTTGGTTATTAGTATCACCAGCGTCCCTAAGTGTTGTCTTTATTCATAAAAAATCATATAACATAACTCCATAGAACATAGTTTTACATACAGATGGAAAATTAAGGTGCAGCAGTTCAAGGCAGACACTCAGGGATACATTCATCAAAAAACACTCCCATAACAGGGACAGTGGACGAGACACGAAATGGTTTGAGTCACACTTACACAGACAGACTGACGCTGTTGCTAAACACGAGGCTTGGAGAGTTAGAGATAGGCGCGTAGGTGGGGTCCCACCCACGCCGGCCGCACTTTGGGCCCTAGAGGATAGGAAGCCATAAGAGCCGCCACCGATCTAGGTCAGTCTGTGTCCTAAATGTGTGTGTGTGATAGGATGATCATTGATTCAAAGGCAACTCTACTGCAACACATTATACATTATTCACAAAACACAATTAATCCCGACATTGGATACACGGTTCTTGTTCTTTAGATCTTCCTTCTTCAGGTCAACTTTCCTCTGAGGGAGGTCACTTTTATTTATTTTTTCTATTTACCAACATCAGCCAACGCGGCCGTGGAATGCCGATGCAGCTGAGGACCCAGGCCTCATCTCTTCATCTCTTACTCCTGGACACCATCTCGTCTCAGCCTTGATCATAACGCATACATCGGCCATAGCTCGCAAGCCACCTCCTTGATCGTTGCAATCTGCGGGTGGACCAGGACCATCCATCTCCAGGTCCACCGCGGTGATCTTCAAACTCAAATATCACACTCGTTATAAGGATTTTAAACGCGATGCGAAAGAAACCCGCGGACAGCAATGCATTGGATTGGAACAATTAATAATCCACAATATAAAATTGATACTGAAATTACAGGATGGACTGTAAGTTGTTGCACTTTTGGAAATTATTTTTTTTAAAAAACTACAGGTCAAATGATAATAAATGTTTATTGAAATCGTGTCATCTAAATGTTCACCATTCTGCCGCTGCCATTCTTCGAATCTGGCACCTACGTTATGAAACACTCCGACACAAAGCGCGTGGGTGTGTTGGCTATCTTTTGACGAACATTCGGGTTATTATGTAAGTCGATCTTGGTCAGCAGAACGCTCGCGAGTCTACACGCCCGAATCTTCTCGTGCCCAATCTTACTGTCAGATCGAAATGTTAACACGGACATCTCCCGTGGACACGTGCCTTAGCGCAGTACAATATAAATTACAGTCGTTGTGCACAAACAGCTGGTCTACGAGAGTTGGCATTATTACCAACATTAACGAGTTTTTCTGGAGGGGGCACTACTATCCCACAAAATTAAGGTTATTTAAATCTGCTGCAGTTGAAGTTGCCAGCGCTCCGCGCACTCCACGCACTCTCCACACTGATGCAGCTTGTTCTGAGTGTCTGAAGATATTTTTCTGCAGTGATTTTCGTCACCTCAGAAACAACTTAATCAGATCGAGCCACATTTTTATTACATTTTACACGTGTTCTTTGATTGTTTATGAATGCTAGAGCATTATAGAATATGGTATAGTGAGCTGGGGTGAAGCTGTCATAATTATGGCTACCTACAATCTAATTAGAATAATTATCAATAAATCCTTCGAGGAGCCGCTATCAAATCCCGCCGTAATCAGAGCCGTAATCAGAGCCGCTATTTCAAAAACTCCAGGTGCTAAATATTAGGCAATTGAAAACAGAACCGGGCAAAAACTCAAAGATGTCCAGCTGTCCCGTTAATGAAAACTTCATTAGCTCAAAGACACGCGTGTTTTATAGGACCGCGGAGGTGCAATAACCTACCACAAGATATGGCAACGGTATCGTATCCTCAATTCTGCGTGCTTATAAAGGAATGGCCTTCCAAAATTGGAAGAAGTCAGCTGGAACAGGTTCTTAGATGATCAATGCTACCCGTTCTATCTAATTATTTTATCCAAACTCGAACTTATCATGTTTTGTTTGCTCTCTGCATGTTTCTATTCTAATCCTGCTTTTTACTCTGTTCTTCTCCTTACTCTACTATGATATTTCTACCATATCTTGACTATGCTCTTTTACTTGTTTCTCATGT
This sequence comes from Eubasilissa splendida, assembly GCA_031772225.1. NCBI lineage: Eukaryota > Metazoa > Arthropoda > Insecta > Trichoptera > Phryganeidae > Eubasilissa > Eubasilissa splendida. Next base: position 13,780,387 of record CM062869.1, on the reverse strand, counting down.
CTACTTATTTACCTGCTAATATTTTTTACTACAGTCTCTTTAATATGCTCTTTCTTTAATATTCTTTACTCTGTTCCTTACTTCTTACATGTCTTTCGTCTGTATCTTGCTGCTTTTACTGTTTACATTCAAAATTACAGAAGAGCGTGGCGCCTTATCCTCCGAAGTTTAAGTGTCCCAGACAATTTGAATAGTAGACGTCGACCTCTCAGGTCAGCCTCTAGGGGTTGTAGAGTAGAACCGGCCAGCCGTTGCCAGAAGACTGAGTTTTGTGAACGGATATTTGCGGGGGCAGACCCAAAAGAAACAGTACATCTGTAAAGCAGCCTTGAGGTGAAATTTTATTTTAAAAACAAATTATCCAATATTATAATTACTATAATTTTTTCCGCGTTATTATGCAGTGGGTCAGATTTAGTGATAGCTAACGCCTCGAGCCACATTAACTGGGCAATACCGTGTCGAAGAATTAAGCATGCATGGTGCATAATGCTATACCATGCTTTTATTCTAGAGTCAAAGAGCTTCGTGCTTTTTATTTCCAGCCGAAAACACGACTGCTGCAAATAGATTCCGGAGCGAGTCGAAGTACATACAGGCACATTTTCAACTTTCGAACAATCTGACAACAGTGGATTCTGTCATTCGTTCCGTATCCACAAAGTTTAAACATTCGTGCGTGCGCATTCAGTTCCACCTGTACTTCGAACACTGTATACGCATTCATTAACAGCATACAACGCACAATAAATGACGGGTATAATGCACAAAATTGCATAATTTTGGAGAAATATTTTTGTGTGACGTATTTTTGACAGTCTGGCTTGAGTACTTGAATTGCCGAATTGTTAAAACATTGAACATACAGAAAATAACACGGTCACGTGTTCTGACGCTGCAAACGAAAATAGTAAATTGTGTGACTGTATAATTGACATCATTATTAGGTATATATTTTTATCATCATATATCCCTTCTGCAGAATGTCACCGACCGCCACTGATACCTAGAGGTTTGATTGCAATATTTTCGGTTAACACCCTGAATCACGACAGATGGAATAAAAAGATTAATTTCATTTATTTATTAGCAACAAAGAACACAAATATTTAATAACTTATGACATAATATATAATATAAAAATGAAATCAGCGAAATTACTTCTCAGCTCAAATTAAATGTAATAATTAGAAAGATATACATATAAAATCAATTTTTTTGCTATCGGGATTCGAACATGGATCTCTTCATATCCGGGAGAAATGCATTAACCGATTATGCTACACCAACACAGTGTATTTACGATACATTTTCGAATTATATGTTATACTTTTCGAATTGATTTGAAAGCCATCTTTTTTATTACATTAATTTAATTTGTATTAAAAATATGACAGATTCTGAATAATTACAACATCACAATGAGAATGTGTTCTCCTTAATAATGAAAATATCATACAAATTAAAAAATAGTTGATAAATACATTAGTTATTAAAAAAGCAATATTTGAATATGGTCCAAGAACACACAATTACTGGTGTTCACCTACATTGTTATTAAACAAATAATAGATATATCTGTATAAAGTGATCACTTAAGCCATCCGAAGATCTGTAATTACCAATACTTCCATATATTTCCATTAAACATAATGAAAAATAGCTTCATCTCCAAGTCCAAGAACATACAATTACTGGATATTTAAAAAAAAATCAGATTTTAATAGTGATGACATATATGCTGTTTAAAAAAGGAAAATAGAATTATCAAATTTGGTCCATAGATGGTGATAGTGTAGTGGTACTCGAAGCTAGTCCACATACTAACATATATACAACTTTAAAAAAAAAATGTATTGTGCAGATTGAGGGGTGAGAGTCAGCCGATGATAGGTCGTTATACCTGTGTTAAATATAATAAAAAATAGGTTTGTCTCTATAAGATATCTGATTGTTTGTTTACTAATAAAAAGATTAATAAAAAAGTGTTTTTTACACTGTTTAAAGAGGAGAGGATGGAGAGAAGATGGAAAAAAGTTGCAATAATATGTATATAGTATACATACACGCATGTATATACAATTTAAGTCAATAGTTATTAAAATGTTGGCGTAGTTCAATTTTAAATGGAATCAATTTATTGTTGAAAATGTCTAAGTTATTAGAAGAATGCACGGTATTATATTTTGACGTAGAGCGGGGCTTATAACAATTTTTAAGTAATTAGTTCTCCAAAAATTTAGGTAAAATAGATTATTTGATCGTGCCGTGTGTGTGGGACAGTTTAAAGTTATTTGTTCTAATAAATATAGCGACTCAAGTTATTTAAAAAAAAATTATAGGTAGCACAAATTTTTTTCAGACATAGTTACTGGGGTTCTATCCTCTAATTACTGTCACACATACATTTATTACAACATGTTATACAGTAATATAAATTATTACATTCAGAATCACTAATTATTCAGAAGAAGCTGTGATGGAAGAGAGCTGTTCCCCCAGAATCGGTCTCTTATAAGGTAAGTCTCCCATCACTCATCTACTCACTTTCATGACACACACACACACACACATACATTTACAAAGTGACAGTTCTCGCACTTGATTTGGTTCAATGGTCCAGAAATGACGCCTAAAGAATGGCAACCACACGAATTAAACATTATTAATAGTATTTAATTACTTTTAACAGAGAAAAGTCGTAATGCTGGGATCTCAAGCTTAGAAAAGTGACTGAATAACTGTTCTATCTAAATATTCGCATACGTTGTGATCGCTGGCTCCAGCCCAACATCCAAAGCCAAATGTGTCACCAGCGAATGCGTGTGGCTATTACTCGACCTAAAAACTGCACTCTTCACAGTCGCGGACTATCTGAACATTGGCGGAGTGCATACTGCATCACGTATGGCGCGTTCCTTCAATAGAAGTATTGATAATATTTTGAACCAATAACTGGGATTTATCCCCTATGGGATTGTCATCACAGATATGAAGTTATTATTTATTTGTTGTAGCGTGGGTAAATTGGTGAACCTCACATTGTGTAAAGTGATCACTTAAGCCAACCGATGTGAGTATTGCCGCCCTTTACTCGGAAAGCTGAGAAGACGGTGATCGACAGGCGTCGTTCTTAGCAGTCCAGTGGTCCAAATACACCACCAGTGCGCACTTCGGTCGGTCGAAATCTGAAGAAGACAACCCGGCTATAAGAACAACAACATCAGACCAGAAAAATGACAGCAAAATGAAAGAGGTTAGTGCAGTTCATATATCATATGTGTGCTTATTGATAATCGCAAATCGGGGAACCAGCTATCGAAGGTATTTACATAAACACTGCGAGACATCTATATCTGGAAGTATTGATGGTAATAGAACTTCTTCTGGATTGATTTTTGTCGCAGCCACCGTTCGTCAGGCCTGATGATAGCCAAAGAAACGTTGGCTGCGACGAAAACTAATCCACGGCATGATGACCCAACATACGTTTCATTTTAATCTGGAAGTATTAATAAATGCCTACATTGCTGGTTATTAACCTTTACCATACCGCGATATAAAATATCCATACGCAGCCATGCTGTCAACTCGTGTGACCGTAAGAAATTTTTAACATTTTAAATGTGAAGAGAGCTTTAATTAGTTTGAATGGCAATAACAATTTTATTCTAATAAACTTACTCTAAATATTGAGCATTAATTACGAAAATGGGATTAATATTCAAATATAATTCGGAGCATTCATCAAGTCCTATAGAATACCCCCTTTTTTCTTATCTTTCTTCATTAAATTAGTGAGAAAGGTTCGGCTTTTTGTTATTATTTTTATTGTGAAATTAATATACCATCTCTGTTTGTCATTCCACAAATGGTATTTTTTCCAGCGTATTAATTTTACAACTGATTGAATTGAACAATAATTATTTTTGTAGGATTCGCTTTATACAACTGGTTTTTCACTAGTCAGTTCTAAGCATAAACATTTTCCTTAGAATTGACTAAAATATGAATTTTATGTTGCGTGTATTAACCGAAATATTACAGTTTCGATTGGGGCGGTAGACCTGTGTTACTCTATGGTTTTGGAAGGGTTAACGACTAAGGTGGTGATGGCAAACCATTATTGTGACTGTGATTTAACTGTTGGAGGTGTGGCACCATAGTCCGTCTGGCTATTCTATCACCAAGCCGACACCAAGTACCGACGCGATGTGTCGGGCGCCCGCTAGGGGAATACTCCGCTAGGCTGCCGGGCGCGGAGAACGAGATAGCCTTTCTATTCCTTACCACAAACTCATTTTCACAACAAATCTATTCCGAGACACTCCTACTCCTTCTGTCGCAGCATCCATGTCCTGTACGAGTATCCTTCCTAGTTGGACACTGGAGGGGAGTTCTGATTACAGATTATTAAAAAGGCACCATAAGCCATCTGGCGATCCTATCATCAAGCCGGCCGAGTATCGACGTGATGTGTCGGACGCCCGCTAGGGTAACGTCCCGCTAGGCTGCCGGGTGCGGGGAACGAGACAGCCATTCTGTTCTTGTTGCTGGCGTAATTAAATATTGGATACTTACCTCAATTTTAATACAGTGTTACTGTACCGCACGATTCAAGAAACTACATATCCGAGGTATTATACTTTTCATTTATCACGCTTTGAATGTCAATCTCCCACACTTAAAACACTAAACAGGTTATGTTTCTAGTGTACCAATAATCAGTTACCAATCATCGATACAAGCGGATACAATATCGGTGTAACCGTCACTACTCTAAGGCCGACTTCGTGACTGCTCTCCAGGGATCCCGGTCTTGAGTAAAAATGCAAACTAGTGGTGTGTTATCCCGTAAAAAGGGTTCAATAACTATTTAGTTATAGGAGGAGGATGGCAATGGATGATAAAATTTTCATGAGAAACAACAGTTACTGAGAACCGAAAAACATATCGATGCCTTTGAAATGTGGTGCTGGAGACACATGTGCGCATACTGTGGATAGCGTAAGAATGTATTCTTTCTACAGCATCAAGGCTTAACTATCAGCCATTTACCTAAGACGAATCCGAGACCGAGAAAAATGCAGAGAATAGTTAAGAGGGTGGGTGTTTAATTTACCCAGGATCGTTTTATGAGCTAATGTTCCCATATCGGTCCCTATCATTCGCCGCTCGGTTGGTATTTTTAAAGTATTATTTGGCAACCGTGCCTTGCCGCCATGCTACATAGGGTGGCGATACAAGGCTATGTTATAAAAACAGCTGGAGTGGGGGGTAATTCACCCTTTCCCGGGACCGGATTAGAAGCTCGGGCTTCCTTGTCGGTCCCACTCATCAAAGCTAATAAAAATACGCCACTTTAATTCAATTACATTTTTATAAATTAGCAGCAATTTTTCTAAAATTTAAAAATTAGATCCTCCAGCCCTTAAGTGCTGTCTATATTCATAAAAAAACATATAACATAAATTCATAGAATACGTAGTTTTACACATAGATGGAAAATTAAGGTGCAGTAGTTCAAGGCAGACACTCAGGGATCCATTCATCAAAAACACTCCCAAAAGAGGGACAGTGGACGAGACACAAAATGGATTGAGTCACACTTACACGGACAGACTAACGGAGTTGCAAAATAGTGAGAGGTAGGCGCGTTGGTGGAGTACCCACCTATGCAGGCCGGCATAACTACCTGCCTAAGGAACTCCAACGTGTCATCCATACCCGAATAAATACCTTATACATTTATTACATATTTCTGGCGCCATCAACGCTTGGTTCATATATCATTTCTACCATTCTCTCCTCATTTACCAGTTCCCCGTGGTGTACACGTGGGAGAGTGGAACAGACGCCTGACCATATTTTGTGGACTTGTGAGATACTTAGTATGATTGGTGGTTTGACTGGACTTAGACACCGCCCGCCCAGGAATGCAGACCTAATTAGTAACGGGACGAATCTTGTTTATATGAGGAAATTATTCAGGTATGGGTGACACGTTGGAGCTGTTTAGGTAGGTAGTTAGGCCGGCCTCCACCTACGCGCCTACCTCTTTCTCTCTCCATACCTCTTTTTTTGCAACTCCGTTAGTCTGTCCGTGTAAGTGTGACTCAATCCATTTTGTGTCTCGTCCACTGTCCCTCTTTTGGGAGTGTTTTTTGATGACTGGATCCCTGAGTGTCTGCATCTATGTAAAACTATGTTCTAAGGTTTTTTATGAATAAAGACAGCACTTAAGGGACGCTGGAGGGTCTAAATTTTAAATCTTTGCGTTAATTGCTAATAACCACATTGAATTTTTTTTCTTTTTTCGTTTTGCTTATACTTACATATGTTATTGAATTCAAGTTACGTATTTTTATTAGCTTCGATGAGTGGAACCGACAAGGAAGCCCTAGCTTCTAAACCGGTCCCAGGTGAGTGTGGCGATAAGTGATCCTTTCTTAATCTTACTCCCTTTCCTAAGATCAGCTTTACATTATTTATCTATTTCGTCATTCTTTACTCTATCATAAATGGATACTTGCCCATTACTCGCTACCGTACAGTACAGAATTTATTATTATTATTTATATATTTACGTATTCTTACAGAATATGTAAAAAAATCAATTAATATATCAAACACTCGTTTGGCATTTTCGCTACTTTGGCATATATATTTTTTTACTATTTTTACTATCCATCCAATACAGTCCAGTAAGTCATAGATAAAGATGGGGAAGTTCAATATTATTATGTATGGCGGTGTGAACGTTGGTCCGAACTGCAACTGAACCAGCACCTGAACGCTGTCACTGAACTAACGTTTCGAACGCTGTGTGTACATTAATGTATCCTGCAGTAGGCCACAATGGACAAACTAGACAAAGTTTTACGGACTGTTTACTTCGGTGGACATCTGTGTATACACGTCGGTGTGCGTGTCTGGGACGTGCGCGTACACGAATCACGGATATTACTGCCGAATCTTTTACAACGGAATGCTTAAATCGATCATAGATATGTACCGCTCAATTGGCTCAATATGTTATTGAGTTACGAATTAAAATGTACATTTTTAATAAGACAATTCCATAATGTATTTTTTTTTTGCCTGTACACATCGTTCTGGCAGCCTTACTGGATTTTAGATTACGTGATCATCGACAAACATTGTGATTATATGATTTCATTTTAGGTGAAATTGCAACTTGTACTCTTATCAGGAGGAATACATTCTTATTGTGAAGTTGTATTATTCAGAACATAGCTCTGTGATATTTTAAATATGAATTAAATATATTAATTAGAAAGATATACATACATCGAAAAATATTGTTGTTGCGCCACCGGGATTCCAACCTGGATCTCGTTCCAAACCGGGGATTACATTAATACATTTAATCGTTCCATTATTAATATCAAAAAGGTAACATATAGGTTCGAAAATTTGTCGCTAAAAATATTGTCGCTGTAGCATAGTCGGATAATGCACCTTCCCCGGTTTGGATAGAGATCCAGGTTTGAATCCCGGTGGCGCAACAACAATATTTTTCGATAAAATTGCTTTTATATTTGTATATCTGCTGGAATATTTCTGTGATATTTTAAATATTAATTAAATATGTTAATTAGAAAGATATACATATAAAATCAATTTTATCGAAAAATATTGTTGTTGCTACCGAGATCAGAACCTGGATCTCTTTTCCAATCCGGGAACGTGCGTTATATTTAATTAGTATTTAAAATATCACAGACCGTCTGTTCTGAATAATTACAACTTCACAATAAGAATGTGTTCTCCTTAATAATATGTGAGTTGTATCAATGTGTCCAAAATTTAATAAAAATATATTGTTAATTCCGGCGTTACTCAAAGGTATTTGAGATTCCGTAAAAATAAAGTAGATGGCTTTCAAACAATGGAACGATAGATGTATCTAGGTTCGAAAATTTGCCGTCAATGCACCGTGTGCTGTAGCATAATCGGTCAATGCACGTTCCCTGTATTGGAAAAGAGGGTGGCAACAAAAATATTTTTCGATACAATTGATTTACATTTAATTTGTATATATGTATATAGGCATAGCAAGATTAAGTCTTTTATAACAATGTGTCGTATATATGTAATTACATTATAAATAACTGAATTTAATGACGTCACAAGTTATCTAGATGCTTGCGTTTACAAAATAAAATCGATGACCCTGGATTGCACCCGCAACATCACAACTCTACTTTATTTATTTCGTGCCTGATATAATAGCACACACCTTCTAGATTTGTCACTGTCACTTTTATTAGAAAAAAGTTATAAATCTATCAATCTGTCACGCCGATTATCGACGCAAATAAAAAAATAAAAATTACAGCTTAAATAAAAAATATTTGAAAGATTCGATGAGATACGACACGTTCAGAGTCGATGGAAGACAAGTCCAGAGTGTGGAGATAATTCGATTCTAAAAATTAATAAACACAATATTTTAGATAAACATACGAAAAAAGGAATAATTACAATTATATATAATTCCATTAAATATAATTAAACAAAAAAATATCTAAATGAGATATCTGATATTTGTTTAATAACATTGCCATATTCAAATGAAAAATTTAAAATATGTTAAAAAACATTTTACAGATTAATAATTTTGCTTTAAATAATTTGATTCTCATTGTGACATTTATGCTGTTTCAGGGAAACGAATATCGAATTCAAAGTGATTCCACATATTGATTAATGGGTGAGAATGGTGAACGTTGTATTTGTATAAAGTGATCATAATAATAACCATACTTCCATATACATTTACCATTAAATATAATTTAAAAAAAAAATAGCTTTGTCCCCATGAGATGTCTGATATTTGTTTAATAAGAAACACATTGGAAGATACAACGTATTCATTTAGCCAAGATAAATAAGAATATGTAGTCCTCTAATAATATGTTTCAAATAGTTTAATATCATCCAAATTTTGAAAAGATGATACGATTACATCCCATTTTACAAGGAAACAAAAAAGAAACATGGACAAACTGACAAAACCATTCACTTCAGAAAAAACTCAACTCGTTTAAAATGAATAATATTTAAAAAAATCAAAGTCTCGAGTAATTTTTCTTTAAAGTCCCGGGACTCGAGACAACAAAAGACCATGGGATTTCCGGGACTTTATTCCCAGGTTGTCTCGACATTGAATTCCTAGTAGTAATTGTATGCCAACACATACTTGTATCAGAAAAACTATTATCTGTTACGTGGCTATTACGTAATTCAATATCACATGACATTGTTCACGTTGAAAACCATGAATGATATTTAATACTAAACATTGCTAATTTCAGAATATTTTCGATACATTCATTTGAAGGGTTTTAAGTTGTACCGAGGCCTAACGAAGATCGAGCATACTTGAATGACTTCATGACAACTGCACACAAAACAAGCGCACACGTGGCAACTGCACACAATACAAGTGCACGCATACATAATTATACAGTCAGAATATTGCTTTACTGCTGGGACTTGGTATTAAATAACCTAAGCAATCTTGAAAGAATGTAAGGTACCAACCTGTAAGTTGCCGTGCGTGCAGTTGTCTGGTCACCTACATGAAGTTGTGGTGACCTAACTCGCGCCCGTAGACATGGTCGGGTAAGGACTCGCCTATCAACCATCAGGGCCCGAACAAGAGCGACCAATGGGCAGCAGCAAATAAACCGTACTGCCAAGCAACTAGCGATCACTTCTTCGCAGGCCGTCCTAACAACAGCATCTCATATTATTATTAGTATTAGATCATTACCTCAATAAACGAAACCTTGTAAGTGCTCTTTCATTTATATACCCTGCTCTAGTTACAACAGACACCCTACACTGCGACACACAACCGACACGCGTGAGACTAGAAGAAGTTAGAAGCTTCTGTCTCACAGCATCTTAACCTTCTGACACAATCTTGAGTCAATCATAGTTTGAATAACTTCAACTCACACACCTCAACTCCTACAAAGTCATACCCGATCTTAGCCATTTTGGAGCTAGACGGTGTTCTGGGGCTTATTTTTTAATCCCTTTTATTAAAATTTCATTAATGCTTTAATTCGCTGTCATTCACACTAAAAGTGATCAGAAGTTAGCCAACCCCCTATACTTCTGAACATTTATTATAATTTTAAAAATATGAAAATTATGCCGCTATCTTATACAGATAAGAATGACCAACATACTTACAAATTTTTCTTCTTTATCTACCTGTAAAATATTAAATATTACTTATAAGTAATAATTCAATTCATTCATATCAGTTTATTAATGGATTTTATTTCATTAATATATAACTGTTAATGAGTTCATTGATATGGTGTGGTGATATAGCGATTAGATAAATGAGGATTGTTAGAAAGGGATGCCGGATAACTTCCCGATAGACTGAATCCCTAACAAGCAAAATTCTCGATAGACTGAATCCCCGACAAGCCAAATTACCGATAGACTGAATCCCTGACAAGCCAAATTACCTATAGACTGAATCCCTGACAAGCTAACTGCAAAATAATATTAAGAAAAAATATACAGGGTGTAACAGACCTAGTCCACAATATTTTATGATTAAATTATGAGTCGAAAATATTTAATGAACATGTGCCTAATTTCAACCGTGTCAGATATATAAGCATTTCAAAAAAATTAATTATGCGATATTTTATTGTTTCCAAATAATACATTGAATACAAAAAAATTTCAGATGATTTAGGGTCTGAAACAAACATGTAAATTAATAATAGATACATTTCGCAAATATTTATTTCGAAATACTTAGGTTTAAGGCATTACATGATTTTGTAAAAAATTCTAATAATATTTTCCGTAACGGCGCAGGATTTGCACATGTTCCTTGAGTATTTTTGACTGGTAATTTAGTCAGGTATCCATCCATAAAATATTATCGACTAGGTCTGTTTCATCCTGAGAGACCTTAATATGATAATATTTACGAACAGAATATATATTTTATATAAGAAAAATTTAGACAAATCAACATAATTGCGAAATTGAAGTCGTATCACAGAAAAAAAATTACTAGTTTACTTAATTACTGTCACGCCGTTTCCCCGCAGAGGTAGACAGAGAGTATAGAGCGCGCCACACACATTTCTCGTCTCATCTACATTCGTACATCTTCTCATACAAGCTCATCGACTATCGAGGCTTCTAACAAGACCATTATCCAGTGTTTAGTTTAGCTGGACTTGTATTCTATTTCTATATCTATCGATCACTAAAGTACGTAACAATATATTTCTTACAATTTACTCTTCATTTGTCAAACCACCTAAGTTATCCCTTCTTAATTCTTCATTCTTTACTCAGTCATAACCCTTTGTCATGTTAACAAAATCTTTTAACATTAATTGTTGCTAATATGCTGCTGACCTGACCGATCATTTTTCATTGGCCTATATATTTTACTGAGAATCTCAGGTGATATATTTAACCCTCTCGCGATGAAGTCTGAAATTAAATCAGCAGCGTGCACATGTCGATGCAGTACATTGGGGCCCCACGTACAAAAACCCTTCAATATGTGGAGGTGTACTGCATGCACTCTGTACATACCTCATAAACCAATAAAGCACGCCTGGTACCGCGCGTCATAATAATTCAAACGAACATGTGAGTAGATGGGTGAAATATAATGGGGCATTCACACAGATATGTGAAGCATATGCCAGTGAACATAATATTTTATGCAATGCCGGCAAATCGGTCATAATGGCGTTCAAATATGGAAAAGGGCCAGATAATATCCCTCCCATGTGGATGGACGGGATGAAATTGAGTGTTCAAAATAAGGTCAAATAACTTGGCGATATATTCAATGAAGATGGACAAGACGATGATGACATAGAACGGCAGAGGAGACAGTTGAGCGTCCGTGCAAATATGCTGTCACGGCGTTTCTACTGATGCAGTCAGGAGGTGAAGAGGATCCTGTTTAAACCATGTATACCTGCGAGCTCTGGTCGAAATACAAGCAAGTGACGAATAACCGTCTCCGAATTCAGTACAACAACTCATACAGAACACTGTTTGGATTGGCGCGTTATTGCAGCGCATCTACAATGGTCGTATACATGGATTCGTTCCGCTTCTGAGACATCGAGTTGCGGACGTAAAGCTGCGGCTGGAGCTCAGCACTCAGGACCAACTCTCTAGTGCAAGCGGCGCTCTCATGGAAAGCTGGTTCTCTGACCAGAGAATGGCAACGCCTACAGCTAAAGATACAATAATGGCCGTGGCTGAAGTAATTATATTTTGTTTATATTTATATATATATGTATGAACTTTTAATTTATTTATATTTTCTTGGGATTTCTTTTTCATAACATAAATAATATTTCGTAATTTTAATATGCATTATCTTTATGGCGACCCGATCACGCTGGAACAAACGCATAATTGTTATTATTATTACTACTCACGCTAAAGGATATCCTTCTGATTAACCTTTCTTATTCGATGATGTAAACTGAATTAAAATTATTTCTAATTATGTGAATATCTCTATAAATATATTAAACACAGAGTTCATATTTTAGGTATCCCTCCGTGATATATTTACGTATTAGATAAAATAATTACAATACATAAATATTTACCAAACGCAACGATAAAAAATGTTTTCTCAAAGACCCTGACTCTGAATAATTACAACTTCACAATAAGAATGTAATCCTTAATACAAATGTGTGACGACAGTCTGATTAAAGTGTTTTACAGACAATACATTCATGATATTCGTAGCATCAGTTTTCAATGTGCACCACATTTGTAGAGCTTCATTTTTCAACTTCTTTATTTCATAGCCTTCAAGATACCAGAGTTCTGATTATACTATAAATTAAGGGAAAATTTAACATAATACCATCAAAATAATACCATATTTCTGGATATCCAAGGGAGTGTGGAAGGGGTTGTAATGAAAGAAATTGAAATATATCGAAAATATCTTATTTACAATAAAAATAAATGACCTTTTCTTAATAAAACACAACATTCAATATTTTATACACAAATTGCATGTAGTATTAATCCCGTTTTATATTTTGTCGATGTACATAAAATTACATAAAATTACACATTTAATTACACATTACATTGCACGTTACATTAATGTTAATAAAATATAATCTACTTGATGTACATTCGGCGTAAAACAATCAAAAACATAAAACAAACTAAATAAATTAATAAAATATATCACCTGTCATTTCTTATTTTGTATTGCTACATAAAAAAATATGTACATGTTTTTTTATTTAAAATGATAAAAAAAATGTTTTGAATAAAATTAAAACGTTTTGTTTTTAAAGTTGTTTCAACATCACATAAAATATTAGTTATATAAAAAAAAAATAACAATGATAAAAAAAATATGACGTTTTAAGGTACAAATTATATCAATGATTTTTTAATCGCACATTCTGTGTGAATGGAGCATATTTCTTTAACTTCAGATTGCACAACTCGAAACGGTGCTGATTCTTAACGCTCTAATCGACTTGCACCATACTGTAATAGTCGCCGAGTGATACTAGAATTTTATTCGACTCTTGTATCTAGGTCTCGATCCTTTTGTTGAATAATAAACTCAAAAATCTACTCCGTTCACGATAAATGACGCGACCATGTTTTCATTAATTAGATGCATTTTTTAAATATATTACAATTTTTTATAGCTTTTGTCTTAGATTACAATAATAGCGGTCAAGATAAAGAAGTCGGTAGGTTTTATTGATATATATATATATAAAGAAATGAATTCAATACTCACAACTTGTTGAATAGAAAAATAAGAAGGTAATATAAATGTAGAGGAACACAATTCTACATGAAAAAGAAGAAAAATATAATATCGATCTTAGCACCGATCCAAATTTTAAAAAATCTAAAGATTTTGAAAATAAATACATTAACACATATATATATATACATGTTATATAAAATTAGTGATAGATAATCAAAATAATATATTAAATTATTAGACTGACAAGTAAGATAATGTTTAAATAGTTATTTATTAAAAATTACCGCCATTTAGCCAATAGCTATAAAAGATAAAAAATAAAATGAAAGAGATGTTCTATAATCTATGTAAAAAATTTATATGAATGAAATCATATATATATTAATAGATTTTTAGGCAGAATTAAATATTATATAAATATACAGAGATAACGGCATTTGCATAAGAAAGATAAAAATAGTTTATGGACTTGGAATCATATCTAAGGACTGTCGTAGATAAGGCCACACTTTAAAAGGATTAATAGAGAATAATTAGAAACATAATTTTTATGATCATAATTAATTTTAAAATTATCAATTTTTTTTGACGCGTTTGACGCGATAACTACACACTTTCATGTCATAGAATTGACAGCACATATTGTTTATTTTATAGACATATGGAAATTATTATATATATATGTAGGATATTAGAATTGTAAAAGTATTTAAAAGAAAAAAGATATATTAAAATATTAATAATAGAAAATCAGTAATTACATGTGTAATGTAGAAGTAAAAAGAAATAAGGCGAAAGGATATAGTAACGAATGAAGATGTTATGTTATATAAAATACAATCATTTTGTATAAAACCACGAATTTTATTACACGCCAACCGGTTTCGCTTAGCTCAAGCTTCGTCGGGACGTATTTAAAACTAACAATAAATACAAAAAGAGTGCACTTATATGTGTACATATACAGGGTGGTTCAAAAAAAGTGAGAAAATCTCATATTTATTTTAGTTATTTCAAAACATGATATAATTAATTATAATTCTTAATGTAATTTTTTTTTTGCACAATATTTAGCTAATCAGAAATCATCAAAACACCCCATATTGCATCATCTACTGGGCTTAAATCTGAGCTGTTCGATGGCCATATGCCTGGCTCGATAAAATTAACATTCTCACGACGAGGGAAGTTGATTGTATTTCTGGCTGTGTGAGATGGAGCTCCGTCCTGCTGTAATGTCTAGCTATACTCCAGGCTTTGTTTTGAAACTCTTTGATCATTTTCCTAGCATCCCAACGTTCTTTAATTCGTAAATTTTTGATCAGAATACGGTCTTCTGCAGTGATTTTTGTGATTGAAAAAACCAAACATAAACAATGGGAAAATTAATAATCAAAGACGGCGACCGGAAATTATCTAAATGAAACGTAATATAGGTAAGTAAGTAAATTAGTAAACTGTTTTAACTATTGTTGATATATTATTAAACTAATTTTTATGTAATTATATCACATTTTACGAAATGTTTTCACTTTTTTTGGGCCACCCTGTACATAAAGAAGGAGATATAATATAAAATTACACGTGAAAGAGAGAGAGAGAGAGACAGAATACATATACAGTTAGATAGAACATCGAGGGAGACAGAATATATAATTTTATATTGATATTCTATCTTAATGCAGGGAAGGCAATAGTTTTGGTCAGTCTACTGTATAGCTTTTTCGGGCCGCTGTGAACAATGTGATGATAGATAGATATTGAACGGATAGGGCACAAGTAATAAAATAGCACTAAAGATCGATCCGACCATTGATTTATACACGTATTATGTTAAAACATACTTGGTTGACTCGATAAAAAAAAAAAATGTTAAAAATATTTTACAGATAAAAAATATTGCTTTAAAATAATTTAGAAAAAATCAGATTCTCATTGTGATGTTATATGCGCTGGGAAAAATGAATGATCAAATTTGGTCCATAGATGTCGAGTCCGCACAGGGTGAGAAGTGGTGAACGTTATATTCATATAAAGTGATCACTTAAGCCAGCCGAAGACGGGCTGTGAACCCTGCAATCAGCCCACACTTTCGTATATTTTCCATTAAATATAATTTGTTTTTAATATATTTGTTTAGTAGTTAACGATCCAGTAATTGTGCGCTCTTGGACATATTCAAATGATGCTAAAATAATGACCTTTTGAAATGCGGACGATTCCAAAGCTGCCGGCAGACGAAACTGAACGCCGCAAAGTCGAAAACCGCCGGCAGAGCAGCCGTTACGTAACAAGAGAAAGTGATGACAACATCAGACGACCCATTTAGCGCAGAGGTTGAGTTTTTAACAAATCACCAGCGCGAATCTTCATTTCCTTGTTTCCGATACGGTTACAATTATCGAAACAGTAATTAACTGCGGCCAATCAGATGCCGTCAAATTGGCGACGGACACCACAATTCCGAGATGCTTCTGAATGTGTAATTTTGTCTGAATTGTTTAATCAACATTCAACTGAACATTAATAATTAGAAAGATATACATGTAAAATTAATTTTATCGAAAAATATATTCGGGATTCGAACCTGTACTTTTGACGACAAATTTTCGAACCTATGTGTTGTATGTTCCATTATTTGATAGCCATCTAATTTATTTTATATGTATATCTTTCTAATTAAAGCATTTAATTAGTATTTAAAATGTCACAAACCGTGTGTTCTGAATAATTACAACTTCACAATAAGAATGTGTTCTATTTAATAATAATTAACTACACTTGATTGCTATTATCTATGTGCGATAGAGAGATGAATGGAAACATTAGAAGCCAATGCAGATATGTTTGTAGAGTAACAAATATAATTAAGAAATATACGAATAAAACTAGGATGGTCGTAAATGAGTGTAGAAGGTAAGAGATAACTAATTAAACTATGTAGATACAAAATGAAACTAAGCAAATGTGTGCCAGATAAGTTCTAGTAAAAGGGAATATATTAATCTTGTTTATATTTATATATATGTTTGCATATATAAATATACTTATGTATGCACTATATTAAGAATAAATAAATAGTGAAGAATGTTTACAAGGTGTGTGCACTCGTAGAAGGTAATGTGAACAGAGAATAACAGAACTATACAGAATTAAGAATTAGTTTCAACTTCTGGAACGTACGAGTGAAGAGAGGATAGTGAAGAATATTTACGACATGAGGTTAGAAGGCAATGATAATAAAAAGACCTGACACCATCGAGCAGAGGGTGGCCTGTGAGCTGTCAGGTAAGAGTAGTATGTCAGAATATAAGAGGCAGAACATTTCCGGGAGTTTATCAGGGTGTGGGTCTCTCGCAGGGGACTGCTGGGAAGAGCAGTGGCTAGAGAATTCTACTGGCTCTCTGATTTCTATAGCTTCTTTCTGGCTTTAATGTGATAACGAGTCTCGCTCCTATGATGGTATTTTAATGATAATTTTAATAATGACTGAATGTAATAAAAAAAAATGTAATTATGACGAATCAAAACGAGAGTAAACAAAGACAGGGAGTAAATAAATAAATAAATAAATAAATAATTAAATAAAAAGAAGAGGCGTTCTCTCCTCTTAACTTATTCCAAATATGAAATGGTATGAAGACAAGATTAGTTAGTTATATACGATTAACAAAAGAGTAATGATTTGCTTCTAACTTTTCGGCCTAGACAGATAGATGCCCATAGATATTTAGCAGAACTAAAGAAGAAGAAAAATATAGCAACAATATGAAATCAGATATACATTAAGATAATAAATAGCAAAAATTAGGAAAAGGGCAGTGATATATATATACACATTTAATATTTAATAAAAACTTATAAATACCATAAAGATAAATGTAGTAATACTGACAAACAGAAAGATGATCGGTTCAAACATGCCTACAGAGCTGAAGATCGAGGATTCGAAATATTACACAACACGCGTGTTTTTATACGTATGTAAATATTTAATTTAAAATAAGGATAAAATGTAGTGATTAGATAATAAAATTAATACAAAAAGGGGTAAAATTATTGAATTTAAACATTTTCAACAAGTTGTAATTAATATTACCTATTTTTTTTATTAATATATATATCAATTAGAACAAACAATTTTAAACATGTAATTATAATTTTTAATAAATCAATAAAAATATATGTCACAGTACTTACTACACACGCAACATCGCCGGCTCATTTGTGAAACATTCTAATACATATGTAATCATGTTTTTAAAGGAAAACGATAAACTATTTGACTCGAAAGGTTTTACATATATTTCACAGAAAGGTGACGTATTTAATTTTTTTTTTAAATGCAAACATTGATTTAAGAAAATAACAAAAAAGTACACTATTTTATTTTGAATTAACGTTTGTACAATTTTACAATTTATATAATTTATAATTTAAAACAAATTTTATGATTTGGAGCTGCTGCGAGTCCGACGCGTTGCGCGGGCCATAAAAATTGCGGTAGTAATAATAAAACACGGGTATAACATTTTTATAGGCAGGAGAAATTTGTATTAAAGGTTTATAACATTAATAACGTTCATAACAATCGTAAAAAACAATATGATAATTTCTTTAGAGAAAAACTTTCTCAGAGAAAATAAAAAACAAAAAAAAAAAAAAACGACGCCACTCAATAACATCAACAAAGTGATGATACAAAAATAAAATTTGTACGCTTAGTAAATTAAAAATTTAATCTAGCACTTTGAATGTGTGTATAGAGGTTTTGAAATGAGATGGATCCATCGACGTATTCAAAAATGATAATGTCAAATTATACAGTTGCTTAAATACAGAGGAACAATTTTTAAAATATTCTAAAATGTACAAATATTAACAAAAAAAAATCTAATTTTTATTTTGATGAATTTCCTTGTAATGATATATTAAATGTTTCTGTTCACGACATTTTTATTTTTACATTTTTCATAATAAATATATATATATTATTGTAAATTAAGCCAATGCTTAAACGAAAATAAGATAGCTGCATTATTTTATTTTTTTACCGTGTTTAATTAAGCTGTCTTCAGAATAATATTAAAATGTTTTCTTACGCTGAAAATTCTTTAAAAATCATATATCGAATGAATAATGCATACAGGATGCGCCGTTAGAATCCAGACAAAATTGTATTTGAAATTCCCGCTATATTTGAATTCAGGATTAGATTAGCTAAGTATGTCAGTAAGACTTTCATAACCTCAAAATGACCGAGCCTGTCGACTCAAGCGTGGCGATTATAGAAAGCCTCGTCAAAATTGGCTCTCTGACAGTCCCGACCCGAACCCTCTGGACTACCAAGTGTGGAGCGTAGTGGAGAAACAAACCGACAAATCTAGGCACCCTAACGTCAACTCAGGCAGAGTGTTACAGAGGCCACGAACCGCGATCAGTTGGAAATAGCATGCTCGCGCTTTAGGGCGAGGATCTAGAAGGTTATAGAGAGTTCCCAGCAAGGATCCTTTAAATTAAATATAATACAATTTTTTGGTATCTTTGTATATAAACAACTTTTTGAAATAACGTTGCTTTGTCCGGATTCTAACAGCGCACCCTGTACATATAACGAAATATAAAAAAATTTATAAGTATAATATGTATAGAAAATTGGTGGCTAGCACACAACAAAATCATTTTTTTTCGGAATTTAAAAAATACTTGTTTTTATCGTCTGAAAGAAAAATATTATCGAAATTAATATTTTATGTATACACCAGCAAAATTTCATTAAATATTTTTACATATTATTAATATTTTGTAGATAATATCGAAAAATTATAAAAATACACTTATATACAAATTTACACTCTTATAAAGATACGTGGAAAAACAATTTTTTAATACATTTTTTATACATTTTTTTTTTGTAATTTATATTAAATGGTAAGACGTAAGGCAAGGAGAAAGAAATATTTTTAAGTACAATAATATTACATACTGACTGGTTTTGTTTTTTGCGTATTTTAATGTGTAGAAACGGCAGGATGAAATCAGACTATGCTGCGGAAATATAAGACCAAACGCAAATGTCTAAATGGTGTTTCGATGATTGACCAAAAGTTTTTAATATATGAAAAAAATATTCGTAAATTCGATGTGATTAAATGTTATATTATTTATGCAAGATAAATAAATAATTTTTTGAATAATTTAGAAAAGTAAAAAAATTATTAAAGGTTTCATAATTTTTTTTTTTAGTACGTCCGTATGTCTGTCTATATAGTATTAATAATTAATTCATATATTAATGTTACGCCTGGCGAGATGAAAGGTTCTAAGGGCAAAACAATGGTATACAAGGACAATTTATTCACGAAATCCAACAGATAAACTGGCTTACTACAGCATAAAAATCTTTACTGAGGTCTGAGAAATACGATTTCGCAATGTAAGTGATTCCATTCGGTTCTGTTTATTAGCGAAGATATACGACAACTAGATTTTTAGGCTTTCATCTGAACGTTAGTCCCACATAAAAAATTAATGAAGTTTTTAGTTGGTAAAATTGTATACCCTCACAAAGCTGGATATATTAGTTAGTTATATATATAATACATTTGTTTTCTGGTGGAATACGATACAAATATTATTAATTTATTTGCTTTTTTTTCGTCTGCCTATATCAATATAAATACATAATATACAACGAAATTGAAAGCTTGAAAAATAACTGATTTCAGTATGAAGTTATAGTATGGAGACAATATAATGATATACAAAATATTATATAAATAATAAAATAAAATATGAGGATAGATAAGTAAAAAAAAAATATTTTTCATAGATTAAAGTTATAAAGAAATAAAAACATGGGAAGAGAAGTTTATATACGTATTATGTATTGATGTGTTCGATAGCTGAGTTGGTGCCAGCGTTGCCTAATTACTAAATATAGAGGATTTTAATCCTTGATCTTCTAATGTCAAACTAGACCATCATTTCAGACAGGATTAAATAGAAATGTAAATATAGTAAATGTCTCTGCAGCTTGGCAGTAAGGGTTGACATTTTTTCGTATCTAAATAATATGAAAAAAAAAACTAGATCAAAATAAATTTTGAAATACGTTGCAAGGTGTGGTAAGAAAAATAAATATAATATATTAATATAAAGTATGTGGAGATTAGCACTATATAGAACTGAAACATGAAAAAATAACTAAAGATTGAGAAATAGGTGGAAAGCATTCGTGATGTGGTACTGGAGAAAGATGGAAAAAATAAGCTGGACTGAGAGTATTACAAATGACAAAGTTTTGAGGAAAGAGGTCCATAATATACGTCACAGAAAATTTAAGGGATGTTAGAAATTGAGGGAAGAAGACATAGCGACCAAAAACCAGACAGAGAGATCAAATAAAAAAGGCCCAGACAAGACATAGAGACCGACTAAGAGAGGCCCAGACATGACAGAGAGGCCAAATAAGACAGGCTCAAATCAGACAGAGAGGCCAAATAAGAGAGGCCCAGACAATATAGAGAGGCCAAATAAGAGAGGCCCAAATCAGACAGAGAGACCAACTAAGAGAGGCCCAGACAAGACAGAGAGGCCAAATAAGAGAGGCCCAAATCAGACAGAGAGGCCAAATAAGAGAGGCCCAGACAAGACAGAGAGGCCAAATAAGAGAGGCCCAAATCAGACAGAGAGACCAAATAAGAGAGGTCCAGACAAGACAGAGAGGCTATATAAGAGAGGCCTAGGCATGAAGTTACATGATGTATGCAGATATCTTTATAACTTCTGAATGGTGTTCAGGACAAAGACTCATGGAGAGATAAGAAGAAGGAAAAAAAGAAATATCAAAACAGTATGAAGATATATATCCAAATATAATGAAATCAGATTCTCATTGAGTTGACAAATATGCTGTTTCAAGAAAAAATTAATTATCAAATTTAGTCAAAGTCCAGCCCATATTTCTCATACATATAAAACTCAATAAACAAAAATATATATTTGATTACATTAAATATATTATTTACAGTCCAGATAATACGAGTAATATAAAATATAGTGAATATGGAGAATTAAAAAAATAGCTAAGGAAAATAAATAATAAATTTATAGTGTTTAGACCGTTTGGCAGATGTATCGGGATATGTTGTTGTGCGACCGCTGAGTACCCCAATAAGCATTCATTCAATGTGAAAACGAGAATGACTACTCACTTGAAACTCGACTAACCGTACAATTAAGTAACGTGCAAGTAGTTAACGGAGCTTGTGGTCGAGAAGACCGCGTCGCATGGAGCAATGCTCACTTCCATGGTTTGCGGGCGCATGTTATTCGCACACGGTTAGTGCGTCGGTACCGGGCGTGTTTTTGCGGCAGGTAAATGTGAGGTGCGTTCAGGGGTCGTCGACGGTTAGATGGCTGTGAAGGCGATAGACCACCACAAATTGAAGTAATATATAATATAAGGGTGATATGTATTTATAGAATGGATACTGTAAACAGAATAGATACTTTATATACAATAGGTGAATATAGAGATAATAAATAAAGTATTACGAATTGAGTGGTGTTCACGAGATACAAGACTAAGACTTGGATCAGCTCAGGATTTGTTCAGAACAGACAAACATGGCAAGCACTGCACCAACAAGAACACAGATATTGAATATGAAGGAAATAATATTAATACAGTGTATACATATCTAAATATAATTTTAAAATTTATATTATTAAGGAGAACACATTCTTATTGTGAAGTTGCAATTTTACAAAACGTAGGTCTCAGACGCGGTCACTTCATGCATGCATTGGATGCTCCGCATCCCTCGTGTTCTAAAATCAAAAAACTTTTTTTTTTGTCATAACACACAGATACCATCAACAGTGGATTCTATCATTCGTTCCGTATCCGCAAAGTTTGAAAGTATTCAACTTTCATTCAGTTCTGCCTGTCAAGGTCTTCGAATACTGTATGCGCATTCGTTAACAGCATCCGACGTACAAAAAACCACTTTAATGCTTATGAGTATAATGCACAGAATAGCATACACATTACGACGCGAGCGGATTGTTTTTAGAAATTTGTTTGTGTGACGCAAGATGTCGAATTATTGAGACATTAAATATTCTTTTAGTATCTATTTAATTCATCATTTAAATAAAAAAATAATGCAAAAAATAACATGGATACTTCACCAACGTGTAAATGTAAATAGTGAATTGTGTGAGTGTATATTTGACAGTAGGTATAAACTTATTATCCAGTATCCCTTCCACAAAAAGTCACCGTCCGCCACTGATATTTTTACTATTAATTAGAGAGACATACATATAAAATCAATTTATCGAAAAAATATTGATGTCGCTACCGGAATTCGTATCAATTTCATTAATCGATTATGCTACACCAACACAGTGAGTTGACGACAAATTTTCGAACTTACATGTTGCACTTTCAAACTGATACATCTGTCGTTCCATTATTTGAAAGCCATTTTTTTTATATTTACGGAATCTCAAACACCTTTTGAGTATTTCGATATGAGACGTCAGAAATAATTGATAATTCAAAGAGATAAATAAAAATTAAAATAATATCTATAGATTATAATACAAGGAATATGAAACATAATAAAATTACGTGTGGTGTGAAGAATTAAGAGAAATATACAAAAAAATAATATTATATGTAAATATATTGTTGAAGGTGATAAATAATGATAGAATGATTGGCTAAAGAGTCACGGGAAGGTCTTCCATCAAGTCTTATTCAGATATATTAATATGTTAATATATAGTCAAAAGAAATATATATTATATTTAGAATACTTAGAATAGAATATATACTGCCGAAGCAGTGAAAGTAACATAGAACGATAGGCTGAAGAATCAGGGGGCGATATAAATAATATTGACGAATTTTTGAACAGCTCCCATTTTGAAACGGAGCTGCGTAACAAGCTGGTTCACGAACTTGACCGAGATATTTACCAGGTCTATTTTATAGCAAAATTTGATAGAGATCTGACGTTAACTACGGGAGATATTGTGTCCACAAAATCTTTCAGATGTATTGAAATTTTCTAGATTTTGCATCTTATATGTATATCAATTATAGATTTTTAAGATGTAGAGGATACAATGTCACAACTATAGTCGTACTATTTTCCAAAACAAACTACTCGCATAACTAGACTCCACACACCAATAAATAAATAGACATGAAATAATGTGTACATATAGGAGAGATGTTTACGCCACATTAATTCATATTGTCGGCGTTTAAATTTTCGTTTCAATTGAGTCATATATTTAAAAAAAATCGCGGAGCTATTTTATTGCGTAAGCGACACTAAAATTAAAATATTAAAATAAAGAATTTCCGTTAGTTCATGTCAATATTACACGCAGTAGTCTGTGCTAGAATCACATCCCTAATTCAATCGTATTTATTAGATTTTTTTTTGTATATCAGATGACGTCACTAGATATCGATAATTTAAATTTCAGTGAATCTACGTCATTAACTTTGAATTTATTTTTGACAAACATACGCTTGGAGTTTGCGTTCAATTAAAATCATTTTCTCATACTGTCATTAAAATTGTTGAGAAAAGTGAAATTAACGTACGGTGAATTAATTAAACAATTAAGATGGTATGCACAACGAACAAAAGTCCAAAAAGGCCCTTATCAGAGGCGGCCGATCGGAAAATTAATACTGACCGTTTGGCACGTGTTGAGTCTGGTTATATTTGGGCATAGACACGGCCAATCATGAAGGGATTAGTGAAAAGTGCATTTTTGATTTGTGTATCGGATAGATCGTGAGAATACAAACGAGCCCAATAGGTTCTTAGACACAATATGTGACACTGTAATTAAAGGAGGACGTTCTTCAGAACATTGTTCTGTGATATTTTAATACAAATTAAATGTATTAATAAGAATGACACACAGATAAAAGAATCAATTTATCGAATAATTATATTTGTTGCCACACGAACTATTACACCACGTCAACATTGTAAGTTGGCGGTAAATTGAAATTAATATTGGCATTTTGGAAATCCGAGAAAGAGAGAGAGAGGGAGAGAGAGAGAGAGGAGAGAGAGAGGAGAGAGAGAGAGAGAGAGAGGAGAGAGAGAGTGAGAGAGAGAGGAGAGAGAGAGAGAGGAGAGAGAGAGAGAGGAGAGAGAGAGAGAGAGGAGGAGAGAGAGAGGAGAGAGAGAGAGAGAGAGTTGAATGCAGTGAATAATGTGACAAAATTATTTATTATTTATTTGACGAATAAATATAAATAATATTAATGACGTATATACATAATACACTCATAGACAGAATAAATAAAAGTAATAGATAATTTAATAAATATATATTAATTGAATATGTTAAATGTCAGATGTAAACATAAAAAGGACAGGATCAATGATAATATCAAGTACGTAAATAATTGAAGATAATAATAAAAAATGTATTAAGTAAATAAATTTAAATGAAAAAAGTGATATGTAACGAAATTATTCTATATTATACTTTAATGAAGAAAGAAAAAGCAAAGTGAATAATAAGTATTCTGTATATTAATAAAAATAAAATATAAAAAAATAAGAAATAAAAATAGAATTAAGTATCTGAAAGCATATGAAAAAATATATATAATAATATTATATTATATATACACACAGCATTAATATATATATATATAGATACGTATTAAATATACTAAATTATATAACAGTAAAAATGATGTTTTTGAAGGCAGGACACGAATATATAACACACAAATTAGATAAATCCCTACATAGTCACATCCAGGAACATAATAATCTATAGATTGTCGTTTGATTTTTATCTATGTATAATATTTTTTTCTATGTTTTCCTGTTGACTGTTAATATATATGTTCTGAAAAATCGCAACACCACAAATACAATGTGTCCAAAATTTAATAAAAATGAATTGATAAATACTCAAAGGTATAAAAATAAGGTAGATGGCTCTTTCAAATAATGGAACGATTAAATGTATTAATATATCAAAAAAAGGTAACATGTAGATTCAAAAATTTGTCGCTGTAGCATAGTAGGATAATGCACCTTCCCCGGTTAGGTTAGGTTAGATTCACGTTTGAATCCCGGTGGCGCAACAACAATATTTTTCGATAGAATTGATTTTATATGTGCATCTATCTAATTAATATATTTAATTAATATTTTTAAAAAAATATATAAGGACATGGGTAAGTAGCAACATGGGAGGATAATAGTTGAGACAGTATTGGTCCCCGTTGAACAAAGAAGAAAGACGCAAGTGTGCGCTTGATGCAGAGGTGAAAGTATTCTCTGAGAGGTCTTTGTTGTGGCAAAAGCCACGACGACCCATTTTGGCGGGTCAGCAGATATTAAATCACCACGTAGGCGTGCCGCCATCACGCCGTCGCGGGCAGGCAGAGAAATCGAAACGACTGCACTTTCTTGACGTGTAGACAAAGGGATAAACACAAGCTTCCGAAATAAAGGTCAACCCAAAAAGGAAACGTATTTTTTTTTATTATTTTCCAGCATTGAAGTGGGTCCTTGTCGTGGGAAAGGGTGAAAGAAGGCTGCTGGGAAATAATTTTTAGGTAATAAGAAAGTCGAAACTCCACGCAAAATACAGACACCCTAGTACCGACACTAATGTATGTAGCTGACAGAAGAGGAACGAAAGTAGACTGAATGCAGTGGAAATGAGATCCATTTATGATAGATTAAAGAATGAAGAAATAAGGAAATAATGTAAAGCTGATCTTAGTATAGTGAGTAAGATTAAGAAAGGACTTAGGTGGCTTGGTAATATAGAACGGATGAATGAGGAGGGAATGGTAAGAAAGGTATATGACGGGTGATAAGGGTTGATGGTACCAGAACTGGAGGACGTTCGCGGAAGACTTGGCACGACCAGATACTGGAGGATGGTCTTGTTAGGAGCCTCAACAATCGGCGAGCTTGTACGAGAAGATGTATGTATACGGATTAGGCGAGAATTAGTGAGAATTGTGTGAGAATTGTGTGAGAACTATGAGAATTATATAAGAACTATGAGAATTACGTTTTTTATTAAAATGTTTATTTTTTGAATTACTCTCAAGGTCTCTAAAACAGGATAAATTTAATATTTATCATGGTCAGAAATAATAACCAAAAAAATATTTTGTACGTTCAGCTACAAGCAAGAGCAATAAGTGCCGATGACGTATTACATCTCCATGAGATGTTGAACT
This sequence comes from Eubasilissa splendida, assembly GCA_031772225.1. NCBI lineage: Eukaryota > Metazoa > Arthropoda > Insecta > Trichoptera > Phryganeidae > Eubasilissa > Eubasilissa splendida. Next base: position 13,753,313 of record CM062869.1, on the reverse strand, counting down.
ACTTGGCTCCGATGCCCTGAAAGAGTTGAATTTAAATTGTGCTAGTTGATATAGAAAGCGACACATAACATGGCGCCTCTGTATCTTCAAGAACTTTGTATCCCAGGCAATTTGAATGGTAGACGTCAAACTCTCAGGTCAGCCCCTACTTCAGCTGCAGGAAGGGTTGTAGGACCGACCGACCGAACGGGCATTTGCGGTGGCAGGCCCAAAAGCGTGGAACTCTTTGCCCTCCGCCATAAGAAGCAGTGCATCAGAGACTTTATTTAAGAAGAAACTAAAAACGCACCTTTTCAAAAAGTCATTTCATTTTTAATTAAAAAAACCATAGATAATTGTAGAAGTATAAACAGTTTATGTGTAAAGCGCCCTTGAGGTGAAATTTTTTACGAAAATGGCGCTATATAAATTATCCATTATTATTATTATTCACGATGACCAACTTTCCAATAAAATAAATTCCCTGAAGTCAAGTTCCCGGCTAAGTTTTACGAGAACGTGGCTGTGGTGATAGTGACCTTAATCCTTCTCCAGGCACATTGACATCTATATGATTAGAAGAAGCACGAAGAAGCTGTCAGAAATAAAGTTGTAACGTAATTAGCCACGATACCTTCTATGCTGGATGCCAGGGCATCTGTATCATCTTACAGATTTACTGATGTTCGGTATGATGTCAGTAGTAGAAATAAGAGTCTATCACTATTTATAAAACCGTACAACAATATCATATACACAATCTGATATTTGGTCTGGAGAACCAAAGGGTATTGAAAGAGAGCTATTGAATGTGAAGTCTGGAGTATCATCAGTGAAGAATGCTAGGCTGTTGGACTACTGCGGACCCGTGAATGATGGAGTGCAGACCCTCAATATTCCGATTGAGATAAATTGGGACAGGGAAGACCGAGGCTCTGCTGGAGAGACAATGTGAAGAAGGATACAACTGGTGAATAGTGGAAGTATGGACAGCAGTAGTTGAAGATAGATGAAAAATTGAAGGCGTCAAGTTTTGATTTAGGCAGTAGCATTGAAGAACATTTTAATTTATAATTTTAAATTTCAATGTTTGATATTCCACGCGTTGAATTTTCACAAGTAAGTTTCAGTAAGGTATTAGAGAAATAAAAAAATAAAATAAACTAAAAATATGAATTATAGGAATTGACAGAAAATATATAAATAATATATAATTTTATGCAATATAGAAATAAAGTGAATATAATTAAATGTATTAATAATACTAAAATAAAGATAATAATATTTGACTTGTAGAACTTGCATATAAACAATCCATACATTAAGAAATAATACAATGTAATGATATAAAAACGCGCTGTGTCATACCACCCTTGCAAATAATGTGTTTTTCTGATTTGCCCCGCCCCTCCACGTATGCACTCATCGTATTTTGTTTTTGTGTTTGAAGTATATTTCAAGTTAAGATGTTATTCTTGTGTTGTGTGTAACAAAGTTAATACGTATCACGTTCAAATTATATATATTGTATAAAACATGAATATAAATATTTAAATACAAATTAAGTATGTCAATAAAAAAGATATACAGATAAAATCAATTTAAATGATGGAAATTTGTCCTTAACTTAGTATGCACTTCCCTGGATACGAACGGTTCTCGGTTCGTGTCCGGGTGGTAGCAAAAATATTTTTTAGAAAAATTGATATTATATTTATTTTATATTAAAATATCACAGAACCGTGTTCTGAAAACTTGAAACTTCACAATAATAATGTGTTCTCCTAAATAAAAAATATTTAATACTAAAACTATATAATATATTGGATACAAATACGTAGATAATAATACAATAAAAAATTATATGAATATAAGGAAATCTATTCAGAAAAGTGAAAGTAGAAAATAAATTGTACTGTTGACCCAAGAGCTCGAAATGGCCTAGAATCATACATCATTAGCTGGGACGAAGTAGCCGAGGACCGGGATACATACAGAGCAGTCGTGAAATAGACCTTGGACCTTAAAGGTCCGTAGAGCCAACGGTGTTAATGAATTATATTATAATATTATAATATATTATAAATATGCTAACAGAATCAATAAATACTTTTAAAAAAAGTTGAAAAATTAAGAGCAACTAAAAAAATATACTAATATATTTATAAAATAACTTGTAATACAATAATAATAAATAATAAGTGCTAAATATAGTAAAATAATTAGCATTATATGTATTTGTTTGATCTAGCAGCAACACGTTCGCCTAGTGATCGAGGCGTTTGCAATTAAACATAGTTTCATAGCACAAGCGTTTAGCCTAGTTATAAAATAGTAAGAATATAGATGTGAAACGTATTTTGCGTACGGAAATTTGAAAGAAAAGTGTTGCATTACAACATTAAAGTGAATTACGTGTATTTTTCTAATAGAAACAAGTCCATTTATTAATATAAAAAATTAATAAATTATTAAATTTTTTTCTCAAAAATTGACCTATGTATGTTTTTCGCGCACGTCCTAGATCGTCATTTAAACATAGTCTAAATTTTTATATTTTTTTCGTTGTTCGTTTTCCGCTTATATTATATATTATATTATAATTTTCAATGTTGCTACTGTGTTTATTAAGTGCGTAACGAATTTTACCCAAAATAGATATCATATGTAAAAAAATCTATATGTAAATATGTATAATAATAGATATTGAATAAAATAATATAGGAAATAAAAAATAATTATTAAAATAAAGTACCTACATGTATTAAGATAAACTATAGATTCATATTTCTGATTTGGGATTGAATTAAATATTTGATTAAAATGTTATAAATAATATGAGAGATAATTTAATTTAATATCTTAAAGCATCAGATGTGGTGCATGTATAATATAAGATAAGATAATGAACGGTTTTATGGAATATTTCAAGTACAGACAAATTGTAAAATGATTTAAATCTGAATGTAAAAGTAAATTGATGATACGAGAGTAAAGTTTATATTGAAAATGTTAAATGGAAAATATTGACAGATTATGTGCAGAAGGTGAATTGAAAAAGACAGATATTTAATAATAATAATAATAATAGAATCCCTTAGATAGTAATATCGTGAAAAAATAAGATCTAGAATAGATCCCACCATCTGTTTGCGCTGCATCTTCCAATTTTTTGGACCCAGCACCAGTAGAGACCCCGATAAACTAAAAACACCGGTTAATGTAATCTGGCAATCTCTAAAATGATGGACTGACCAGATACTGTAGACTTATTTACTAGAGATAGATGAAAGAATGGTTTATGCAGGTGGTTCAGGTGTATAGAGAATAACAAATGTAATCAGGGTTGTGCCTATCAAATAGGGAACGTCTGATTTAAATAGCAATATGGATGCAATGCAAAAGAGTAACGAAAAAAATCCAAAACACATTTTGCAACTCTAGATAATAATGCCTAATGTCGAATTATGACAGGTTTTTTATTAATTTAAAATTTTACTAATACCTAAATTAAGGGTGTTGTAACCGGTATTTTAACGTTGAAATTTGTAACGATGATTGATAAAGGGCCAATTTGACAGCTGATGGCTGATTTGTGCTCAGTTTGGTTTGCCATTTCACCATGAGTAGACTTACAGCGAGAGAACAACGCTTGCAGATTGTGTACATAATGTCGACATAATCGTCCATCCGAGCAAGTAATTCGAATAACCATAGATCTAATTGATAATACGCATCCGCAGAGATGTCTTAAATTGTCCACCAAAGAAGCTGTTGTTTCTTCAAAAATGATGCTGGCCAGAACGTTACAGTCAATGGAGAGCGCTACAGATCCATGATTACTGACTTCTTCCTTCCCCAATTGAATGACATTAATGCGGAAGAGCTGCGGTTACAACAAGACGGCGCAACATGTCACACCGCGATTTTTATTTAATTTTAAAGTTCTATACCGCTGAAAAAAAACACCCTTTACAATACGAAGTAGACATCTTCAATCACAGTAGCGATTTAGCACATCACTAATATCTGCATTCACGGACAGAGTACAAAGAACGTACTTGCAAAAAAAAATATATATATATATGGAAAGTGAAAGCAATTTGTGAATAATGTGGGGACATTATAATTTTAATGTATTTAATATGGACATTTTTACCAGTTTAAATGGAATATATTAGGCATGAGGATAACATCGCAGAATAATGAGATAAATACACGATTAGAAAGAAAGCGGTGCTCGGAGGCGTGCGTGTCACCAGACGGCTGCATAGACTTGTAATCCTGAATATTCTTTAGTTTCGTTATTACTCCCGACCATGTTAAGTATACAATTTATTACATTTTTAAGATTTTGCGAAAGATTTTGAAAGAATATGACAATATGCGTTTTGTGAAATAATAATATGTATATTATATAGTATGTAGACAGCTAAAGTGGCCAATGGTAGACGCTTCGCGACCACGGCTAGTGTTGAAAATATAAGATAAATTGTCTCCACTTTACAACCTAATTTAGTCAATTAAAGTAAATAAATATTCTAAATACTAATTAATTAGAAAGATATACATATGAAATCAATTTTATCGAAAAATATTGTTGTTGCGCTACCGGCATTCGAACTGGGGAAGGTGCATTATCCAACTGTGCTACAGCGACCATATTAATACATTTAATCGTTCCATCACTTGAAAGAGCCATCTACCTTATTTTTACAGAATCTCAAATACCTTTCAGTAATCAGATAGCAGACGCCCAGAATTATCAATTCATTTTTATTAAATTTTGGACACATTGATACAACTTTATTATTAGGAGAACACAGACATACATTCTTAAAATTATTTACGTTCTGGCGCTAACACGACACATGCACGCTTTCGTACGTTTCGTAGCCAAAGGCCGACTGCTGCAGTGACGCCATCTGGCGATAGATTTTACGGACCGTCGTGCATCGTACGCTTGTAATATCATTAGTATTATATAAGATATGATTTTCAACGGTAAATGGTTTAGCGAGAGGTTTCCAATTCTGACAATTATTGCATTACAGAAGTAAAAGAGGAAATATTTAAGCATGAAATTCGCTCATTTATTACTTTCTAAGTTTTTTCTACCTTTTCATAGCGATTTTCGAGTCGAATCCATAATCTCATAATGGCTACCTCCGAACTTATGTTTTATTACTGTTTTAACCCAGAATCAGGCGACACTTTTACTACTTTCGTTTAATAATAAATACATATACGTTAAATATAGAAATAAAGAATCAATCTAGGCATAAACATTATGTGGATACGTCTCAAAACCATTTTTCATTTTCATTTGACACGCGCCGCCGCCATATTTGACCCGCACTTCTGGAATTCAAGCGAACAAAGCGAACGCAGCCCACGTTTTGAACTATGGGCGACTTTGTCAAAATGTACGAGTCGGCGCTGCGAGAAGCGAACGCACGCGGCGCTTGTTACTCGGGTGCCGCCCGGATAATCTCTTGTGTCCAAACAACACTGAAAAGTGAAATTTGAAGTTATGTACTTGCGTAGGTACTTATTCAAGGTTTGGGCATAGCGCAGCGTGATATCAAGATGGCCAAACGAATTTTACATTACGGAACAGATGTGTCAAAGCTTTTTGAGGTTAGGATTTTTAATGAAATATAAAAGTAAAATGTGTTTATATGATTTATAGTAAGGGTTTTTGATATAGTATTGAGATGAACGGAAATGGGTTTAATAATAATAATGTTTGAAATTGTGCAGCTGATTTAAGAAGTGAGAAAAGACAAGTCAGAAAAGATTGACAATTGTTTTCGTTATATAATTAGTATACAACAGCGTTGTCCATAGATAAATAGTTCTGAATTAATAAGAGCAATTGTGATATTTCGAATTCCACAAGACCAAGAAATAAGTAGATGAAGATAAAGTAAAAAATATTGAATAATATATACATTATTATGATTAATCGTTTACGGTTGGTTAGGGGAATGTTAAATATACGTGATACGTTTATATAATAAATATTTATAGGTTTACGCGTGTACGACAGTTGAGTTTCAAGTCGACCAGTGAGAAGACATTAGAAGATAATGGCCAATGATGTAAGACATCGACTACAGATTCATAAATGTCCTGGATTATCTGAAGAAATATAAAAACGTCTAGACATTGTTATAAAATAAATAAAAATATTTGCATTTGGATCTGATGCAAATCACCGCGTATGTGGACTACACGAATGTGATGTAATTATATTAATTCAAGCGCTAATAATTTTATAATTATTATGGATGTTATTTGATTGGCAACATTATGTTGTACGCTACGGTCTATTTGGCGCTAACCGCGTCAGACTTTTGTGTTGTGAATATGTTGTGACATGCATTTAGTTTGATTTAAAAGTGAAATGTTAACATGTAATGTAACAAGAGTGTTAAGGTAGCATGCGCGTATTACATTTTATATTAATCAACCTTAAATGTATATTGAAATTGATTCGAAACTGAAATTAAAATTAAAAGACAATACGATATAAATATAAAAAAGTAAATAAAATGATTGTTTAGTTGAAAACGTGAATATACCAAGTAGTATGAAAAAGTAGAGCAGAGACAAGATACGACATACAGATTATATATACACATACATGTGTCAAATAAAAATAAAGTGTAATATATATAATACAAATAAAATAAAGTTTATATAAATGAATTAAAAATCCTATGAAGAATATAATCGGACCGCGTAAAATCTGGAGTTATGTGCGATGGACACATATGTAAATATAGGTAATACATATAATATAGTAGAAAGTATATATTTATATAATGGAGTGATTACTAAAAATCTGAGATGAACAACAGGAAGAAAAAGAGGTATGCTTATAGAAGATATAAGCATTATGCAAAAATGTAAAGAAAACAACAGATACGTATAGAAAGAAATATACAAAGATACATATATAAAGGTGATGATGAAATGATGTGAGAAGCATATGATAGAATACAAAAAATGGTCTATAAATATGAAGAAATATATAAGGTATACTAATAGAAGGTATATGCAGTAAGCATGTGAAGAAAATAATAGTACATAACAAAGGAATACAAAAAAAAAAACTGGGACGGAGAAGCTGTAGATAGTTTATATACGTATAAAGATTCAAATGTGTGAAGTATGTAATATAATGTAGTAAGATTACATAAGAAAGTATGACAATAGAAGGTATATGTAGTATGCAAATAAGTGAAATAATATGTCATTTTTATTTGTTTACTTTATTTTATTAACCACTTATTGAATTTACCGGTTTCAAAAAATACTATTTTCTTCTTCAGGATGTCAATCCTTTTTGACATCAAGAAAATTGTATTTTTCTAAACGGGTAGATGTATTTAAAACTCAATAAGTGTTAATAAATAAAAATAATGAATTTTGAATATGGGAAGAAAATAATGTTATGTAATAAAAAAAATACTAACGTTGGGAAAATATATCATTACCGTTAGCAGCAACACTGCAAATATCATTTTTTTTTTCAAATTAAGATATTTATATCATTGAATTTTCGCGGGGAATCGCTCTATATATCTAGTTTCACGAGGGGCGTGCAAATCAAAGAAATCTGTATCCTCCCTGTCAATTGCGCACAAGTCAAGGGAATCATAGTTAAGAATGAATCTGCTCCTGTTTACAACTCTAGAATGGTGAGTAAAGTGCACAATTCTCATATGATATAGTAATTACAAGTGTGTATGTTAGAGTGTTAACTATATTATAACAGAAATAGACTACAAGTTATCTGAGATGATCGTATAGAAAGATTAGGAGTACAATAATATTAGATACATGTGCAGGACTTTGTGAAATAATAATATGACTACAAAAATACAGACGTAGAGATGCTGTACACGTGTATATAGATAACACTGTGTAAAGATATATAATATAATACACGAAGTAGACTACAAACAATCTACGACGATCCAACAGGAAGAAGAGAAGTAAGCTAATATATAGAAAGAATAGAGATAAAGTAAATAATATACATACTACAGATAATCTACGTACAGTATATACATATGAATGGGTAAGAAACAGTCTAGGATGAATAGATCGAAATAATACGGTAATATAAAAGGTATACGCGGTATATAAGTTATGAGAAAAAATGTTACTCTTGAATCACCGGTGTGATTGTGAATGATGTTCGATAATAACGGTGATTGAAAACTGTGACTGTGATCACAGATTCATTACTGATACATAAACACTACTACGACATCACAATACACGAAATAAATTTAAAAAAACATATTATTCATATTCTAGAGTATATAGTTAATATATATTTAATTTAATATCACCACAATGAGAATGAAAACCCTTAAAAAAATGTGAGTTTATTTTTCTAGTCAAATCAGAATCTACTAGATGGCGCTAATCACGAATTAGAACGTAATTCCTTCATGTTTTTTTTTCATTTCACATGCACATGCGCCGAATCACGGTTCACAGCCGAATATAAATAAAATAAAAATGAATCACTAATCACGATATTCCCAGATATTCAATCGCTAGCAGTGAGTGTGACTCAAATACATCAGTGATCGACTCGTGGTTCGTGATTTTGAGCTCATATGCAAAAATATGTATAAAGATGAAGAAAAAATAACAATAGGCATACAATAGAAAGACTACAAGAATAATAACAGTACTTATTAGGAAGAATGCAACAAAGAAAGCTTTTAGATGCTTTACACGTGTAAAATGAAAAGGTTGATTGTGACAGATAGATTAAAAATTATTAATACAAGAATATAATTTCCAGTTAGACGCCTAGGAAAAACATGTTAAAAAGATACCAGATACATTTAAATTGGATTGTAGTTCGCGACAGGGGTCTAGACGTAGAGCCTCGAATTCTAGTGAATTAAAAAAAAGGATTAATCAAGTTAAAAACGAAACAGTCGGACAAGGAGCCCCAAATATAAAGTTGGACAGGCCTGGCCTCTTTTTCGACCGCGTCGACTTTAGTACCAAAATGAAATGGAAAGTAGAAAGTGTACGCGTGCACGCACTGGGCTAAGTCCGCGGCGGGCCACGTCAAGCCTCAGCGCGCTGGCACTTAATAAAAAAACCGTTCGCGACACGACACGCGGGCACGGTGAGCTTAATATTTTTCTGCTCGAAGGCCGACTTTTGACGACGGACTGAGATGGCTGGTGGCCGGCTGGAGAGCGGACATAAGATGACGCCTACACACAAGTTATTCAATAATATGACCAGTCAAAAATCTTCTTCTTTTTAATGTCGGGACTGCGGGCTGACTCGTGCGCCATCTCGGATGGTTTAATTATGTTTTAAATAATTAAATGTATTCATTAGAATGATATACATATAAAAAACATATTTAAAAAATTATTGTTGTTGAGCCACCGAGATTCTCTTTCCAAACCGGGGAAGGTGCAGTTTTGACGACAAATTATTAAATTAATACATTTATTGTGTCATTATTTGATAGAGCCATCTACTTTGTTTTTACGGAATCTCAAATACCAGACGCCAGAATTAACAATTTATTTTTATTAAATTTTGGACATATTATGGACGGAATATGTTCTCCTAATAATTTAGTTTTATATTCATTAGAATTTGACTCTCAGTAATATTAAAACGGAGTGAAATGTTATTATATAAGTGATCTTTTATATGAATAGGTTCAATAAATATATGTAACATATAAATGACGCAACAATTGTATATGGGTATGAAAAATATAAAATAATATGTGATATTTAACCGTTAATATATATACAGTAATATAATATATTATATATGTAAAAGTGGGACAAATATATAATGAAAGATATGAGTTTCATTCCAAGACAGGCAGTAGAATGATTCTATATATCAATATTTAAAACATGTGAATAGCTTGATAAAATCATGAAGAATAAGGCGAGGAAGTCGAAAATGAACCTGATCAAGGAATCATTCCTTAAAGAAGGAAAAAAGATGAAGAAAATTATTTTTTGCTATCTGCAACTGCATGTAAGAGGAGTATATTGAAATTGAAAGATATATAGATATGTGTTAATGAAATGTAATCAGTTTTGCACGTAGGATTCGCACCGATGATCTTTAAACATATTCGATAATATATATTAAAGCTTCGTCTACAATAATATTTTCATAAATACATTAATTGATTTATAACAAATTATTATTTCAGTGTAAAATATATGTCAAACTGAGGATTTATTAATTTTTTATGTAATCTGTCAAAATGTATATATATAAATAATTAATAATTTGTTCAACAACAAAAAAAATAATAAATAATAATAATAGCATTTTGACCAAAAGGATGGCTGACGATTCAGTTTGACAAAAAACAAGTACAAAATTTTCACGTGAAAGTTGACGTCCATATTTTTCAACGTGTGACATTTTTACGTTTGTTTAAAATATTAAAATGAAAGTTTTTGAATATTGATAATACGTGTTTTATAAGAGATAGCTCGCAGAAGGGTGTTTAATAAATAATAGTTTAGATTGACAGATATAAATAGAATTTTATTGATTTTGTAAAGGAAAATCTTGTATATATACTATACACAATAAATATATAACAGAAGATAAATTCAGATAGATATATATATATATAATAAATTCAGTAAAAAAAAGTATACATATGTACAAAAGTTTTTTTTTTTTGAGGTACGATATCGTCGTGTAATTTTTTAACCAGTCAATAATTGTAATAATATCGAAAAAAAAAAAAATGTATTTATAGTATCTTACCATCATTTCTTTAAACGTATTATGTATATTACGTTAAAAATTGAATATTTTTTGATATGACTCAAAATTTCTCACGCGTCTGTTATAGAACGTGGTTCATGAATTTTTTTTTGATATTAGAATGATTTTGAATTAAATTTCAATTCGCCCTCACGTATTAAAGAATAGCAATAAAAATAGAGTACACCTTAAACATCTAATTTTGATTAACATTTTTCGAGTTTTTGGTTTGGTGAAATTTTTACTATAAAGTTAACTTAACGATAGTACAGAAGTTCGCATAAAAACTAAAGAAAAATCTAAATCCTTAAGCAATATTGAATGTTGTCGTTAATGTACGGTAATTAGTCAGATTAAATTAAACTATATATGCAGTTCATGTCTGGAGATCTCTAGTTTAGGCTGTTGGCCCTTTCAACTGACCTTGCATCACTTTAAGCACACACTTTCATCCCCCGCGCGTCGCGAGCGCGTCCAACCCTCGGCGGACGGCCCCGCTGGCTGGCCGCGGACTCGCACACCGCTCGCTTTGAAGGGCGTATGCACATTTGATAATTTCAGAAATCATTGTCTGGTCGTGTTGCACCCGGGTTCGGTCTCGGGGCGCGCGGCGCGCTACATGGGATGATCGGGACCCGTGCCGAGATTCAGCATGCTGCGGCACAGGTCGTTGATTTCCGGATGGTTCAGATTCATCAGATGGACGTACATCTGCTTGTGCAAACTGAGCTCTCCCGACATGGCCTCCAGCCGTTTCACCAAGTTGTCCTTTTCTCTGATCAAGCACTTGACTTTTTCCTCCACTTCTCTGGAGCGGACCTTCGCTTTCTCCCTGCTCTTTCTGACGGCGATGTTGTTTCTCTCTCTCCGTCTTCTGTACTCGTCCGTGCCTTTGTCCAGGGCCTTGCCCGCGTGCCTTCTGCTGTTGTGGTTGTTGCTGTGGCTGTGGCTGTGGGCGTGGAGGTTCTTGTGCTTCAGGGCCAGGTGGGGCGGCGCGCCCGGAGGCAGGAAGCTGCCCCCCGCCCCGTTGGTGGCGTAGCTCCCGCCCGTCGGGAAGGGGGCGGCGGACGCGAAGGGCGCCGGCGGAAGCGGCAGAGGCCCTATCTGCTGGCACTGCCTTCTGTAGTCGTGGGGCTCTTGGGGTTCTTCCTTCACGGAGGCGGAGTCGGACGACGGCGGATCCGGCGGATACGCCCCTTGGTGGACGCCCTGCGGCATGTACGCGAGGGTCGTTCTGGGGAAAACTCCGTTCGTCGCCGGGTTCGCCCTGCCGCCGGGGAGGATCTCCTGCAGCAGGGCGAGCCCCTCCTGGTCTCTGAACTGGTCTTCTATCAAGTGCTGGAGGTCCAGGCTGATCTCCTGGCCCGTGAGCTCGTCCAGCTCGGGGTGCTGGTACTGCGGGAGGTGCCTGGGCCTCAGCGCCAAGGGCGAGTTGTGGTTCACCGCGTTGGGTTGGTTGTTGTTATTGCTCCCCGGCAGCTTCTTCATCTCGTTGGGGTTGCCTCCTCCCCCGACACTGATCTGTCCGCCGCTGTCGTACATCTGCGGAGACGCCATCGCCTCAATTCTTTCGAGGTGGTCGACCGAAAACGAGGATCGGTCGCGCGGAGACAGACGAACTCTCAACACAGTTTATCTTCCATCACACGAGTGCACGACTAAAGTACTTCACCCGGAGACCAGAGCGCCGGGGTGATCTCCTCGAGTGTTATAATATTTCTGCAGCGCTTCACATTTATCAGTATTCAGATATACAAGTGCGTGCCCGTTTCCTTCGATTGCGTTTCACGGTGCATTTTATTACAGGCAAAATGTATTGATCTCGATAACTTATCAAAAACAATAAAATACACAGGTTCTGTAGCGTAAAATTATTATTAATTCTACCCGTACGGTCCGTACGCGATTTATACGTTATCGCGAAGCGTATCTAGTTATTTAATTTGTATTTTTAATACGTGTATAAAGCACCTCGAACGACACGAAATCACAATAATTTTATTGAACCAATCGTCAATACAAAAAAAAAAAATTAAAATATTTCGCATATATACAGATCAACGAGCGTTATTATATCTGAAAGATAAAAAAAAAAAAAAACTATCTTTATACGAGATATTTTTTCAATCACTTTTATTTTTCTGTTTTTTTTTTTTTAGATTACGCAGAAAACAACAAAGTTTAGTTTATTTCGAGTTTTGATTTTTGGGCGCGTATGTATATATAGCGATCGAGGCGGAGCGGGCGTGCGCGGAAGGTGACCGGACGCGCCGGCTTGCAGCGCTGAACTGACTGCTTTCCATGATGCAACAGGACAGAAAACTGCCAGCTCGAGTAGAAAGAAAAAGGGTTTACACACAAATTTTGCGCGGCGAATGACAAACTGTGGGGCGGGACACTTTTCAAAAAAAAAACGAATCAATCAGAAAAAAATTGAATCCGACATGTTAAACATTAGTGTTGTATGATTTCTGTAGAATCTACACTTCAGTGCGGAAATTGTTACTTGTTTTTATTTCCAGTCAGCCAGGGAGCCAACCTAACGACCAAATGTACTAATTGTGTCATAGATATAATTAAATTAAATTAAAAAGTTATCTATGAAGGAAAGCCACAAGGTTTAAAATAAATATATTCTAAAAAGATTATATAAAATATTGCAGGATTTGTGGTTCTTCTTTTAAATAGGCAATCCACCCTTCATGAGTGATTTGTGCCATTAATCATGTTAAAAATTCATTTTATAGAAAAATTGTACAGGAAATATTCTATTACAAGTAAATACCATTGTCGTTCAAAAAATTCGCTATTATATAGATTAAATGTGGCGAGTTAAGGGAAAGAAGATGACACAAGTAAACCGGGAGTTGAAAATTACCTGAGTTGAGAAACCTGTGATGGACGCAATGGACAGGCAAATAAGATATGGTCAAGGGTCACCTCCTCGGCACCACACTCACAATTTATTAAGTTCAATCTGAATAAATGTGAGGCTACCTGGCAATGCCCAATTCTCATTCTACAGATATTTGATCTTGTTCTTTTGGAGAACCAGGGGGTGCGGGGAATAGATCTTTGAATTATTTTAAGACGATTACCCTTGTGATTATTTGGATCCATCCATTGTGTAGTCCAGATAGAATTCGTACGTTTTTTTTACCATATTAAATCAGTGATATAACGGGATATCGAATTGATGAGGGAAAACTTCCGTTTGCGGTTCCCTCACTTATTTCCAGTCATCATCCACGCCACTTTTCTCAGCATGTTGCAGATGTCCTGTCCGAGGGGTGGGGGATCTTCGTTTTTCTCTTCGTACTTCGACGTGGCCCATCGCAACAAGGTTCTTCATGCTATCTTCCCTTTTCGCAAGATGTCTAAAAAATTAAAGGATTCGTCTCATTCTGTCTTCGATTATTTCCAGTAAGAAAAAGTTTAATATCAGTAAAATGATACATGCCATATACAAGTACATATGTACACCTAGAGCTAATTAAATTTAAATATTAGACATTATAATATATCTTTTTTTATAGGTTTGGATCATTGACAGCTGTTTTATTTCCACTCTCAACTCTTTTCAATCCATTATTTGTTATTCATTGTAATATCCAATCCAGCGGGTTTTGGGACGGCCTGTCGGCTTCTCGATTCCCCCGCGTACCTCTGGATGACTCCAACGGCTGTCGGATGAGGCCTGTCCATTGCTGTTTTATTTTCTTGGCTTTTTCAATTACATCAACTACTATTGTCTGTTTAATTATTGATATTTTAAATACATATTAAATGTATTAATTAGAAAGATGTACATAGCATAGTCAGATAATGCACCTTCAGGATTGGAAAGAGATCCAGGTTCGAATTCCGATAGCAACAATAATATATTTTTCGATATAATTATCTTTCTAATTAATACATTTAATTACTATTTAAACAAACGTAACATCTTACAACTTCAAAAATAATAATGTCTTCTCCTCATAAGTTGTATCATCGGTTTATTTCGTAAAAACAAATTAGACGACTTTCAAATAATGGAACGGTACATATACATATAAAATCAATTTTATCGTAAAATATATTAAAATATGAATTAAATATATTAATTATAAAGATGCACATATAAAATCAATTTTATCGAAAAATATTGTTGTTGCGCTACCGGGATTCGAACCTGGATCTCTTCCCTAATCGGGAAGAGCTCTTCCCTAGCCGCTGTAGCTTAGTTGGATAAAGCACCTCCCCCGGTTAGGGAAGAGATCCAGGTTCGAATCCCGGTAGCGCAACAACAATATTTTTCGATAAAATTGATTTTATATGTGTATCTTTATAATTAATATATTTAATTCATATTTAAAATATCACAGACCTATGTTCTGAATAATTACAACTTCACAATAAGAATGTGTTCTACTAAAAAAAAAAAAAAAAAAAGTAAAATATATTGTTGTTGCGCCACCGGGATTCGAACCTGGATCTTTTTCCAATCCGGGGAAAGGTGCATTATCCAACTATGCTACAGCAGACAGTACTTTTGACGACAGCTTTATCTGAATAATTACAACTTCACAATAATATTATTTATACAATTGTCTTTTAGATTAAAAAAAAAATAACCTCACATACATATTTATATTACTGTTATTTTTTAATTCGCGTCCCATAGATTGACGTTCGCAAATTTTCACACAGTCTTCACTTTTCGTATCCGGATCTAGACGTGGTGCATGTGTTGGTGTTGAACGTCTACCGGAGTTGTGTCATGGCGGGCGATTTCATTGTGTACAACAATTGTCGTACTACGTGCGTCATCAAAACGGACAGCAATTTGAAATGCCGGCGTGAAAATTTCTACAACTCAATTGATACGTTCGACGGCCGCCGCACGATTGATTTCGCCCTTTTGTTCGAGTGGCGTGCAGCTTATTCGAGAAAAATATGCATCTAGGCTAGACTGAGCGGGGAGATATTTTCGTGAAAAGCGGAAGGAAAAGTCTCGAGAGAATTTATAAAAGAGATGATATCGTTTTTTATTCGCGTGACACGTTCGTTATATAAATGGTTCGATCTTTTTCATTCAGTGGAAATGATTTGCTTTTCATTGATTTAAATTTTCTCGCAATGCTTCTACTAACCCAGTCTACGATAGTAGAAATTTTCATGTTAGTATTTCAGTTCTCGACAAAAGGTGAAGACTTTTACTATGACGGTGATTTTATTGAGTGTAAGTTATCTTTCTATTTTGATTATGTCGCTATGTTTTCGTGGATAATTTTCGATGTAGACTATACTAGACATAGATGCGTGTGTGTGTGTGTGTGTGTATGTGTGGTTTAAAGTAAAATGCATTCTAACAAGGACGTGCGGAAAATATAATTTTTTTTCTTAATAAATAAATGCACAGAAAAATATATAAATATATTTGTAACATTTCCTGATATCGTAAGATCCGAATATTTGTCTATTTTTAAAATTTATTTTAGACAAAAAATAAAATTACTAAGTAGAACACATTCTTATTGTGAAGTTATATTTTTCATACAAATTAAATGTATTAATTAGAAAGATAAATATTGTCGTTGCTGCCGGGATTCGAACCTGGATCTCTTCCAATCCAATTATTAATTCTGTATTTGAGATTCCGTAAAAATAATGAAGATGGCGTTCAAGTAATGGAACGATATTCATTTGAAAAGTGTAACATATAGGTACGAAAATTTGTCGTCAAAAATAATGTCGCTGTAGCATAGTTGGATAATGGTTCCAATCCCGGCAGCAACAACAATATTTTTCGATAAAATTGTTTTTATATGTATATCTTTCTAATTAATACATTTAATTTGTATAAAAAAAAAATGTCTGTAAAATTACTATTGTTGTTAGTATATATATGTTACAGTTGATGTGTATTACCAGTGAGATTATATTTTCACTGACGTTTCAGTGAAATCATATCCGAATACGTTTCCACCAGTGGAAATATATTTCTACTGGTGGAAATATAACTTCACACGCATGTTTTAGCAAATGTATATTCTACCCTAAACTGTAATTGAACCTAACCTTACCTAACCTATGTGTTGAAATAAAAATGGCTGAGATTTATGCAGTAAATAATTATATTTAATATAAATTAAAATACTATAACCGAATAAAAGTGACAGTTGTAAACGCCACCCACGCCACCAAACTATCTGTTGCCACGCTGTTGGGCGACACTTCGAAACTTGCCGGCTTGCGCGGCGTATTCTCGCTTGTCAACGAATACAAACTCACTAAATGTAACCAGTGAATTTGTATCTTTAAGTAAAAGACAAAGCACCCGAATCTGACCATCAATTCGTTAGCTAAACACGATTTGAACGCTCCGTCGCGATGTAAACGTTCAAAATCCGTCCTCCTCTAGAGGATTAATTCACTGCGCCAGCTAGCAGTTCCCTGCAACATGATTATGAGTAGTTTGTTACCTTTTTTGTTATAATTCTAAAAATAAAATTTATCAGGCCTCAAAGGCATACTATGGATGAAGTGGTACCCTGTACCCTGTAAGCCAAGAAATCAAAGTCAAAGTCAAATTCATTGTTAGATATACATCCACTGACCGGCTTAGCGAAAATATACTTTCACCAGTGAAAATATATAGATATATAGATGCAAAGCTGGTGATGCCACCTTAGATGACAGGTCAGAAAAGGATCGATCTTCGGATTTTGATGAGCAGGCCCTTCTAGCGGCTGTGGAAGAGGACGAAAGTTGCAAAATATGTTAAGAGTTTTTCGTTACCACAAGTCCTATTCTAAAAAATAAATTCTTTAATTTTATATCAAGTCAATTTTAGTTAAGTACTAGATTAATTTTTTAAGTACTTATTATTTTAATTAAAAAAATGATTTACTTAATAACGTGACATATATGTGTTTAGTGAGTTAATTTGATATTCTAAAGAAGAAAATGGTTATTTTCGAAACCGGTTGGTGCTTTAAAATTACTAATCAAATAAGATAATCAATAAAAAAAAAATAATAATAAACTACACAATTCAATTTGCAAATATTAAAAATACTTTTTATTTTTATTTAAATGGACTGTTTTTTACTTTATTAAAATAATTGGGAACGTACTCGTATGTTGTATATGTCGCAAAAATGTGTGACGGCAGAAACTATGTTCTTACCCCCCACCATTATGTCGCGCATGGATGGCGTTCATTATTCTCCGCCTGGTACTGATTTTGAATTTGGAGTGACGAGCCGGCATTATCGCATAGTGCGATAACTAGAGTTCTATTATACTAGTCACTCCATACTGAGTCAGTACCAGGCGAAGCCAACATGGCGATGGGAAGCAATAACATAAATAGTCACATCAGTCAGCTATTTTTGTGGCATTCTAAAAATTCAGTAAGTAAATGTATAAATAAGGTAAAAATTAATAAACTATATAGAAACTAGAAAATGATCCAATTAGAGGCCTTAAAAGATAATATGCAATTGAGTGAGGTAGAAATTTTGTATTTTTATATTTATTTATATTATATCTACGCCATTATGGGCTTTTGATAAATTATTTATAAAAACATGTGCAGTTCGAAAAAAAAATTCACTATACTAAGTACAATGCAGTAGAAGTAACATCGGAATATATACACAGGGTGGCCCAAAAAAAAGTGAGAACATTTCGTGAAATGTGATATAATTACATCAAAATTAGTTACCTTAAATAGTTTACTTATTTACTTACTAACCTATTTACCTATATTACGTTTTATTTCGACAATTTCCGCTTGCCATATTTGATTATTAATTTTTCCATTGTTTATACTTGTTTTTTTCAAATTGTCGCCCAGTATGACAAAAATCACTGGAGAAGACCGTATTCTGATCAAAAATTTGCGAATTGAAAAACGTCGGGGTGCTAGGAAAATGATCAAAAGAGTTTCAAAACAAAGCCTAGAGTATAGCTAGACATTACAGCAGGACGGAGCTCCATCTCACACAGCCAGAAATGCAATCGACTTTCTTCATCGTGAGAATGTTAATTTCATCGAGCCAGGTATGTGGCCACCGAACAGCCCAGATTTAAACCCGCTAGGGGTATTTTGATGATTTTTGATTAGCTAAATATAGTGCAAATAAAATTACATTATGAATTATAATTAATTATATTATGTTTTGAAATAACTCACGTGTTACGAGACGTTCTCACTTTTTTTGTTTATTTCTCATAATTCAACAGACATTGTTCACGCATATTTTATTAATGTTTTTAAGATAACAATATTAAAATCACACGACGCCACTGCTTTTCCAGTGATAGTACTAATTTTAGTTCATAGGGACCACGCACACACGTGCACAACTACTTCCCTCACTATGCGCGAAAGGGATACAGTTACCGACGATCGTAAACACCGAACGAGACAAAACATTGCATTTAATCGGTCGTGCGGTGAGATAGAACGGGAAAGATTTACTCAATTTCCCGACGGAGCGAGCGGGACGACCGCGGCCTGTGACGTCACAAATAGTAAAATTTCAGCTGCGTTCTATTTTCGATTTGTTGTGCGTGCTTCGTCCGGTTAAATAATGTTGTGACGACGCCTGTGTGCATTATAAATAAACATTGTTAAATATTTTATGCCGATTAATATTTTTAAATGTCGACATTAATTACTGATAAGCTGACACGTTGTTGTGAGTGATATTATGTGGTTAGGATGATCGGTAACATAGATTTAACTATTAAATTAAATAACAATCGCTTTGTGTGAAACCACCAAATTTATTATACGTCAACCGGTTTCGCTTATCTCAAGCTTCATCAGGACGTATTTAAAACTGATCATAAATACTTAAAGATTGCACTTATATATACATAAATAGGGAGATGGAATATAAAATAACACGTGAAAGAGACAGACAGAATACATTGTTTTTTTTTAAGGAGAACATATTTTTGTTGTGAAGTTGCATTTCCAAAACATTGTTCTAGATAGATAGAGATGTTTCAAATTCATATCATAGATAATGTATCATTTGGAAAGATTACAGAATATAAGTTCAAAATTTATTGAAAATGTATTCGATTGCTATAGCAAAAATGCTAAACGAACAGGAAGAGGTCCAGGTTTGAATCCCGGTAGCATCAAAATATTTTTGAGATAAATATAGTTTTTCCGAATATCTTTCTAGTTGATTAATTGAATTTATATTATACATTGTGATGTTTGAATTTACGCGCCGAGATGCCGACTTATGACGATTGGCCGTCTAAATGGACGAATCGGGGATGAGAATCCGACTACGGCGGGTAGCTGAGCAAAACGTCACTTTTGGTGGGAATGCTCGAAAATAGGTAGAGCCGCGTTCCGGAGGAAGCGCCATCTTCGCCACTCTACATCATTTAGATCTAGATTAAAAGTAAGATCACCGCGGTGGACCGGGAGATGGATGGTTCTGGTCCACCCGCGGGTTGAGGAGAGACCCTGCTGTAATGAGTAAGGAGGCGACATGCAAGCGATGGCCGATGGATGGGCGTTATGGACAAGGCGGAGCAAGAGATGAATCCTGGCGCGGGCATGTGTCGGTCCGGGTTCTCAGCTGCATAGCGGCACCCTACAGCCGCGTTGGCTGGTGTTACCAATAGATAAACTCCGTAAATAGAAGAAATAGAAATGGATCTAAAGAACATTTTTCGTGACACCTACATGTTGTAATAAAGAAAATATTTAAAAGTCGAAGGACCTCTTCACGTCATCAAACCACCGGCATTGTCTGTATTCAAATTTAGAATGGCGTCGCACAATTTTCTACGCGTAAATTCTGACGGCGCGTACGCGCGCGCGCCGTCCCTCTCCGACTCCGCGGTCGAGACAGGGACGGGGCGATTAATAGCGCCTTTGCTGCGCGCATTCTCCATAGAGATAAACAAAGATAGAGATGTTCCGAATTCGTACCGCAGATAAAGCGCGGATTATTTTGGTACGCGATAGCGAGCTGTTTGTAAACAAATCATCCTGTTTGCTTTCTACGTCAGGTAACACGCCAGCGACTAGTCTGATGCACTGGACTGCTAAGGGCCGGCTCGAGAAACTTTTGAAATGTGACCATTTGGCAGTCGTATATTTATTTATACATTACGATGTGACATTGACAAAAATCATACAAAGATAATGACACCCTTGAAGACGGATTATTGTACGAACATGAAAAAGATTATTTATTAAAATTTACATAAAGATATTTAAAACACAAACATATAATAATAATCGTAAACAAAAATAACAGTTAAAATATAAAAATATGTTAAAGAAGTAATATACAGGGGTGGCCCAAAAAAAGTGAGAACATTTCGTAAAATATGATGTAATTACATCAAAATTAGTTTAATCATATCAACAATAAGCCATCTTTGATTATTAATTTTCAGTATGACAAAAATCACCGCAGAAGACCGTGTTCTGTTCAAAAATTTGCGAATTGAAAAAACGTTGGGGTGCTAGGAAAATGATCAAAGAGTTTAAAGAACAAAGCCTGGTGTATAGCTAGACATTACAGCAGGATGGAGCGCCATCTCACACAGCCAGAAATACAGTTATCCAAAACACCTCCTAGACAAATCTTTAATCTTTAACAAATAGTTAGTGTTATCGTGGATGGGTTAGAGCCTCCACTCTCGTCATATAGAGACCGCACAGCGAAGCTGAACGCATCCAGCGAGGCAGTAGATACATGAAACGCAACTCCATAAAGATGGGTCAAATCACGATCACCCGAGTAACAGCTCTAGAAGCCCCCAATTTCAGTTCGCGCAACCTAGCAGTGACTTTTATCATAATCAAATAGCTTTAATAAATTCATTTGGATGAATTTTGTAGCACCATTACCCTCACACAAACCATAATATAATTAAATATGAATTAAATAGAAATATATACATATAAAATTAATTTTAACGAAAAATATTGTCGCGCCACCGAGATTCGCACCTGGATCTCTTTCCAAACCGGGGAAGGTGCATTATCTTACTATGCTACAGCGACAATATTTTTAGCGACAAATTTTCGAACTTCGAATTTCGATTTTATTTAATATAGGTTCGAAAATTTGTCACTGTAGCATAGTTGGTTAATGCACCTTCCCTGGTTTGGAAAGAGATCCAGATTCGAATCCTGGTGACGCAACAACAATATTTTTCGATAAAATTGATTTAATATGTATATTTTTCTAATGAATACATTTAATTAGTATCTAAAACATCACAGAGCTATGTTCTGAATAATTACAACAACAATAAATAAGTAAGACCCTGTGGAAAATAAATATACCTACCCCTCCTCTGATATTTTATGTGTATTACGTTCTAAATTTTGCTCACTTATATTCTAGGATCCTGAGTGAAATACAGTTATCCAACCCACCCCTAAGACATCACCGCCTAGATCAAACGTTGCATATATTATCGTTAATCTTTAAGGCTTGCAAAATAATTGGTATGCGTTGCAAAAATTGATTTAGAGCGGTCAAAGAGGGTATGATTATATAGAGAATAGACAGACGGATATTCAACAATGTAAATATAGATAATTCTATTGTTAAAAAATAGGTGAATATTATCTTTTCAGTTAACTATTTTGATGATATTGATTAACATGGAACTTGAAGGGTTGACGAGCATCATCAGAGCCAAGTGGTGCCGAAAATTGGAATTTCTGTTAACAATAAATTAATTAAAACTGCTTTCATTCGTGTGATTCATTAAACACAGTATTAAAAGAAAGATAAAAAATTCTTTAATAATAAACAAACACTATGTTCGCTTCACTGGATAGTTTCTCATCGGTGGCTGCAGCCAGCCACTGCAGTTTGGCACTCAAGTCAGCTTTGTTTTGTTAATTTTTTATTCAATATAGCTGAATTGATTTTTTTTTTTTACATTATGTTGATTTAAGAAATTAACTTTCAAGTAATGTTCAAGTGAAACGGTTGAATTATCGACAGAAATGAAGTGTCTTTAAAGAAAAATAAATTAATCACTTTTAAATAAACGAAGCTATTTTTACAGGGCTTGCGATCTGTCACATTATATATATATAACGTTTACCAATTCTCACCCCTCAACCTCCATATTTATCAAATTTTTGAAAGTTGTATATTTGGTATTACATTGACTCGCTTCGAGTACCACACTACACCTTCGTCATGGACAAAATTGAATAATTCAATTAATTAAATTAATTACCCGCCATATTTCTATATATCTTCCATTAAATATAGTAAAAATAGCTGCGTCTCTATGAGATGTCTGATATGTATTTAATAACAGTGTCTTTGTAGGTAAAAATTCAGAAATTGTGTGTTCTTGGACATATTTAAATATTGCTATAATTACTTTTAATTTAAAAAAAGAAAAATTATTTTGAGAAAATCATTAATATGATGTTGGCTCTAGAATGCCTGGCGGTTTTGCGACGTATATCTCCGATTTTGGTTGTCTAAATATATATATTGTAACGTAACAATTTAATCACCTATACTATTGAGTTTACTGGCTGACGGTTGCGTGTCCCCTACACGCACCGTCTACTGAAAATTTGTTTCTATGGACAATAGCTTAAATTTAATACTTGAAGGTATTTGTTCTATCTTTTAATGCAACTACCTTCTCAAATAGTTTCTACACATTTTTAAAAAAAATTTATGGACAGTCAAACATAATTCTTTTTTATTTAAATTTGTCACTCAAAATAGGTAAAATCGGTCACTTTTGCCCGCTGTCATTTATATTAGAATTCAACCAATAGCAGTCGCAAAAAACTCTGTATTTACATTGTATTTTAAATCAGATTACATGGATTATCATTAGTTATACTTACTTACTTACTTACCATCACGCCGTTTCCCCACGGAGGTAGGCAGAGAGGATAGAGCGCCACACTCCTCTGTCCTGACACACAATTCTTGCCTCATCCACATTCATACATCTTCTGGTTTACCTGGTAGTGTCAAGTCTTCCGCGGACGTCCTATATTTCTGGTGCCGTCAACATTTCCTTATTTCTTCATTCTTTACTCTGTCATAACTAGATTTGCCACATATACGCCTAAGTGATCTAATTTTCACTACATTCAGTCTACTGGGACACCATTAATCTCGCCTCGATTGACAAATTCCCGTTAGATATAATTCCATTCAAAGCTCCGTTCACTTTATTCCCTGCAGTCACCCTCCTTTCAACATCATTCCCAGCCTTTCCATTTCTCCAAACTCATCCACTTGTTCCAAACATTCATTACCTACAAGTATTTTTCATAAGAATATTCGTTGTAAGAAGTGGATTTAATAAATATTGTACATTGTACAAGTACAAGTATCTGAGATTGCAAATAGTCTAGTTGAATTTTAGAATCATTGGTAAAATACTGTAAAATTATTGACTAATAAAGTCATATTAATATTATTAATAATGCATTTGTCATAACGAACCTGATTTCCCGCCACACAATGGCAATTATTCAACAAACGTCAAATTGAGCCGCGACTCCATTTCCCGCGCTATTCGGAAACTGAATATGGAATGTGATTTCCTTTTTTATCGTATCGAAAAAGCGCAACCGAGCCCGCGCGCGCGTCTCTTTCCGCCTCGCCGATTCGCGATTCGGAGCGAGCGAGACGCGGCGGCGGCGCCGGCTCCGCTTTCCCGCTCTTTCGGTCGAATAGAAAGTGAAATTTTCGGCTGCAGAATTCGGTGTTGCCAGGCGGTGGGAGAATGCTCAGAGGCGGGCGCTGGATACCGAGTGCTGTCTGACAACCGGTACATATCCGATGTGCGTTAGCATGGACAATCGGCGCTTACGTATTCAAGAGTCGTGCCTGATTCTATCGCGCCATTTTAATTGTCATATATTATTATAATGCCGACGTATAATTTCAATGGACTCGTTATTCGCCCGGAGATATTAGTCAAATGTTCCGTTTGTCTTATGTCTTATAGCTAATAAACAGCTCAGCTTATTGAAGCACTACAAAATATGTTTGAGGCACCATTGGAGATATTTGATTGGGGGTGTGTCCTTTGATAGAATCTTCTTCTTCTTTATTTTGACGTACATAACCGCATAACATCTATTCCTTGACATTTATATATATACGGACATTTTCGGGGCTTATTAAGGTGTGGTTCTCCCGCTGGGGGTTTCTGGGATGGACGATGCTCGAGAGAACTCGCACCTCTTGCCACCCGAACAGGGTGAATTTCTGCCGGACTGCGACTGAATTCTGCGACTGTAACACGTAAATGTGACGTCTACCCTCCCCTTTTGGGGTTGCATGACTTCTACAGCTTCTCTCTGGCTGCCCCTCTGAATTTAATATGATAACGAGTCTCACGTCAAATTGTACAGGTGTGGCTCTGGTACGATGATGCTGGAGCCAACCTGTGATGGTATTAGGATGTTAATAACTGAATGTGATAGGAAAGAGTAAAAAATATGATACTGACTTTATAATATAGTCCAAAAACGAACTTTAAAATTTTGTGAAATATTGCACGCGTTACTTTGTTGAGTGGAATCGAAACGAGAGTAAACAACTCTCAAAACGATTTCGGGATAGGGTGGGACCCTTTGGGGTTTTCTTCATGTACATACATAAGTTGATTTGAGTTGATATGAAACTGACGTCATCTAGATTAGAAGACGATACCTCACCGAAGGTAACTTGCCTATTGGCTAGAACCACCTCTCGAGCTTGCCGAATCTTGTCCCTCTTCGTGCGTCACACTCGTCCGGCACACTTTTACGCGATAAAGCACTGTCCCCGTATTGTGATACAAGTCTTCGATGAATTTGAGCCCCTTTCACACCCCACGGCCAGAGAAATCGCATCACTACTAGTGGGGCGGACATGTTCACACTATAGTAGCCGGAAGGCAAATTGCGCGATCGGGATCAAATTTTTGCACACGCATGCCGGAATGAGGACAGTATGACAACTTTGAACGTGTATTTATTTATTGATGTACATAACATTGTAATATGTTTATTGTGCGGGATGGAGTAGACTCTATCTCTGATATATACAGTCCAGTCCTGGCTACTTTGCTTTTATGGCGTAATTGTGGATAATTTTTGACTCGCCCCCTCGTACGCACTGAAATAAATCATATCCCACACAACTTTCACACCACACCCATAGATCTCCTTGTGCACTGTCGCTTGTTTTTGACTTCTGACATTACTTTTGCCTTTAAAATTCGAAATACTTTATTGTTCCGTGTTTTTCGTGGTGGCCTTTTAACCTTTGATACGTTACACGCTTTTTGTGTCGGATAATACTTTCACTTGAACGGTTAGGTGACGAGGATGTAGGAAGACCAGGCATCTTCGCAAAACGATCAGCTCCGTGCTGCAAAAATAAATATCTTCCATAGATAATTCGGTCACGTCGCATGTGGTAGAAGAACGTTGACACGCTGTGGACGACATGCGTGATGACGTGGAAGCTGTCAAAGATACAAAGATAGATGGCGCTAGATATGTTCGGTTGTGATGAAGATTATCAGCCTTAAATGTTCTAGACTCGAAACAACACCAGAAACAGAAGACGTAACAATCGGCGAGCTTGCATGAGAAGATGTATGAATGTGGACGAGGCGAGAATCGTGTGTCAGGACAGAGGAGTGTGGCGCTCTATCCTTGTGATCGTAAGTAAGTAAGTAAGTAAGTAGGTAAGAAGGCGACCGGGGGCTCGCACTGGACACAGCTGAGACAAACAGCAATAATTACATATCGGATCTTGATCCAGAGTAAGGCGGAAGAGACTTGTTGTGACTTTAGGTCAAAGAATGTAAATAATGATGAAGTACAGGAATTTAAAAAAATATGAACATTTTGTAGATAATAATAATCGGACCTTTTCGAGGAACTTTTCGAAAATTCTTGGAAATCAGCCGTTGATCAGATCGGCTGCTCCAATGCAATATGACGAATCCTTTAAACGTCTCAAAATTTATTTTTTTCAGAATGTTTTTCTATATTCGTTAGATATAATGTAAAAATAATATATTTTAAATTAAAAAAATATTTTATTATATCACACATACGAGTGAACGAGGGTGGCCCAAAAAAAGTAAAAACATTTCGTAAAATGTCCTATATTAAGTTTTATTTCGACAATTTTCGGTCGCCATCTTTGATCATTAATTTTACCATTGTTGATATTTGGTTTTTTCAAATTGTCGCCCAGAATGACAAAAATCACTGCAGAAGACCGTATTCTGATCAAAAATTTGTGAATTGAAAAACGTAATCAAAGAGTTTCAAATAAAGCCTACAGTATAGCTAGACATTACAGCAGGACGGAGCTCCATCTCACACGGCCAGAAATACAATCAACTTTCTCCATCGTGAGAATGTTAATTTCATCGAGCCAGGCGTGCGGCCACCGAACAGCCCAGATTTATACCCACTAGATTATGCAATATGGGGTGTTTTGATAATTTCTGATTAGCTAAATATTGTGTAAAAAAAAATTACATGTTTTTTGGGCCACCCTGTACATGTAATAGAAATGTCACACATAATACAAGACATAAGGTCAATTAAAAATATAAATTTTAGCACTAAAAAAAAAAAACTAGTTACATGTCTCAAACACACCCATCTCTCATTCGCGTTAGGATACTAACCACTACACTGTCGATTAATCAAGCACAACGTGAAACGTGTAAAAAAAAAAGCATATTGTTCTTATACGACATTTTGCCCAGTGATGTAGCTAAGATGGCAAAGTCCTGGCTTAGTATGTGAGAGGTGTTGAGAGTTCCAGGTCCCACTAAAAAAAAATATATTTCACAATCGATTCCTGTACCGGTAAAGGTAAAAATAAAAGGTGTCATATATCCAGTGCACAGGGTAGTATTTTAGGGGTAGATATATATTTAAAATACGAATTGAAAATGTTCAAGCTGCATGTGTTCTATCTCAACCATGTCAGAGATATAAGCATTTAAAAAAAGTCATAGTTAATTAGCTAATTCAAGTTATGTATCGAAAAATTGAATTTATTTAGGGCTTGAAGCAATGACGGGTGAAAAATCTATTGTAGTACAATATTTTTTTCAGTAACGGTACAGGATTTGTACATACTCCTTGAACATTTTCGACTCGTAATTTAAGCAGGTTAAATTGAATAAACTAACTATTATGTTCCAGACCGATATTGTTTTTAAATAACGAGGAAATAAAATAAATTGTAATCAACAATTCTCTACGACTACCAAATGCGGATTGATAAATGTCTGCCAAACCAAAATGGCGGCCTAACAAAATCGGCCTGGAACATAATATTCACTCTCTGTATATTCCAAGATAAAATTATACCTTAGTAAAGTATAGAAACATGAAGTTCAGACTAAAA
The DNA here is from genome assembly GCA_031772225.1 of Eubasilissa splendida. Lineage (NCBI taxonomy): Eukaryota > Metazoa > Arthropoda > Insecta > Trichoptera > Phryganeidae > Eubasilissa > Eubasilissa splendida. Next base: position 13,725,108 of record CM062869.1, on the reverse strand, counting down.
TCTCAAAATGTATTTCAACTACAATTCCAGTTGTATACGCTCTCCAGTCCCTACCACTCGGGACAAAGATCCAGCGCAGACCGGAACAAGGTAGAGATTATTTTCAAACAGATTTCACTTCTATATCAAAACAAAAAACTCATACATCTCTCGTGTTAAGTCTGACGCTAATATTTTGGCAAAAAAAGTTAATATTTTTTAATTGCTTTTGATCAAGTGAAAAGCAAACAATTTTTTTATACAGATGTCGTGAAGATTGAGGCCAATTCGAACGAAGATAACAGTAATAAAACAGCATTAATAATATAAGCAGATAGCATTATGATATTCATTAAATCAAAACATAAAAAAAGGCAATTTTTTAACTGAATACATGTATCTACGTCCATAATAGAACAACCTAATCTCTCATTAATATTCACGTAATTGAGCTCCTTTTTATGACACACACAGACGGATAGGAGAATGACAACTTTCCTTTTCCGTTTTCGAAAATGGAACACGCATTCAAATATTGACCATAGATTTATTCAAACATTGACCATAGAGTGAAAGCGAAACCGGTTTTTTTTTTCGTGCGCGCGCTCATTTAAAGATGGCCATTCGTGTCGTAATATCGAAATCAACGCTTAAGATCCACTTTTATGTAATCATGTCAATTCGGTAAACAAATACAAGTTCTGAATTATAGTACGCGTAAGGCACGCCTTTGGACTGTGATATTTAATGTACGCCCGTATGTTATTGAGACTAGACGAATGGTGTATTTGAAAAAAATCTTTCAAGGAGAAATTTATTAGTAAAACAAATATGATGAATATTATGTTCCAGGCCGATGTTGTTTATGAATAATTAAAAAACAAAACAATTTTTTTTAAATCAATTTTAATTTTCATTTAATTTAACTTATTACAATTATGTATAAAATATAATATTGGACATGATATGAAATACGGCAGCGGCACAGATGCGTGCTCTTTTAACCATATTTTTCGTAACATTCTCGCACATTTCGCGTGTTATTTCAGCAATTGTTGTTGGAAGTCGTCGAGAGCCATCAAATTAAGTGATCGAAGAGGTCAGTACTCAGGTGACTGAGAAGAAGTGTCACAGTATACACCGTATAGGTATATGTGTATCATATGTTTTGAATGGAAGAACATCGTGTAGCGACATATTAAATAATAAAAAAATATCTTGTCATAAAATGAAAGGATTCATCTTGTAATGAATTGGGAACATTAGCTAACAGAGCGATCTTGCATAAGTGATGGGTCACTTCTCACTGTTGGTACCGCCTTGCTGGGTGCATTCAGCTTCGTTCTGCTGCCTACAGATGACGAGAGTGGAGACGGTAGCCCGTGGAATGTCAATTCAGTGCAGAAACACATGGTGATGATTTTACAAACCCTAAAACTTACCATCCTACATCCATACTCTCCTCCTACCATCTTAACTATTCTCGAAATCCTGCAGATCTTAGGGTGTCACCAGACAAGTGCCTGTTGCTTTTCACTTCCTCTTCGTACTTGTCACAACGTGCTTCTGCAAGCTATCTTCCCTTCTCGCAAGATGCCAAAAAAATTGTTGGATTCATCTCAAGCAAATGGTCGTCTTAAATATAAATTAAATATTAGAAATATATACATATAAAATCAATTTCATCGAAAAATATTGTTGTTGCGCCACCGGGATTCGAACCTGGATCTCTTTCCAAACCGGGGAAGGTGCATAATCCAACTACGCTACAGCGACGATATTTTTAGCGACAAATTTTCGAACCTATATGTTACCTTTTTGATACTAAAACATTTAATCGTTCCATTATTTGAAAGAGCCAACTACATTATTTTTACGGAATCTCGAATACCTTTGAGTAATCTGATAGGAGACGCCAGAATTATCAATTCATTTTTATTAAATTTTGGACACATTGATACAACTGTGAAGTTGTAATTATTCAGAACAGACGGTCTGTGATGTTTTAACATTTCAATATATACAACTTCACAATAAGAATGTGTTCTCCTAATAAATGGTTGTCTATTCTTAATGTTCAGTTCCTGGAGCATGGAGACGTTCGTGTTTCTTAAGTTAACTATCAAAACGACCCAAAAATTGAAGGATTCAGCTCAGGCAGACGGCTAAGAGTCTGACCTTGTTCCGTGTTGCTGCTCGGTTCCGTTCATTTCCTGCAGAGATATTCGTGCGTCTCGCCCGTACTTACCAAGACGTCTCGAAAACGCCCAAAGAACGGCGCGCACGCCCTCTGCAGTCTATTTAATAGTTTTGGAACGTAATCTTTCGGCTCGAGCTATGATAATTATGTATTTTTCCGGCGCCGCGTTCCACTTTTGCCCGCCTGTGACGTGCGCCGCGAGGTTTTTGCCGGCGGACGATTCTCGCTCCGCCGCTCGGAGAAAATCGTGACCCAAATGTGGGCTGTTGTGCAATAAGATGCAATTCTGCAGAGAGTGAGAGTGGATGGAAGTGTGTTGCCGGCCGCTCGTCACTACAATCTTGTACCACTTACACACTTTGTAAACAGAGCCTCATTGCACTAGATAATAGTACGAAAATTGTGCGCGACGAGCTGATGTGGGAGAGGCAGTTTTCTTCTTTATCTTCATGTCAAAAAAAAAAAAAATATTATATTTAGGAGAACACATTCTTATTGTGAAGTTGTATCAATGTGTCCAAAATTTAATAAAAATGAATTGATAATTCTGGCGTCTGCTATCAGTTTACTCAAAGGTATTTGAGATTCTGTAAAAATAAGGTAGATGGCTCTGTCAAATGATGGAACGATTAAATGTATTAATATCTAAAAGGTAACATATAGGGTCGAAAATTGTCGCTAAAAATAATGTCGCTGTAGCTTGGTTGGATAAAGCACCTTCCCCGGTTAAGAAAGAGATCCAGGTTCGAATCCCGGTGGCGCAACGACAATATTTTTCGATAAAATTGATTTTATATGTATATCTTTAATTCATATTTAAAATAATATTATAGTTTAAAATAATAATAATAATATACCGCAGTGCTTTTTTGGAATATATTTTGCGCCCCTTTATAGTTAACTTTTTTCTTTTGGACATTTGGTCATTAGCGTGTATCGATATGACGTGAGACCAGTTATTGTATTGAATTCAGAAGGCAGCCAGAGAGAAGCTATGGAAGTCATGCACCCGTAAAAAGGGAGGGTAAACGTCACATTTATGTGAAGTCGTAGAACGGCAGGAATTCATCCACAGCCGCCGCTCTTTTTGGCATCCTCCTTCCCAGAAATTCCCAACGAGAGGACCACACCCTAATAAATTTCCTGACTACCAAAATATATCTTCTTGGCAATTATGACATATTTTATCAAAATGTTGATAATTGATTTCGGTCACGTTATATAATACAACTAAAAATATTCCAAGGTGTTTTTTTTTAGTGGTTTAGAACTTTAAAATGAAATAAAACACATAAAAATCGTGGTCACGGCATTGGCTTTATTGGAAAGATAATTTTATGCCATTTGTGTTTTAATATGATTTCCCGTATACGTGCGTCGCGGCTGGCTCGAATAAAATGCAATCTAGAAGTCCAATTTTCGACCACTTTCTGGAGCAGCCACGACGATTATCGGCTTCTAAATCGTCTTTTGTCTCTGGTTTATCGACGTAGACAAGCGACTTCTTATATCCCCGCAGAAAAGAATCCAAAAGTGTTAAATCACACAACCTTGGAGGTAAATTCACAGGTCCATTGATCAACATTGATGCCATTCAATTGGGGACCGAAAAAGTGAGTAATCATGGATCAATTGCTGTGCACGATGGCGAATCGGCTCATTCGGGTCCTCCTCAATACTGCGCTCCACTGCAGCGAGTTTCTTCGGTGCGTACTGTACGAGTGTATGCGTGGTGTGATGATCCATGGTTATTCGAATTACTCGCTTGCGGACAGACGATTATGTCGACCGTAGAATGGACGCAGCGCACGGCAAGTTTCACAATTGCGCAATTTTCAAGGGTGAAATGGCAAACCAAACTGAGCACAAATCGGCTGTCAACTGTCGCCGGAAAAAGTGTTGCCAATTCGAAAAACAAAGGTCTATGAAAAACTTTCTTTTTTTACATGTTTATAACGCAGGTTATGAAATGTCTCCATACTGCAGGAACTACAGATCAATGATAGATTCTCAACCATTATAATTTTTGTAGAAATCATTCTTGAAGAATATTTCGGAGAACACTAAATGTGGTGGGTCACTTCGAAGGTCAAATAAGAAGATGAGGATCCTTCGCCTATTAGACCAACCGAGGGAAAAAAGCAACAAGTATTTTTCTGGTAACAGTTGTCAGATTTATCAGACTATCGAGAAGGTAATTGACGTATCCAAGCCGCGTCAATTGAGATCTTTTTATATAGTATGATTAATATCACATCCGCTGCTCCCCTCTGATTCTACTGTTAAAGAGGGGAGGGATAAGGGCTGGGTCCTCTTGTCTCCGACATATGACGTAACAACAATGTCATAAACTTTTTTGGGGGACCCTATTCGGGGAACACGGTGAAATTGTATTTTTTATTAATATCCGGTAATTTTACCTTTGTATATAATTGTATAAAGCGCTAGCAAAAATGGGTTAAAGTGTTTTTAAAAAATTTTAATATTTTTAGTGAAAGTTGTTATTGAATATTTTTTTAAATTTTGTTCAATGGGGTCAATAACAGAAGTGAAGTGGGACGAAGATGACGGGGATCGGATGAGGGATCATACAGGCCGAGGGAATCAAATTTAGACGATAAATTGTGTAAGTGTCGTTTGAGTGAGGGTATGTTTGAGTCTCTGTGAATGATTGTGGTTCTGACAAACCGGGGTGAGTTGTGATTCTCCCGAGGATGCAGTTTTGTTTGGATTGTTACTTGAACCCCAGACGGGGCTCGCGTATGTGAGTATAGGACAGACGATTGCTTTGTACAAGAGTAATTTGTCTTGTAGGGATAGTGATCTGTAGATATTTAGAAGGGGGTATAGTCGGTTGTAGCTACCTAGCTACCTAACCGTCCGAATCCGTATTTGGTGTCAGTTCGGTATTTATGACAGGATCAGATCGCGGGTCGCCATGCGCGTGTGGATGCTCCATTAGGTTTACTATACCTATCTGTCCCCTCTTCCCTTTACCCTTACCTTAAAGCACGACTTTTTCTAAGGTTACTGGTGCTATTGTGTTTCGGTTTTCTCATCGGTATCACGGCGCTTCGTGCTAATCATCGAAGAAGCATCCTGAAGTAAAAGGAGAGTGAATACAGCAAGAAAATCTAGGTAAGTCGTGTTCTTCCCGGTTGGTCCGTGAGCCCTTATCGTTCTGTGCCTACACCGAATACCTACAACGCTTTCTACATCCCGTTTCGCCTCCCCCCTCGCGCAAACGTGTCCATTTATTGTAGTGGCCCCGTGTCGAGAGGAGAAATTTAAAATGTGTCACTTTTCTTGGTAAAAAGAGACAAAGTAAAAAATATAACTGTACAATCAAAGCGAAAGCAACTTAACATAAGAATTTATTATTTTTTGGCTTACATTAATGAAATTGGGTTAATAACAGCTGAGCTTGTGCAAAAAACCGCATCGAATGTGAAAACTGCCAATCAATTCGGACGGAAGATGCAAAACGAGGATTGTTTTCTTTCGAGTTGTCATGCCGCGCGCGCCTCGCGAAATTTGCAGTTTCATTATATTATGGGCCCGTCGTCAGGGCTACTGCAGTGCCGATTTGCGGGGCGGTAGGTAGTCTTGCAGTCGAAGGCATGGCTGCAATAATTTTTTGAAATGTTGTGTGTGTAAAAACGTGCACGTGTTTTAGCGTAGGATGTATTATATTAAATACACGTATGTACGCGTTACTGTGAATCAATTTAAATACTGCACGCCAAAATTGGGCACACCTAGAAAGTCCTGTTTGGTCATTTTGACCTACTTGGGTTTTATATCGGCGCCATTCTGTCACAAATTTGACTAAAAGAAAATATGACTGGATTATTGTGCTATACATATTTGTCATCATGTCATTCTAACAGTGATGATACTATGTTACAAGTAACAAAAAAAAATAAATTAAAAATGAAACACAAACCTAATGTTATGGCAGTTTTTCAATTCTAGAAAAAATCCCACGTTCTGCGGATGAAGAAGTCGTCGAGCCAATTTTTAAAGATATGGAGCAAGATCAGGCAAATAGGACGGATGTGGAATAAGCTCCCAACTGAGCTCTGCAATAGTCACATATGTAATGACGTAACTCCTCTTTCAAACTCAAATAAAAACAATTTAAAATAATTTAAATTCTGAGATAACACTTATAATTAACAACACAACACACCCTCACGCTTCACTTTTACTGTCCATATTCCCGTTAATTGCAGAAACTTTCCCCGTCTTGCACCTCTTGAAGCTATAGTAGCGACAATAACTCAACGGTGTGTGTAGTACAAAGTTTAATTGTGAAAATTAAAATAATGGGGTTTGAACATTACCATCGACGTGGCTCAAGACCGAGAGGAATGAACATGTGTAAAATGTAAGAATGATAATAAACGATGTCTGTTGAACGGATAAGACGTGAGAGGAAGAAAATAGAAAAGATAAAGAAAGTAATATCTAACATTTGTGACCGTATTATATTATCGTTGGTCCTCCCTAAAGATATCCATCAGATCTTATATTTAAAGAGTACAATGCCCTAGACATAAAACAAATCTTTACGTTGAGACTGGTCCAATTTTTCCATGCTAACTCACCATGGGCACAAGACAAACAACGAACATCTGCCCGCCAGTTCCGAGAGCAACAACGACATTTTATCAAAGATTCTACATGTTCTTAGCTCCGAAACTGTACAACACACTCAACACCAACTGGAAATCGTTCAACTCCAATAAGATTACACAAATATGGACCCAATGTATGATTCAATCAGAAGCATGGCTATCCAACATTCTAACATAATCATTATACAGAGCCTACACTAATAATTCACCAGTTCTACAACACTCCCACTACATTTTTATTTCTGTCGAATCTTTATTTTAAATAACACCACAACAGCACGAAAAAAACTGGCTACTTTAATACAGACTTCAGTCTAGCAAAGCAGCCAGGACAATGCTGTATATATCAGAGGTGGAGTCTACTCCATCCCACACAATAAACTACGAGTATTTAATTGCAATATAATTGTATCTTATGTTTATCATGTTATATTATAATATATTCACCTCTGTTACAACAAAAACATGCATGTCAATAAAGTCTAAATAAAAAAATAATAAAAAATGTATCTATGGTACGAATGAGTGAGGGCATGAAAGAGATAAATGAACCAACTTATATTGATCTTTACTTTTGTTACATCAGCACGAGTTAAAGATACAATAATTATTAATCTGTTTTTATCCTCCATCGTCTTCTAGGTGTCACTAGCATACACAAGTGTCAGATCTAAGACTCGTTATGGATCGCTTATATCACGCCGCATATCCAAAATTCTGAATACAAGTTCAATAAATAAAGGCGTCCACTTTTGAAGGCCCTGCGTAATACCTGCGCGGTCATTTCGAACTGACCCACTTGGGTTTTCCCTGCATCCTTCCACCTAAAATTTCCCACTCTCTCTCTCTCTCTCTTCCACCTTAATTTCGTTTCCTACGAGCGTCTCAATTGGCCCCTCGAGGCTGCGCGAGCGGCGCGGACCGCGGCCCGCATACCTGAGCAGGCGGAGCAGCGGGCCGGCGTGGCGCGTTGTGCAATACCGTGCCGTCGAGAGTGAACCGGAAAATGTGCGAGCGGTCATGCACGCGTAGCGCTGTTAATTTTCTCGGTGAATTTCGCATAATGTCGGAGGCTTTGTGACATTTGTCCATTTGGTAACAGTACAAGTAGAGAAATTACATTTTTTTTAGATTGCGTCACATGACAAACGCATTTTAACCCTTCCCAAACTGTGCAGTAACACGGGTCTACCATCATAATTAAACTTGTAACATTTCGGTAAATACATGCAACATAAAATTCATATTTTAGATAATCCTAAAGAAAATATTAGCGCTTATTGTGAAAAGGGAATCGTACAAAAACAATTATTAAATACAATTTGTGATATGAAAGACAGAGATGACACTCTATATTCACAGTGAAAAGAACAAAAAACTAATTAAATGAAGAGAGATAAGGAGGAAGGACACATTGTATAGGACTTAATGAATGCTTTATATTATGTTATTAATCATTTTTGCAAAATTCGTGCAATTAAAGCTAATAAAAGCATATTTTCTAACTGTTATTTGCAGTAACACGAGTTGACAGCGTGGCTACGTTCGGGTATTTTGTATCATGGTATAGTAAAGGTTAAAGACCTTACATCTTTGTGTTATGAATAAAAATTTTCATTTCATCTATATTGATATCCCTTCCAAATATCACCGGGTCGTTCATTCTAATAATACAATTTCATCCTGTCATTCTAGATTCATTTTCTTACATCTCTCATTCCTTCTCAGTCACACGCGGTCCTTTCACATATTCAATTAAAATCAATACATCATTTCCGACCACCGCGGAAATACATACACAGGTGGCAGTATTAAAACTCCATTACCACTAACAGTACCAGAGATGGGACCATAAATCTATGACGCAACAACACTAAAATGTTGGACATCCAAAATTATTTATTTACTTCATACATTCTTACATTTTACTGAAACACACTAAAACACCTGTTTTTTTTTTTTGGCAATATTTGAATATAAAGGCACTCTTATTAAACACAAATACAGCAAAACTACGATTTTAAGTTTTCGAACGGACCAACAAAAAAAATGTTTTAAAAATGAATTAAATATATTAATTACAAAGATACACGTATAAAATCAATTTTATCGAAAAATATTGTTGCTGCGCCACCTGGATCTTTCCAAACCGGAGAAGATGATGCATTATCCGACTATGCTACAGCGACGATATTTTTAGCGACAAATTTTTGAACCTATATGTTACCTTTTTGATATTGATACATTTAATCGTTCCATTATTTGAAAGAGCCATGCAAGTGCAACAACAATATTTTTCTTTAAAATTTGTTTTATATGTATATCTTTCTAATTAATATATTTAAAATATCACAGAGCTATGCTCTGAATAATTACAACTTCACAATAAGAATGTGTTCTCCTAATAAAAAAATGTTAACAGAGGTAAAATGTTCCATGTTTTTGTTGTCGTTTTTGAATACTTATTTCGTATTATATTATATATTATATTATGAATGAAATTAAAGGATTCTAGTGGTACATTGCTAATACTAGTAAAATATGCTTTGAGGCCTTCAATGTGCCTCATGGTATCGTCCTTTGTAGGCACTGGGTTTATGGGATGAGCAGACACTTCTATGTAGGAAAGTTTTTCTTCTTCATTATTTCATCAATTTTCATGTTATTTATTACGTTGGAGACAATGTCTAAGTAAATCTGCAAGGGTTATTCATCAATTCTTTCCTAGCCATCAATGCTGTCTATACCACCTTCTACGCAATATTCTTTCTGATTCCAGCTTGTAAAAAAACAACGAAATGTACAAATTACGTAGGTATTAGAATAAAAAATGCGTATATACGACAAGCAAACTACCAACACACTCTTGGATCTATAAATTTTCGACGTAAATTGCGGGAAAAACAAACGTTAAATAGGGTTTAAAATGTACTAAAACGACACAGGACTGCAGAAATAACACACAAATTGAGGGAAAATGTGAATTCCGGGCATGTAATATCGGTGTTTCACTGTAATAGATATTTCATAGAGACGAAGCTTTTTTTTAAATTGTATTAATGGAAATATATGGAAGTATGGGTAATTACAAGGCTTACGACCTGTCTTGATTACGGAAGTTGATTGGGTGAAATGGTGAACGTTAAATTGTATAAAAATATCACATAAGCCAGCCGCAAATAGATCGTAAGCCCTGTGATTACCCATATTTCCATTAAATATAATAAAAATATATATATTATTTGTTTAATAACATTGTCTTTGAAGGTGAAAATCCAGTAATTGTGTGTTCTTGGACATATACAAATATTGCTAATAATATACTGGTCAATATAAGAAAATATATAAAATGTGTTAAAAACATTTTACAGATAAAGAATATTGCTTCAAATGATTAAGTGCACTGGAGCTGAAAGGTCCACACCGCGAATGCTCTCGCGATGTCGAGATCGAACACAAATCGGTCACGTAACATTTCACACACGAGCATGAGGAAATGTATGGACGGGACGCGGAATGTGCCAATAACATCGGTCGCGGCTGATTCGAAAAGACGCGCAAAAAGCGTGTGTACGAATTCGGATCAGCTGGCGATATCTTACATGGCGCGCTTAAGACGCGTCTAAGCGCTGATGAATAAACTAGTCGTAATTCTAACACAAAAATGATACAAGCAATTTTTTGGTAATGTCTAGTTATTCACGGGCGATGGAATCTAAAATATCCGTGTGTGTCTCGAGGCAACCAGTTTGACTATCGTTAGTTGTCTAGTCGATAATAATAATTATTAACAATAGACAAATTATACAAAATGAAACATTTATTGATACGTAATACAATTACCCTGTTCCATATTTATATCCGAGAACTGCTTTCTGCGTCAGCCGTTCTAGATGAGACGTTTTTCTCGGAAGAAATATCTCAGACGGTGATTTCGATCGGCTTTTGGATAACGGTAATCTTGTACGCGAAACTAAAAATTAGTACATCTAAAGCTCTTGAATGGTGAGCTGTAGCGTTATGAAATTTGCGCAGCTTATGCTATATTGAATTTCTAGGCTAACGCGACTATTTTCAGCTTTCATCATGAGATATAGTGATAAATATATTCAAAAGGGTTTAAAGACATACCAAGCATACGTTTAGTTTAACTATTACATACTCATACTTGTTTTTTGATTCTACTCGTTTAACTTGTACTTTTAACTACAATGTGGGACAGCTATATAATTTTATTTACATGAGATGAAAAGGGACAACATTATTCATTGGAATTCTGAGGATTTCTATACATTTTGAATGCTTCTAATTAGTAACACTAATGGTATTTTAATGTCTGGGGTAATTTGCAGAAAAAGACAGCTATATAATTTTACAATCTAAGAAGACATTTTTGGTATTCTGGAATTAATATAATATTTGTGTGATTCTAGGAAATAATTATGTTCAACACGAATGATATTACTAAACATGACGCAACAATATCGAAATTGTTAAGTTGTTGGGTTAAATTGTTAGATTGATAATGCCCTTGCAAGGCAAAACGCGTCTCAAGTAAATAAAACCAGTAAAATTATAAAACAAGTTATTAAATAAATAATAAATATCACAGATATGGATATATATGGAAGTATGGGTAATTACAGGGCTTACGACCTGTCTTCGGTTGGCCTAAGTGTTTACTTTATATAAATATAACGTTCACCATTCTCACCGTATCTATCAAATGTTTAATTGGCAACACTTCGAGTACCACCACACTATCGCCATCTATGAACCAAATTTGATCATTCATTACCCTGAAACCGCATATATGTCACAATGAGAATCAAATTATTTAAAGCAAATATTCTTTATCTGTAAAATGTTTTTAACACATTATACTAGAATACGCCTGAAAAATCAATATTTTTCAATTTTATATATTTTCATATGTTGACCAGTATTGATTTTATATGTATATATTTATAATTAATACATTCAATTAGTATTTAATTGTATATTTGATTCATAACAGTATCAAAAACATCACTTTAATATTTAAAAATTGAATATCGGAATATATCTACAAGACCAAAATCGTTCCCATGCCTGTGAAGTCTAGTATAAAAATTAGTATATGATGCATTTACATGTATCTGGTACTGGTATCAGTTCAGTTAAATTAAAGGCGTCCAGTATACCATTTACTATTTTAAATAAAACAAATAAATCACATGAAGTTCTTCTACACGACAAGTTAGTTAAATTGAGTTTATATATCCATTTAAAATCTTTCCACATTGCTCAATATATATGTCACTGATCAAAGTCTCCGGTAGATGTCGCTGTTCAAAGCAGATGAATGAATAACGTCGCGACGGATTAATACGTCGCTGGCCGTGGTGAACGATTTTTGCTGACCGGAGCGCAGAGGGGTTGTTTTACATTTTATATATTCAAAGCATGTCAAAAACTGTTATTTTAGTTCTAAACGGTTTTACACAAAAAAATCTTATACACTAGAGATTTTAAATTTTTATTTAAATTCAAATTTATGTTTTTAATAACGTACTAATGGTAATTATATAAAATAGAGGGTGGCTATTGTGACCGCGGGTGGCGATACAATTTCGCTAAAATATGTTTTCATTTCAAATTAAATATATATTTATGTACTGTTATATAAGAGATATTAAAAACACGTTTGTTTTTACAGACCTGTCCGTTTAAGCGAGCACCGCACAGCCATAATGACACTACTAGACGGGAAAACGTAATATATATTAATTTAGGATAGCTCTAGGTATTATTTTACTAATATTTAGTATTGTTAAAGCCACCACTGGTAGCTATGTGGTCACAATAACCGCCCGCACATCCCTTTCTGTCACATCTTCAATGAATGGCATAACTTCATCATTCACGCATTTTACGTAAATTTTTCTCTTTGCTTGATTGACGACATTATGAGAAATGAAAGTAACTTCGGATATTTTTGAGAGTTTGTGGGTGTGTGGGTGACCCGCTGGGAGATTTTGAGGAGTACAAACGCTGCGATTGAGGGTGAGAGTCATTCGCCCTTCCTGTAACTTGGCCTTCTTTCTTAGGTTGAATCTTATATATGTGTAATAACTAAATATGAACAATGTTAATGATACATAGTACGTCTTTAGTGTACACCTCGTAATGTGAAGATACAAGAAATAGACTCTGTAACAATTAATCTTTTATTACAATGAGTTACAATTTAGTACAAGGTATATCACTAGTATAGGTCAAACTGTTAAGCCGATGAACCGCAGATGAAAAAGACGCGCGCACTCCTGCGCGCCGTTTTTATAGCCGCACATATCCGCACCGGCGGTGCGGCACACATACTCGCATACACCAAAATTATTTTTGATTGAGCGCCGAATGGTGTTGATTTCGGTGTCTGCCGACGAATGAGAAGGAGCTCTTGCTCATTGAGCTGTCCCGGATGAGCGGTGGGTGCCGTGCACTGTCCCGACTCTACTGCTCACATTTCGATATCATCTCGTTGTGGATAGCGGCGTGAAGATCTAGTCGTGCTTCTGGCATTACAACTTCACGAGTGTTTTAGATGTGTGTTGGGTGAATTTCTAAAATGTTACGTCGATCGACTTTAGATGTTTTAAAGTTCAGCCTGTCCAGGGCGGCGATTAACGTTTACGATCCATTCATTGAATCTTTATTTGAAATATTTGTATTCAACTATTAGTATGTTGAAGCAGCGGTTTAATTACTAAGCTAGTGGTACATTTCTTTATTATGCTCCCGTTTATTACGCATCGTAATAAAAACAATATAAATATTCTGTCTATCACGTTTAACCTTTACCATACCATGATATAAAATATCCGAACGCAGCCATGCTGTCAACTCGTGTGTTAGAATTTACTCTAAATATTGTACATTCAATTTTGCAAAAATGATTAATAACATAATTTAGAGCATTCATTAAGTCGTATACAATGTGTTATTCATTATTATCTCTCTTTATTTAATTAGTGAGAAAGAGACAATTATATTTTTATGTTTCTTGTTCTTTTCACTGTGAAAATAGTGTGTGATCTCTGTCTTTCATATCACAAATTGTATATTTACCAACGTATTAATTTTACAACGGACGGAAAAAATAATTGTTTTGTACGATTCCATTTTCATAATTGTATTTTCACTAGTCATCCCTAAGCGCTAATATTTTCTTTAAGATTATGTAAAATATGAATTTTATGTTGCACGTATTTACCGAAATATTACAGGTTTAATTATGATGGTAGACCTGTGTTACTGCATGGTTTGGGAAGGGTTAAAAAATAGCGCCATCTCTCTTATTTTTCTTTCTTCCTTATAATAATAATAATAATAATAATGTGTTTATTCCAGCGTGATTAGGTATTTTTTTTTTAACCCAATTCGCCATACAGATAATACATATTATTTTATACATTAAAGGTTGTGAAATCAATATAATGTTATGAAAAAGAAAACCAGAAAAATTTAAAAAAGTTCAAATTAATATTACATATATAACTACTTCAGTCACGGCCATTATTGTATATGTAGCTATTTTGTAGGCGCTGCCATTCTCTGGTCAGGGAAACAGCTTTCCACGAGAGCGCCGCTTGCACCAGAGAGTCGGTGCTGTGCTCCAGCCGCAATCCGGTAAACATTGTAGATGCGCTGCAATAACGCGCCAATCCGAACAGTGTTCTGTATGAATTCGGAGAATTCGCTTATGCGTCGCTTGCTTGTATTTCGACCAGAGCTCGCAGGTATACATCCTGGTGAAGAACGATTTAAACATGGATTGAGATTTTTTTTTTCTGAAAGATCTGAATATGATGACCTTTAAGCGGAAAATATATTTCAATGTAAATGGTATTTATTTATGAAATTGTCACTGGGAAAATATACAAGGGGAAAAGATAGACTGAGAATCATTTAGGATGAAGGCTAAATCTTAGAAATCGACGATGCACAGTGCGATGGAGACAGAAGACACAAGAAAAGAGGAGAAACTGAATGGATTCAAAGTGAAGCTAAACAGATATGTTCTAGTGAAAAGAACCACCGACAAGTATGGATCTAGATGGATGGAAAGAGCACTCTTTCTACTAATTTAGAGGAAATTATTAAAAAATGGCTTATAGAAAATGATCTGTAAGAATGATATGTATTGTGTCTAAACGGTAATTAATTAATTGTTACTTTTTTGAGTACGAGACTCACCCTTCCAGCTGACAGCTAGGGTCTCTCCAGATGATAGGACGTCCTCTGTTTCTGGTGCCTTCAACACTATGACGAACCACATGGGCAAAACTAAGACGAAGAACAGTGAAGGACCGATTTAAAAGCAGAAGCTCCCATATCGGCAATGTGACATGGCATGGTTGCAAACCAAAGCCCATCCACCATCCGTACATTGCAGTAAAATACATTTATTTATTAAAACAGCATAAATGCAAACAATACAATAGATAAAATATATACAAAAGAATAGAGACAATGAGACTGGCAGATATTAAATCTAAGCTTTTTCGAGCAATCTATTCCTAAACGCCTGACCGTCTCAAAATCTCCCAGCGAGACACCCACACATCCACAAATCCCGGAAAAGTCAAAATTCCTCAGGTCATCGTTGTCTCATCACGGCGACCTGCCATATCCAATCCCGCGAGCATATCCTCCCTGGCGTCACAATGATGGAGAACAAGAAAATTTGAGAGAATCATGGCATTTCATCAACACTTGAAAAGAAAATAAATGCAACCAGTTTCATGAAGAGCGGACGACCCGCGCCCTCAATCGCAGCGTACGTACAAAATATAGTTAAAAATCCCCCAGCGGGACGCCCGCACACTCGCAAACTCTCGAAAGTGTCCGAAGTTGATTTCATTCCGGCGCCGAGGCACCAGCCCGATCGGCCATTCAGAGCGCGGCCGCGCGGCGTGACCCGCGGCGCCGTGCGGTGCCTCGCGCCGGGTTGCGCAACCGGCGAGAGTGAGCGCCGTCGGCTGTTGCGGCCGACCGATCGGCCTTTCGGCGGGAGCGGACATCGCAATTGTTTGATGCTGTCTGGCGGCGCTAGGGTGGCTACATTTCAGTCCGTATCAGAAATGTAAAGTGATCTACCACTTGCCTAGAGCTGATGCTCCAGATGCCGCCAGACAAAATACACCCCTCAGTATACCCCAGCGAGAGATCTTAGCAACATTTGAATATGTCCTAGAATTGGCAGTGTTATTCAATAAATATCAGACACCTCATTGAGACGAAGCTATTTTTATTATTTTTTAGGAGAACACATCCTTATTCAGAACAGACGGTCTGTGATATTTTAAATATGAATTAAATATGTTAATTATAAAGATATACATATAAAATCAATTATATCGAAAAATATTGTTGTTGCGCTACCGGGATTCGAACCTGGATCTCATATAGGTAACATATAGGGTCGAAAAATTGTCGCTAAAAATAATGCCGCTGCAGCTTAGTTGGATAAAGCACCTCCCCCGGTTAGGGAAGAGATCCAGGTTCGAATCCCGGTAGCGCAACAACAATATTTTTCGATAAAATTGATTTTTAAATGTATATCTTTATAATTAATACATTTAATTCATATTTATTTTTATTATATTTAATAGTAGATATATAATCTTCGGCTGGCTTGAGAGATCACCCCTCAATCTCCATATTTACAAAATGTTTGAAAGTTGTATATATGTTAGTGCGTGGACTCGCTTTGAGTACCACCACACGAAATTTGATAATTAATTCTCCTTGAAACAGCATATATGTCAACTAAATGAGAATTTGATTTTTTAAATATATATATTTAACTTGATAAATATGGAGATTGAGGGGTGAGAATTGATGAACGTTACATATATATATTTATTTATTTATTTATTGACATACATATTTTTGTTATAACAGAGGTGAATACATTATAATACAACATTGTAATATGTTTATTGTGTGGGATGGAGTAGACTCCACCTCTGATATATACAGCGTTGTCCTGGCTACTTTGCTAGACTGGAGTCTGTGTTAAAGTGGCCAGTATTTTTCGTGCTATTATTTAAGATTCGACAGGAATAAAAATAGAGATAAATAATGAAACGGGAGTGTTGTATTATTAGTGTAGGCACTGTATAATGATTATGTTAGAATGTTGGATAGCCATGCTTCTGATTGCTCTCTGCCCGATTGGATCATATGTTGGGTCCATATTTGTGTAATCTTATTGGAGTTGAACGATTTCCAGTTGGTGTTGAGTGTGTTGTACAGTTTCGGAGCTAAGAACATGTAGAACCTTTGATAAAATGTCGTTGTTGCTCTCGGAACTGGCGGGCAGATGTTCGTTGTTTGTCTTGTGTTGTGTCCACGATTTATTGCTCGGGGTGAGTTGTTGTTAGCGTGGAAAAAATTGGACGAGTCTCAACATAAAGACTTGTCTAATAACTAGGCCATTATACATATATATTTTCCATTAAATATAATAAAAATAGCTTTGTCTCAATGAGATGTTTGATATTTATTTAATCTCTTTATTATTTATATATCAACTTCCAACAAGCACGAAGACGTGGAGTACCCACGCCATGCGACAGCAGTGGAATGTGACGCAGGACCATTCTATGAGCTAATATGCTCCCGATCGGTCCCTCTCATTCGTCGCTAGGTTGGATACATGTATGACAACCGTGCTCGATCTGATCGATCAACTGATGTCCCCGAAACGAGAAACTCGATTGTGGCACGCAGCCCTGTCCTGCTGAAAATAGACTAGTTTTTTTCTGCGAATCGTTTGCCATTTGTCAATCGTGTATTGACACATTTTCGTTACACAATGGTATAGTTTTCATTTGACAGATGTCACATGTGACGTTTCTAATATTTTTTATTTTTTTTTATAATAATTACAACTTCACAATAAGAATGTGTTCTCCTAAAAATAATAAAGTTGTATCAGTGTGTCCAAAATTTAATAAAAATGAATTGATAATTCTGGCGTCTGCTATCAGTTTACTCAAAGGTATTTGAGATTCTGTAAAAATAAGGTTCTGTCAAATGATGGAACGATTAAATGTATTAATATCATTGTCGCTGTAGCATAGTTGGATAATGCACCTTCCCCGGTTAGGAAAGAGATCCAGGTTCGAATCCCTGTGGCGTAACAACAATATTTTTTGATTAAATTGATTTTATATGTATATCTTTCTAATTAATATATTTAATTCATATTTAAAGTTTCTAATATGTGTAATATTTTCAGTCAGATTTGTGTTGTGTAAGTTATCTAGCCCTAGGTGTGTGGGGTAGATCACGTGGACCGCGGCCGAGGTGTGTGCGCGCGCACGCACGCGCGCGTACAACTGTCATCTGTTCCTGGACCGGTCTGCCGATGGAACCAGTCGCTTGTATCTGTGTCATTCAGCGTTTCAACCGATAGGTGAATTAACATTTCCCAGTCAGTAATCTATCAATACGGATTAAACAAATCATATTAATTAATTAATACTATCGTAAACAAGACAAAACTGGATCGGATATTAATCTGTTTCTTTTAGAACCGTTTGAGGGAACTCGGAAGTTACTTAACATCGCGTGCGCGGTCCAATCCGCCCACCTCAGTCTCCATTTTGTTGGCTGAATATTATGTTCCAGGCCGATTTTGTTTGGCCGCCATTTTCGTTTGACAAGCATTTGTCAATTCGTATTTAGTAGTCGTAAAGAGAAATTAATTACAAATTATTACAGATTATTTAATGCCTCAAAAACGTATTGAATTAATGCTGAAATCATTAATGGCGATCGCTATCGTCACACGTTGGAAAACTTCTCAGTAGCTAAACTGTAATACATCTGGTTTCAATAGGGCGGTGCCACCTCACACACAGTCTGAGTCAGCGCAATGTCAAAAAGTGATGATTACATGGAAATCACTCGGCGCCACTCGGTGATGAATGTCAGCTGGTTTCATGTTTCGTGGATTCATGAAACGAATCACGGACCGTATCTCACGGTCGGCGGGCTGATCTATTATCGTGAACATTTCAACCACTCGATACACGACGGCCACACTGTGTGATGAGTCAACAGATGAAGGAAACCGTCGCAGCTGCAGCGCTGCAAACGCGCCTAGTACCAGTGTTGAATAAAGGTTCAAGACAGAAAAAACAATAAAAATTTAGGTTTGACAAAATCAGTTGTATCTTTGACTTAGAACATCATCAAAAACATCACGTTTATATTTAAACATATATTTAGCTGACGACCTGGTACTCCACACAGGAACGTGGTATACAATCAGTTCAGTTAAATTAGGGGCGTCCACTATGCCATTTACTATTTTAAATAAAAATAATAAATCACTTAATGTTCTTCTACACGACAAGTTAGTTTTATCCCGCTATTTGGTTCTTGTTGGATTACGCGTCAAAGCGATATTAGTCGAGCCTAGATGAGGTTATCCAAGACACAACTTTAGGTTAAAAAGGGAACACATAACGGCGTTGTATCCGTCTGGAGTCAGCTGTGCAGACGGCCCGATTATTTGGCTACATTGTGCCAAAGTGACAGCCTCGAAAGGGAAATTATTCTGAGAACAATCTTGGTCCGTTTATTAAATCATTTTGAATCATGTTAAATTGTTTTTTTTTTAAATTATTTAAATTTGAAGGCTTTATAATTTTTTCCTATTTAGGGCATTAAAAAAAATGTTATACCTTGCAAGGCGAAATGGTTTTGAAAAGCACTAGTTTTAAATTTGGGGATTTCTAAGTTGCCACGATCGATTAATTATTTTTGTGAAAATTGTTCAATTGAAATTGATTTTGTGAATTTGTAGGAATGCGTTATTTTTAAAGGTTTTATTTAAACTGGGAACAGCTGTCTAGTTGGAAATATTGACGGTCTTAGAAGGATGACTTTCAAAAAGCCTCTAAACCAGTGATGGCGAACCTATTGGGCTCGGTGTGTCAATAATTCAGAAAATCTAACTTAACTTTGCTTATGGTAAGCTTATGTATGAATGTTTAAATAAGTTTTCTTACTCTGGTGACCATATTATGTACTTGTCCATATACTTTACACTATTTTTGCTTGACACGCGTAAACTTTTAAGTAAGTATAATAAATTATGGGTAGTTATTACCAATAACAATTAATTTATTATTAAGAAGAACACATTCTTGTTGTTAAGTTGTAATTATTCAGAACACAGGTCTGTAATATTTTAAATACTAATTACATTAGAAATACACGAACGATAGGTGTATCAATTTGATAAAACATATTAGTTTGTCGTCAATGCACTGTGTTAGTGTAGCATAATCGGTTAATGCATTTTCTCCGAATAGGAAGAGATCCAGTTTCGAATCTCGGTAGCAACGACAATATTTTTCGATAAAATTGATTTTATATGTATACCTTTATAATTAATACATTTAATTTGTATTTATGAATAATTATATTGCTCTTACATATACGTGATCCAATAATACTTAAAACACTAGTGATCTAGTGGTCTAGTGTGTGATTGTGCCTTAGAATATTATTGTTTTTGTCATATATAAATTGTTTGTGAAGATGTCAATTTTTTAGTGCGATTTTTGTAATGTTTTTTAAATATCCTAAAAATAAAGTAACAATACTTTTCTTTCTGACGTAGTGAAATAGGTGCATAACCTCCTCTTCCGCCTGACTTAGTTCGCAAATAAACCACGACTGCGCTATTTCGTTTTTCAAGTAATCGAAAAATGTTTTTTATATTATATAAATTACACGTAATGTGGGAAGAATTTTAAAAATAAGAATGTACTAGTTATTATATAAACAATGCAAACAAGATTATTTAATAATTTTCTCTTTTATAATCTTTTTTCCCTCAATTTTAATGAGTTTCAGGGCCAAATTGACATTGACATTAATTCAATTTATCGTTGGACAATACATTTATGCATTTAGGTAAAAATTGAATCATTCTAAGATGAATTCTTTCGGCTCAGTTATTTCAAAATGCTACAATATTTAATAGCTGTTTCATCGTGAATATTGTGTCAACCGAGATTCACAGATGTCGTCTATTTCTCGGTGACTTTTTTTGATGTTTGCCATGAAGAATAAATATGATTAATGGCACCTCCGCCTGAGCGTCAGTGGTAATAAGATGGAGTAGTCTGCCGCAGTCAGACGAGCATTGGCCAATCTTATAGTTGTGGTACTGTTTCGTAAGCAGAGCCAGACTATCGGCGTTCCACTGTGCAGTGATGATAGTCAGCAGTCGTGTGTACCATACCCCTCATCCCGGTAGTAAAAATGTGATGCAATACGCTATTTAACAACGTAACTGTCGCGCGCACGTGTTCCGATATCGGTGACCTTGGAAACCATGCGCTTTGTAACTGTACGATAGATTTGAAACATTCTCCTTCATCCATTAATATGACTTTCTAGAATTATATTTGGAACATACGAGCAAGGAGAGGAGCAGGAAGAGAAGACTTCAAAAAATCAGATATCGGAGAATAGCCTTGTTAAAAGCTTCAACAACCAAAGACCGTGCATGAGAAGCAGTGGCGTGCAGCAGGTATAGATTTGGGTTATGCTATTACCAATGATATTATACAATCACGTATAATATAAAATATGAATTAGAAAGATATACATATAAAATCAATTTAATCGAAAAATATTGTTGTAGCGCCACTGGGATTCGAACCTAGATCTCTTTCCAAACCGGGGAAGGTGCATTATTAAACTATGCTACAGCGACAATTTTTCAAACCTATTTTTTACCTTTTTAATATTAATACATTTAATCGTTCCATTATTTGAAAGAGTCATCTACCTTATTTTTATGGAATCTCAAATACCAACTTCACAATAAGAATGTGTTCTCCTAATAATAAAGTCGTATCAATGTGTCCAAAAAAATTAATTTTTAGTATGAAGTAATGCGCAGCTTTTTTGCTTGTATGCGCTGCACGCCCCTGATGAGATCGTATAGAGCAGATAAGCGTTTTATCACACCTACCATATTCCTGCAGTGAAACGGCATGATGGCCATCAACTATTATGGCAAGGAACATGAGATGAAGCGCCTTTGAGGATATGGACTCATTCATTCCTCCTCTTTGTTGTAGTTAGAAAGAGGCAGAGGAGTCTTGCGGCGTTGGATCACTTCTCGGCACAGATGGTCTCAGTTCATGGGTAGTTTCGGAGAAAGCTTCTTCGATTTGGAACTTGCCCCTGACTCGTGGTGTACGCACATGAAGCCGCGCGAGGCAGACGTACATCCCCTGACGCTGCGTTCTGTCGACCGATGCAAGAGAGGATATGCTTGAGGGTACGGAAGGAGTTTTGTGAGGAACTACGACCTACTCAGACCTGGAAGGAACCGGGAACTGTTCGGGGCCTTTGTGAGAATGTGAGTCTCTAGATGGGAAATCCTGAGTCGATCTGTTGTCGGACCCCTAATGTGCTGTTTTCTGAATAATATCTGCCGGCAGTGGTGCTCGGCTAGAGAATCAACTTCACAAGGGGGTGTTTAGTATACTCCCCCGGGTTTTGTATGTTATTACTGTATCTGTATTATTATTATTAGATTTTTATATGAAGTCATGTCGGGGATGTTTTGGTTGGCGGCCGTGCGTCGTCGCTTGGACCCTGCGTTGCACGATCGCCTGTTTGACATTAAAAAATGTCAACCTGGCGGTGAATGTGTAGGACCGATATAGGAACTTTTGCTTATAAAACGGTTGTGAGTTAGTGGCGGGTTCCCTCATTACCTATTACCTATGTCACGAGTCTCCGACGTATCTGGTCGATGGAACCTACGGGGCCTTATCCACAATGATCTCTCAATGACACTTTGACCCTTGAGAGCCGGTAAAGGTACATGCGTACTGGATGCGAGCAAAACACGTGTGGCGATAATTCACAAATCGCTTCACGCTAAGCTCTGCACTGTTCTTTATGCGCACACCTCGAGTCGAATCTCGAGAGAAATCTCGCTCGCGGACCGGATCATAACACTCAAATAAATTGTTTCTATATTTGTGACATAATTATTTGCATTCGAGATTGTTGCCAAAATGGCGGCGGAATTTTCGCTACGGTCGAATTCGTTCACAAATTCAAAATGAAGTCGGACAATAATAAGGAAGTAAAAAAAATTGTATCGTGTCTCATGTTTGCATTTATTTTCCCAAGTCATCTTGCGACATTTTGCAATATTTTATAATACATACGCAATTGTACAATTATTTAATTACGGTTTACTTCAAAATTTAGTTCCGAATACACGTAATTCGTTACAAAACCGAGATTTCAGATTAAAAATAAATTTTACCTACATTTCACAACAATGGCGTCGACGAAGCAAGAAAGTCAACTGTCGGCCTGCAACCAAATAATGCGCACATTTCAGTAAGAACTCGAGTAAAAAAAATGACAGATATTCAAACAACAATAAATAACGACCCAACGCATTGATCAGATTCTTTTACTCGGATATGTAGTTTTATTTTAGTTCCTTGCGTCGTGTAGACAGGCAACATTCGAAAGTGTGTCAGCTACAGTGAGAGTCGGTCGACCGTAGAAAAGGACGGCGATATACGAAAAAACGCGTGTTAGAATAAATGAGGTGTATATACACGTGCGAAAGTGAAGCGACCTACGAGAAAGAAAACGAAACTTAATTAGAAGGATACGGCGATCGAGACAATGCGTGCGCGAGAAAGGGACGCAAGACAGTTTTAAGGAAATAACGCGAAAAATAAGACAGAACGTAGGATGGATGGGTATTGTAATTAGAAATTCCTGTCGTGCGAAAGGACGCGATATTCTTATAAGGCGGGAATTCGTCTAGGCGGGAAACATTACGATTGTTCGGAAAAGCGCGCTGGAAATAGATAAAACGTAGTTATTTATGCTCACGTCAATCATTATCTCAATATTTTATTATTCGAGATAATCCAGAAGGATTTTTTGATAACTTTATTGCGCAGATAATCGATAAAATAATCAGGTGCAAAGAACATTATTTGAATCAATACGAAGTATGGCAATACTGCAAGCGTCGGTTTGTTGTCAAGATGGCGGCGTTATGCTGATATTATGACAGATAATAAGATTTTTTAACAATTTTATCAAAACGTATTCAATAAATTCGATGCATTGTATACATCTTCAATATATAAACCAACAACAAATTGAAAGAGTTTTATTATTAATCAAAATAAGTGAGGTTAGTTCAATCATTTCGTTTCGGTGTTTTTAGGTTATATTAATTATTTACTATTTATTTAACAATGTTATGTTCAAGTAAGAAGCTCGGCTACTAACCAGTTCTGCTGATTGATTTAGTCTCGGGAGTTAGTAATATTTTTATAACTTTAGTAAATAAATAAATGTGTATTTATTTCGTTCAGTGCAACGAAATAATGTATAACTTGTGGGTATTTATTCAAACATGTCTATAGAATTAAATCAACTGAATATTTATTTTTTTATTGGGTCGATTCATAAATAAGTGCTATTTTACCGTTGAAATTTAAACTTTTATTTAAAAAAAAATATTAACCTAACCTTATCTAATCATAGATCATCATAGACTACTCAACTCCATTCAGAGTAAAAATAAAGAATCATCTATATTAGAACTAGAACAAAAGATAACAATCAGTAGACAGTGGCGGCGAGAAAACAACAAAACCATAACAGGAATAGTACAATTGCCGAAAGGATTCAAAGCAACGAACGCGGAAATAATTTGATTTCTAGTCGGACGTGTTAATATTACTGTATATTTTAATATTGTAACGTAAATAAATTTTAACACTATATAAAAAAAATGCAAATTAAATTAAACTAGAAAAAAATATCTATTTTAGTTGCTATCGGGACCATTTCTGTATATCTTTCTAGTTGATACGTTTAATTTGTATTAAAAATATCAATAACAAATTGCAACTTCACAACGACACAACAATGAAGTGTTATTTCATACATTAGCAATCTTTTATACATTACCGGATACATAATATACGTCGGTATGTATAATTCAAGTTGATTAATGTCAAAAGTAGTCGAGAGTTATGTGAATAGTTGGTCGTGCATGGGATAACTAGCTGCTGAAATCGAAAGTGGTACTAGATTCACGCGGCCCGCTGTCACCCGGCCGTTCGTAGAATACATTTTTCGAAGTGATTCGTCTTTATCCGGACATATTCGAACGTTGGCGAACTATTCGCGCATTATCGGACATTTATTTACACTGTTCGCTCGTTCCAGAACAATCGACTCGATTAGGCGTCAAATTGGAAGCAATTTAAATTATGCACGGAACACGTAATGCTTTTTTTATGTAATTTTAGGCAATAAAAAGGCGAACAAATGTATGTAAGTAGGTACCAGGAAATGAACATGAAAGTTAGTTAATGAGCTTCTTATGTAATTTGTTTTAAACCGAAATTTAAATTAAATGAAAGAGACTCGGACTGATGGTGTAGTGAACATTTTTTTAATTGATGCCAAATACGATTATGTCGTAATGTCTATAATTAGTATCCCATCATAATATCGATATTTAACCGCAACGCAAAACACATATCATAAAATATCATGTTTATTTGAAGTTTTCTCAAAATAAAATATATTAGATACAGGGTTGCATCTCGTAATTCACGAATTATTTCAAAACGTAATATAATCAATTATAATTCTGAATGTAGTTTTTTTTTGCACAATATTTAGCTAATCAGAAATCATCAAAACACCCCCCATATTGCATCATCTACTTGGTTTAAATCTGGAGCTGGCTCGATGGAATGATAGAGGCTCCAGGCTTTGTTTTGAAACTCTTTGATCATTTTCCTAGCACCCCGACGTTTTTCAATTGGCAAATTTTTGATCAGAATACGGTCTTCTGCGGTGATTTTTGTCCTTCTGGGCGACAATTTGTAATCATAATTAATAATTAAAATTAATAATCAAAGATGGCGACCGAAAATTGACGAAATAAAACGTAATATAGGTAAGTAAATATAGTAAACTATTTAAACTATTGTTGGTATTACTAATTTTGATGTAATTATATCACATTTTACGATTTAGTAAGAACATTTGTTCTCACTTTTTTTGGGCCACCCTGTACATACAAGATAGGCCAAAAGCCTATTTATAGTGTTTACTATTTAAAAATTATTTAATAAATAATTTGGTGTTTTTATTTTTCATATCATTATATGATACGTTTAACTATATAACATGTTCATTTTTTACTTAAATGCCTTTTTGTCCATCGAAAAGGAGTCAGATTAGAGTGTGTATTGTTTCTAGACCTTGGTGTGTGTTATATGGTGAGTACATCGTAAAAAAAACCCACACAAAGACTGGCACATGCATGGAAATGATTTTGTTCTTGTCGATACACTTTTCGATATTTAATGCTTAAATACAAGAGATGCTGCAATGATATTATTTATTGATCAAGGTATTGAAGCTGTTTAATTTACATTTTTATTTTTCTATTTTTAGTAATTAAATATTGTGTAAAATATGTATTTTTCATGTATTGTCTTAAAAATCTATTTTCATTTTGTGATAGCCCCATGTCTAGGTTAATAACGGTCTTGTCTTAATAATGAAAATAAAAATAAAATAATAAACATGAAAATATTACCTTTTACATCCCCCCTCTTATTCATTTTAACTCCACCCCTACCCTTATAGCCCTTAACTCCAGATACACCCATAATTGCTGTGAAAATGTTTTTAACTTTAATTAGACAAAATACTTTGTTTAAACCACTATTTCTCAATTATTCTACATGTATCTATGGTATCTTCATCAGGAAACAATGTATGCTGAAATTAAAAATACAAGCATACATTAAAATAAAACTATAAAGTGGTGAATAAGTAAGAAATAAAATGAAAACAAATTTATCTAACTGTAATTTTCTAAACCCTTGTTAATATCAAAAGAATGGTTTGTTTTCAAAAGGTGATTGAAAAATTCTAAATAATTGTTGTTATTTAGGCATTTCAAGTGCTTCTTAAATCTAAAATCAAAATTTCTGCAATTTTTACATTATTATTGCAAATTAATTATATAAAATGAGGTAATAAAGTAATTTTGCAAATATTAAAGAGGTTTTTAACTTTACTTGAATTGTAATATTGATAATTGGAAGATGTTTTCGAAAACGTTCTAAAGTTTAATATAATAAAACAGTATTTTAATTTAATTCACAAAGAAGTTAATATTTGGTCAAAAAGAACCTTTTTCCAATAATTTCATGTCATCTAAATCTCATTTGTTTCGTTAAAATATAGCCAATATGATAGATGGACAACGTCTGTTAAACGAATATGGCACAAGAAGGAGAATAACTAAGTCTGAATTCCGAGCAACGCCGGGTCTGGACCGCTAGTAAATAATAATAATAATAATATACGTTACTCGTTCCATATCCAGCAGCATACACGGAGAAAAGTTTTTTTCCTTCGACAGACCAGTTATTAAATTGATTGATGTAGACCTGATCGCATGACGGCGGTTCTGAGAGAAAGGGCGGGTCGGGAGGAGGGGAGGGGGGCTTGTTGTTAAAAATAAATAAAAGTGGCGCGCGTTATGCAAGTGCCGAACTGGGTCAGCAGATGGCGCTTCGCGCTCGGAAATGGCGGAAGTTTAATTCTACTCGGGTTCATAATATTCTGTGATATTATACAAATGTGTTGATGTGCTACTTCAATAGACGGGTATCCCTCTGATTGAAGCCATTTCAAATTATTATTTAAAAAAATATTTATGTATTATATAACAGGAATAATATCTATTAAGCGTGGACGGGTGACTGGTGGAGTTCAAAATGACCTGCCGGAAGACTATTGATTAGCTTTATACTGTTCTTGTGGGTTAAATCTGCCGGCAGTGTTGCGTGGAGGGTGAGTCTCCTACATGTTTTTATTTTGAGCCGTCTCGTTTGTAGTGCCTCTGCTTATTATTTTATATTATATTCATCTGAGGCAAGACTAGCGGTGCACAATGCAGTCCTGGTACCGACACTGATGTATTGTAGTGAGGCCTGGAGCTGGCAGTAGAGGAACGAAAGTTGACCGAATGCAATGGAAATGAAATCACATATGGAAAATCTATTTATAACCGAGTAAAGAATGAAGAGATAAGAAAAGAATGTTAAGCTGGTGTCAGTAAGATTAATAAAGGATCACTTAGGTAGTTTAGTCATATGAAACGCATGAATGAAGAGATATGATAAGAAAGATGTATGACGCAAGTGAGATGGCACCAGAAATAAAGGAGGTTAAGACTTGGTACGACCATGTGAACCAGACGTTAGAAGCCTCAACAATCGGCGAGCTTATATGAGAAGATGTATGAATGTGGATGAGGCGAGAATCGTGTATCAGGACAGAGAAGTGTGGCGCTCTATCCTCTCTGCCTACCCCCGCATGGAAACGTACGTGAGTATATTATTTACTAATAAAGTTAGCCAACCGGGGACGATGACTCTAACCACTGCCCTTTCCAATATCGTCCATCTCAGCAACTCCCAGCGGGAGACTCACACCCTAATAAATCCCCAGGAATGTCTGAGATCCCGGCGAATGACTAGGATTGTTATGGAAGCTGGTACTGGGTATATCCGGAGGAACGCCATTCGCTGTTTTGTTGGCTATCATCATTTTGTTCACTGCTGCCCTGAAAAGCTCTACAGCCACTGCCTAAGATTTTTCAGCCATGGTGTACCCCTGGCAGGGCCCAGACTTCCAGCAATCTTTCTCGAGATTAACGAATTTTTTGGTTTGTTATTGTTTTAAATACATATTTTTCTTTATTCATTAGAATAATCTCAATAACATCTTCAATTATAGCTCAACCTACCCAGCTTATTTTAAGCATTCTTCTGTAGACCAGTAGTAGAACAGACCAGCTAGCCGGTAGTCAATTCTACTTCTAGGATCAAGACCTGGGTCTCATTACATGTCCGAGATATTGATGAGTTTTATATTTATAATCATAAAAGATGTTTTTTTTTTTAGGTGAATAAAACTTTAAAATGAAATAAAACAAATAAAAAACGTGATCATAAATAAATAACAGATATCTCATAGAAACGAAGCTATTTTATTATATTTTTAAAGGAATGATATATAGAAATGTGGGGGGTAATTAGAGGGCTTACGAATTGTCTTCGGCTGGTTTAAGTGATCACTTCGAGTACTACTACAACATCGCCATCTATCGACCAAATTTGATCATTAATTTTTCCTTGAAACTCTGATTTTTGTTGAAACTTATTTTTAGCAATATTCTCTATCGGTAAAATGTTTTCAGAATACTAGAATACGCCTGAAAAATTTATATTTTTCAATTTTTATATATTTTTCTTATTTTGACCAGTATATTATTTTAGCAGTATTTGAATATGTCCAAGAACACACAACCACTGGATTTTTACCTAAAATACACATTCAAATGGTATTGACTTTATTGAAAACATAATTGAATGTAATTAGACCACTTTTTAGAGCAGCTGAGGACGAATATCGGCAATAACGCGACGAATGTTGGCTTACAAGTCATCCATCATCACTGGTTTATCGGTGTAGACTATCGCTCACTTAACATATACCCACAGGAAATAATCTAAAGGTGTTAAATCACACAATCTTGGAGGCAAATTCACAGGTTCATTATGCGCTCATCGAATGTTTCCTTCAATAAATAGAATGTGGCGCGCGCCGCTGTGTGGCATGTTGCGCCGTCTTGTTGAAACCGCAGCTCTTCCACATTAACGCCATTCAATTGATAACGTTGGACGTTTTTGAAGAAACATCAGCTTCTTCGGTGCGCACTGTACGACGTCTCTGCAGATGCGTATTACCAATTAGAGTATGCGTGCTGCGAAAACGATCCATGGTTATTCGAATTACTCGCTCGGGTGGACGATTATGTCGACCGTAAAATGGACGTAGCGCACGGTCAGTTTCGCGAACTGGACCACGATTTTAGAAATCAATTCGCACCATTCGCAAGCTTTGTTAAATGACAAACCAAACTGAGCACAAATCAGCTGTCGCTGGAAAAAGTGTTGCCGATTCGATAAACAAACCTTTAAAAAAAATATTCTTTACATGCCGATCCCATGTCATGATTAAGGATCTCAATTTACAAAAACACTCGCCCATAATCTAAGATTATAAAATTTGCCCAATTCGTGAATTCGGCGAATTTATTAGCTAACTTAGACTTTTAATACTGTCAAAAAATGTAATACGTTAACCTGGCAAGTTATATATAAAATAAAAAAATTGTTGTTTTTAAAATGATAAGTATTACATTTTCTATGTTTAATTTTAGAAAAAAAAACATCGCTATTTTACTGCGAAAAGGAGATCTTTGTGAAATATTTTCAATAATTAAGAATTTGAATGAGAACACTTGTTAAAATATTAGTGATAGATATTTATTTAAAACAAATTCTAAAAAGAAACCGTGGAAAGAAATGAAAAGAATCTCGGACATTTCTGGGCATTTATTAGGGTGTGGGTCTCTCGCTGGGGTTTGTTGGGACGGACGATGCCGGGAAGAGCAGTGGCTAGAGAGATCTAAGGGAGCATTTTACTGTGTTTCTCTCGCATCTCTTACGACCTGTACAGGGTGAATTAAATAAATAAAATAAACATAAATGTGACGTCTACCCTCCCATTTTGGGGGTGTATGATTTCTATAGCTTCTGCCTTCTGAATTGAATGTGATAACGAGTCTCACGTCAAATTGTACAGGTGTGGCTCTGGTGCGATGATACCGGAGCCAACCTATTATGGTTTTATGTTGATAATGTTAATAATATGTTATTACAACTCTCAAAGCGATACGGGATGAGGTGTAAATAAATAAATAATTGTTGAAATCTGTAACGGAATTGTATATTAGTTTGTGGTTAATGAGTAACTAAATGTATAGCACATAATATGTAGAGAAATACAAAAAAAAGCCGAAGTAGCGGTCACAATCTAGGATGGCTGAGTAGAAAAAATTTAAATCAGATTTTATTCAGCTGAATGCCTGATGGGGTTGTTAAATTTTAATGACGTGACTTATCGCTGATACGTTCAGTGCCCGCCGAAACGGGTCGCGGTCTAAAATAACAAAAGTGATCCGGCCGTCCGCTGCGGGAGTACGTCACAGGCGAGGTCCAAAGGGCCCGCGCCAGTTGACGGTTGTAGGTTATGAGGTGACTCCTGACAGCCGCGACTACTTGCGCCCGGCAGGCCCCTCGAGCAGTTGACAATACGACTCGTATTAAGAATCTAGGCCCTGGGAGTGGGGCGACCGCTCGTTCTGTAGTTTGCGGTGGCCAGGTGAGGGCGGAGCCGCCGCTTACCCAGGACCGATGAAATGAGCTCAAGTCTCCTATCTAATACATGACATATAGAAAGAAGGTTGAGGAGCAGAGAAGTGAAGAGGCACTCCCGTCCGGGAAACGAGACAGACGGCATAAAAGAAAAACACATAAAAGACTCACCCTCCAAGCACCGCTGCCGGCAGATTTAACCCACAGAACAGTACATCGCAGATCATATTTGAACAGAAGGTAGAAAAAAATAATTAGTAAATAGTAATTAAAATGGCTTTTCTATACCACTCTGCCGTGCGTCTCCGACCTCACTAGCCGTCGATTTGGATATGTAGAGGCCCTGCTCGCGCCTCACAGACATGTCCGTTTAATCAAGCGCTTTACAGTCATTCCGTGTCACCTAGCACCGACCGAAATTCAGTTAGTTAACAATAAGTCGCATGTTACAACTCTGCTTACAATCACTTCTCTGATAGCCGCCTTCCCGGGAGTAACTTTATTTGTAATTTAACTTCTACGTCTATATTTTATTTACCAAACCTGATTTAACATACACCTCTGCTACTCGCATATATATATCGCGACATTCACATATACACAGTGAGATCTGAGAAAGTTTGGGGCCCTCAGCGTAAAACAAATCCTTATGATATCGTTATACAGCTCATCAATCTATAAAACAGCACCTCCTAACTGATGGAGCTCATCATTAATCTCCAGAGATCCCATGTGACGTATTTTGTTAAGTAATAGCTTTGAGTACCGTGTCGAAATCAGGGTGAGTCTGGCATGTCGACCCCTTGGAATAACAAAATTACATCTGATAATGTTTTGAGATAATGAGCTCTAAATTATTGATTGAATTTCAACACATATTCATATATATTTTGTTTTTTGTATGCAAATATGATCAGTTTTAAGGTGAGATTAGGGAAATTAAACTATATATATAAAAATTTATGTTTGTCTCGTATGTGTTCTTATGCCGTTCATCCGATTCCAATAAAACTTTGGTGAGTTGTTGTGCACACGCCCGCGAAGGTTTCTCAATTAGTACAACCATTTTACAACAGGTGGCGCGCGAATCGTTTCAACAAATGTGTGTATTTCGTATAGTTTATTGCCGTGAAACTTTGTTGAGTTGCTGTGCGCACGCCCGCGAAGGTTTCTGAATTACTACAATCATTTTCATATTTTCCATTAAATATAATAAAAAATAGCTTTGTCTCTATGATATAACTGATATTTGTTTAATTTTGTCTTATTTCCCAGTTTACGTTCGCATCGATGTCGCCCTAGCCAAAGGGCGTCTCAACTCTAGATAGGGCATCTATTTGTGAGTGAGATTGAGGTCACACACGCCAACTCGAGAGGCGCCCAAATGACCTGCCCAGTAGACTCAATAAACAGATAAAGGGAATTCAATAAATTCAAAAATGCTCGCGTCCGCCCTTAGATAACAAAATCAAATTTTACCGTGAATTATTTAAATATACAATATATTTAAATAGGAGAACACATTCTTATTGTGAAGTTGTAATTATTCAGAACAGACGGTCTGTGGTATTTAAAAAATTAATTAAATATATTAATTAGAAAGATATACTTATAAAAATAATATAATATAATAAAATGCATAATCCAACTAAGCTACAGCGACAATATTTTTAGCGACAAATTTTTGAATCTATATGTTATACTTTTTCAAATTAATACATCTACCGTTCCATTTACATTCACCCACAGACTACCAAATATACGAACTAACACAAATCCTCGTTTAAATATTTGCATTTTGGTACCACTTATGTTATCAAATAGCTCCGACAATTTTTTTAAATAAATGACTCGATTGGAACGAAAATTTAAACGCTGGCAATATAAAGATTTAATTTTCGAAAAGTAAAAAAATATTTACTGATGCACATAAATGTGTCATAAACTATCGGATTTATGTTTTCCCCCTCTTTATTTCATGTCTATTCATTTACTGGACTGTGTATTCACTCTCAATTTTGTTCAATGTCTATACTACACCTAACATTTGACCGATCTGAATCAAATTTTGCATAGCTCCTTTTTAGGACCCTGCGCAAAACACAGACATTCTTAATTGTGTCTGGTTACATTTTCAGGTGAAATACTCAAGAAATGTTAATTTAAGAGTTTAACCGTTACCATACCGTGATATAAAATACCCGTACGCAGCCATGCTGTCAACTCGTGTCACCGTAAGGAATTAAAGTATTTTTTAAATGAGAACAAAATGATTTTATTTACTTAAATGTTTTATGTATTAATTTTTATATTGACTTTATACTAAACACACACATAATTTTTGAGTTAACCTTTACCATACCATGATATAAAATACCCGTACGTAGCCATGCTGTCAACTCGTGTTACCTTAAATGACAGTTAGAAAAAACGTTTTTATTAGCTTAAATGGTTTTAATGCAACGAATTTACTCTAAATATTGAGCATTCAATTTTGAAAAAATGATTAATTACGTAATTTAGAGCATTAATTAAGTCCTACATAATGTGTCCTTCCTTCTTGTCTCTCTTCAATTAATGAGTGAGAAAGAGTCAATTACATTTGTATGTTTGTTGTCTTTTTCACTGTGCAAATAATGTGTTATGTGTATTACTTTTCCAACGGATTGAATGAAAAAAAAAATTGTTTTTGTACGATTGCCTTTTCATAATTAGTTTTTCACTAGTCATTCCTAAGCGCTAATATTTTCTTTAGGATTATCTAAAATATGAATTTAATGATGTATTTACCGAAATAATACAGGTTTAATTATGATGGTAGACCTGTGTTACTGCATGGTTTGGGAAGGATTAATATCACTACTTGTTTCGGGAAGAGCAACCCTTCCCATCTACAAGCGTAAATTGAACTAAATTAAATACAGTTGGCTATGGGGCGGTGGGATACGTAAGGGTGGGGGTGGCTTTATTGTTTATTGAAAACATTGACAATTAATAGCGGCGTGAAATGTTTGAAAGGTGTGATATAATTATTCATTCATGTTTTTTCTGAATTCTAATTTGTACATCTTTATATTTACGGAATTTCAAAAATAATTATAACAGACTTACCATCGCGCCGTTTTACCGCAGGGCAGGCAGAGAGGACACAATATTTTTTTAATTGAATTTTATTTTTTGCGTATTTAAGTAAATTTTATAGGTTCAATTGATATGCCTGTATATTACTTCATGGGTAGAGAAGGGTGAAAAATGTGATATCCCAGATGTGTAAGTATTTTTATGGTGCCGTGGCGCTTGAGATGTTAAGAACTACTGTTTTAGATAATAATAATAAATAAATATGAACCTTAGGTACCCGTGTACCTACGTGCAAAACAACATCTTTCTTCAACAATATACAGTCCTTGATTCTTGACAAATGATCGGACCACGAGTTCGATTACCTTCGAACTGTGAACAGCTGATGAAGAAATGCGCTTATGTATGCTTAAATAAAGAAATCATTGCGTAAAAATTTAATACTAATTAAATGTATTAATTATAAAGACATACATATAAAATTAATTTTTTAATATTCGAACCTGAATCTCTTCCAAATCCGGTCATTAACCGATTATGCAACAGCACCGCAGTAAAGTGGCGACAAATTTTCGAACCTACATGTTACAATTTTTCACGTTAATACATCTATTTAATGATCAACATTTAAAATGGCACAAAAAGGGTATATTTTGCTATTGTTCACTCACTACTCCAGTATGGAATAATTGGGTGGGGAGGAGCATACAATAACATAATGAACTCGATATAAATAATACAGAGAGCCATCATTAAAGTATGGTAAAAAAAAATCAACTTTTTCAATTAATTACACAAGTAATTAATCATTAAGATTTAAACATAATTTTAAAATCCCTAAATGTAACACTAAACACTATCAGCAAAATATTATATACTTAGGGATAAAAAAAACTTCAATAGCGCCTGCCTATACAAATTAAAGAGATAAAGGAAATGAAAAATAATTTAAATTAACATTTCAAAAACACACTATTAGGTAATAAATAATATTATGTATAATTTCTAACTCTATATAAATTATTAGATTGTACCTCCCTCTCCGAGCGCAAGAGCTAGTCTCTTTTTAGGGAGGTAAGCGATTAAAAAAAAATGTAATTTTAGCAATGTACAATATTCAATTAACTTATATTATTATAAAAATTGTCGCGAAAATCGTTGCTAAAAATATTGTCGCTGTAGCACAGTTGGATAATGCACCTTCCCCGATTAGAAAAGAGATCCAGGTTCGAATTCCGGTGGCGCAACAACAATATTTTTCAATAAAATTGATTTTACACGTATATCTTTCTAATTAATATATTTAATTCATATTTAAAATATGCTCTGAATAATTACAACTTCACAATAAGAATGTGTTCTCGTAAACATAGTATACTAACTAGTTGGATATTTATTTATTTATTTCGCAAATAATTCAAATAAAGCGAATCCGCCTGTAGCATCTCGGTAGAGTATTTATTTTTGGCCTTTATAAACTTAACCCTTTGTCCACACCATACTGCCGACCATCAAATAAAAAAATTACCGAGGTTTTGATTGTAGAAATCGCCAAACAATTTTCGTGTTGTCCGTCGAGTCCAACTGCATTAGATTAGATTAGACGAGTCCTTCCGAAGGGCCCAGCAGCAAAAATAGAAATTGGAGCAGTTAATTGAATGGATCTCAGCCCAACTTTATCTGGATCGGGTGGCGTCCACGCTAAGCGAATTAAATATTGATAACATTACTGAAGAAAATCACAATCACGCTATCTGAATATTAATAAAAACTCATTGGTGGGATGAGATCCTGTGTACCTGTGTCTGTCCGTGTGTCTGTATCGATTACAATAATAATAATAACAATCCGAACTGGATTCAATGGTAAATGTTCACCTCCAGTTGACTAGCACCTTTTTAGTGAAGAACCGAAATATGTCTGCACATCCGAAGCTGTTTAGAACTCCGTTCGTGGTCCTAGCGTTACGCACGGCGCTACTTTCGGACGTTAAAAAAAATAACACAGATCTTGACGGTTCGGTGTCGGAAGGCAATCTGTTCCGACATCGGCGAAATTCCTAAGTGAGTTTTAAATATTATTAGGAGAACACATTCTTATTGTGAAGTTGTAATTATTTAGAACATAGCTCTGTGATATTTTAAATACTAATTAAATGTATTGATTGAAAAGATATACATACAAAATCAATTTTTATCTAAAAATATTGTTGTTGCGCTACCGGGATTCGAACCTGGATATCTTTCCAAACCGAGAAAGGTGCATTATCCAACTATGCTACTACGAAATTATTTTTGACGACAAATTTTTCAACCTATATGTTACACTTTTTCAAATTAATACATCTATCATTTAATCGAAAAAGTGTAACATATAAGTTCTAAAATGTGTCATCAAAAGTACTGTCGCCGTAGCATAGTTGGATAATGAACCTTTCTCAGTTTGGAAAGAGATCCCAAAATATTTATCGATAAAATTGATTTTTTTTGAATATCTTTCTTATTAATATTTAGAATTTATAATAAACAAATTTAAACAAGTTCGTTGAATGTGGACACACGATAGTATTATTTGTGCGTGAGTGCGTGCATGTGTGTGTATGCGCGGTGTGTGTTTGTGTGATGGTGTATATTAATGTTCTTCGCATCTTTAGGGCACTGGGCTATCTTGCGTCAACAAATATTATGTCAACAGATGTAAAATTACACTGCACATTAGCTAGACACCGAATTTCTTCTCAATTATATATTATGTGAAATGTAATGCTTTCTCAGATAATAAAAAGAGGCAATTTATTTGGGCGCGCTAGTCGCGAACACTGGCGAGAGTGGGCAGGTAATTCCAAAACGCATACAACTAGCTAAAGTTGCTACGATCTAACTGTAGAGAATACTGAAAGACTCTGCGGTGATGTAAAATGCGTTGACACTGCCTCTAATGATGTGAATATCTCTGTAAATATACAAAATACAGTATTAATATTTTAGATATTCTTTAAAATAACTACATTTACCATACACAACAACAAAAAAATATTTTCTCAAAGAATCTGACGTGAATTTGTCAACACGTGCGTGTACGTGCGGAGTGATGCGGACGGCGCAGCGTGGGGCGCTGGATGCCGATCGTCACTTTAGTGACAGAGCGTGCGCTGGCCGAGTTAGACTCGTCTTGTGCGTCTTTATGCTGTCGTTTATGACGATCTATGTTTTTTTTAAATAATTTTTAGCAATCCAACTTAAAAATCGCAAAAGTTTATACTGAGTTTACAGCGAGGATTAGCGAGCGATTAAAATTATTTTGCTTCTTCAATATTTGCAAAATTAATTTCATCAATTAAATCAACATGTTTCAAAACCAATGGTCCCTTCTTTTCAGTATACAGTGTATACTAAAATTAAAAACACAAGCGTAGACATAAAACAAAACTATAAATAAATAAATAATGTTTAAATTTACTAACTAATTTTCCATCACGCCGTTTCTCCGCGGGGGCAGGCAGAGAGGATAGAGCGCCCGCCACACTCTTCCGTCCTGACACACAGTTCTCGCCACGTACGCATTCATACATTTTCTATATCTGGTGGCATTAACACTTGCTTCATATATCTTCCTTACTATTCTCTCATGACCAAATCACCTTAGTGATCCTTTCTCAATCGTACAAACAATACTAAGATCTGTTTTACATTCAATCTATTTTCGTTATACTACTGTTTTGCCAGCTCCAGGCGTTTAACATACAAATATACAAACTCATCGATTCTGCAACACAAAGTACAAATTTGACTTAAACATCGACCACTACCAGACCTGTGTGCAACTCGGTTATATAATACAGTAATGCGCTGTGAGCGGTTGTAAATCGGTGTGTTGCATCAATTATGCATGCAGTTTGTCGAGTGACGTCACGGTGCACTTGAAAAATGCACTTCGTCTCATAGACCGCGTTAGTGTGATGTTTAATTCAATTAAATTGACAATTTTCAAAATTACAACTGGCATTATAACGTGATAACCGCTTAACCCTTCCCAAACCATGCAGTGACACAGGTCTACCATCATAATTAAACCTGTAATATTTCGGTAAATACATGCAACATAAAATTCATATTTTAGATAATCCTAAAGAAAATATAAGCGCTTAGGAATGACTAGTGACAAAACCAATTATGAAAAGGGAATCGTACAAAAACAATTATTTTTTTCATTCAACCCGTTGTAAAGTTAATAGGTTGGTAAATATACAATTTGTGATATGAAAGACAGAGATCACACACTATTTTCACAGTGAAAAGAACAAGAAACATAAAAATATAATTGTCTCTTTCTCACTAATTAAATGAAGAGAGATAAGAACGAAAGACACATTGTATAAGACTTAGTGAATGCTAATTTTTTTCAAAATTGAATGCTCAATATTTAGAGTAAGTTCGTGCCATTAAAGCCATTTAAGCTAATAAAATCATTTTTCCTAACTGTTATTTACGGTAACACGAGTTGACAGCATGGCTGCGTTCGGGTATTTTATGTCATGGTGTGGTAAAGGTTAATGAGCCATTTTAAAACTACAACCGGTTTCGAGAAACACCGTTTTCATCTTCAGGATTTCAAAATAACTAATCAGAAACATGTATGTGGAAATTGACTTG
The DNA here is from genome assembly GCA_031772225.1 of Eubasilissa splendida. NCBI lineage: Eukaryota > Metazoa > Arthropoda > Insecta > Trichoptera > Phryganeidae > Eubasilissa > Eubasilissa splendida. Next base: position 13,686,155 of record CM062869.1, on the reverse strand, counting down.
ATACAAAATTATTAGATTTTTTTTTTAATACTACCTGTGGTTACATTTTATTGGATATTTATAATATTTTAGTTAATAATTCAATTTAAGAACAAGATTATTTATATGCAAAGCAGATGATTGAGAATTTTTATCAAAACAACACAGACTTCAGTCTAACATAATTGTATCTTATGTTTATCCTCTGTTACAACAAAAATATGTATTAGGAGAACACATTCTTATTGTGAAGTTGTAATTATTCAGAACAGACGGTCTGTGATATTTTAAATACTAATTAAACGTATTTATTAGAAAGATATACGTATAAAATCAACTTTATCGACACATATTGTTGTCGCGCCACCGGGATTCGAACTGGGGAAGGTGCATTATCCAACTGTGCTACAGCGACGATATTTTTAGCGACAAATTTTCAAACCTATATGTTACCTTTTTGATATTAATTCATTATTTGAAAGAGCCATCTGCCTTATTTTTACGGAATCTCAAATACCTCTGAGAAATCTGATAGCAGACGCCAGAATTATCAATTCATTTTTATTAAATTTTGGACACATTGATACATTGAACATTTGACTAGTCAATATTACAACATGGTATATTTGGTTGGGGTGGAGCTTATAAATCTAATAAATTATTTGTAGAAACAATACAAAGATAACGGTAGAAAATTATAAGTACATTAAATTTCTACACCATGCGATAGTGGGCTACTCACAAAATCTTTTTGATTTCAATAAGATTTTGAAAGTGTCTAGGAAAAATAAAAGAATTTAAAACGTTATTATTATTATATTATGAATCGTATTAATACATTCTTCATACAAAGTAAACAAGTAACGATTTTTTATAAATAAAATTATATACTAATTTTTCTTGTAAAAGGCCATTTTTAATTATATTTAAAATCAAAACACTGTTTACTTTATTAGAACATTTTCAATGCTGACGCATCATCTTCAGTTATGTTACTAATACTAAACTTAAGACTGAGTTGTATTTGGGTGGGTGTAGGGGCGTGGTCAACAAGCGCAGGAGAGGGGACGAAATGAAAGGTGATTGAATATTGATGATATTTTTGTTACGATTAATCGTAAAGTTTTCTAAAATATCGAGTATATTTCCTTTTTTACAAATATGTACTAATTCTAAGCTATCGTCTACCAGTGGTACGGTAGGCTATGAAAATTTCGTGAGTTGTCTTCCTGCCGTGTGGGAATGATAAATTGACCGAGAGTGTGCCGAATTCTGTACATCTTGCTATTGTGCATGGTGCATGACATTTCGCGCCATCACCGAAGTGTATGAATGTTCTGAAGCCAAAATACTCTTGTGGCTCCAGTGAAGAAAATCCAAATACCAAAAGGAGCACTTCGCGGGTGGGTCGTGTTTTCTGGTTCTGGGTGGTGCTTCAGACACTCTATTTTTTTCTCCAAAATTCGTTCCACTCTTTCTACATCGTATGATAATTCGGCACCGCAGTCTACTAGCGAAGTAGCAAAGGTGACAGCACTTTATTCAATGTTGGAACAAAAAATTTATTTATATATTTCTTCACGCCACGCTGGCTCGGTCTATGCACGACGTTTATAATACTTTCAATTTCAAGGTCACAGCGGTGCGTGATGCTGCTCCAGTTGAAGTGAAGGTATGTGTGTACACGTTGTAACATCTCAACACAGACGAAGCAGCCCAGTTACCTCGGAGACGTACGTTTTATGAGGTAATTATGAATTAATTGATACAACTTGGCGTTTGGGTGGCGGATAGGGCTCGGATACACCGTGTACTATACGGTGGTGTTACACTTTACGCTCTTCAAAGGGACATTGCTGATCGTATTTGGTAGCGACATTAATCTTGCTGATTCCCTGGATGTTCGACGCGAAGTCGGTAGTAGAAATAAGAGTCCAACGTCGAAATATTGTACACCGTACAGCAATATAATACATACACAATAAGATATGCTCTCTTGAGAACCGAAGAGTGTTGAAAGAGAGCGCAAATGTACTTCCAGCGTCTTTAACGCTTCCCGGATCTGTCATCTGTCACCAAGCTGCCACACACATACACACATACATACAACTTAGACAGATAGCCGTGTATCCATGCCAACCTGGCGGCGAATGTTGAGAAGCGAGGGAGCATTCGCTCATAAAACGATCCTGGGTAGGTGGTAACTGGTAATTCATACATAAATGCCGTCTGGTAGCCATGTTTCGCCGCCCTGTTGCCCATGTAGCATGGCGGTGAATGAGAGGGATAGATATGGAAGCATTCGCTCATATAACATGATAATAAAGAGATTTATTGCCGGAGGAGAGTGATGGGTGTATTTTGTATCGCCGGCCCGTTACTCATGTAGCATAGCGGTGAATAAGAGGGATAGATATGGGAGCATTGGTCACCTCTCACTGTTGTTGCACACCGTGTGTGCTTCACGCCTTTACGGCTGGTGGGTGTTCTTAATATTTGTCGTTCTTTATGGCAACATGTTGAATGAATGCAAGAACGTTTCTCGTGCATATTATAGAAAGACTATCGGTAGTCTTGGGGTGCAGTCATGGGATATGGGGTATCTGACTAGTTTTTAAATTTTTTTCTCAATGTTAAAAATTATAGCAAGTTTTGATTATATTTAAAGATTTTCATTGACACGCTATCATTTAGAGAAGTCCAATCTTAATTCAACATTACGATATGGATTTGATGCGTAAACAGATTTTCTGTAGAATCATTTCTTCGACCTTTTAATCTGAGGTTATATCGTGGCCTTGGGATAAAATCATAATCGCTCAGTAGCAGTGGCGGCGCATAAAACAACATTAATGTCCTAAACTGTACAAATATGAATGATAGACTTGGAAGCCAACATTCGTCGCGTTATTGCCGATGTACGTCCCCAGCTGCTCTAAAAAGTGGTCGAAAATCGGACTTCCATATGCGGGAAATCATATTTAAACACTAATGGCATTAAATTGTTTTTCCATTCCATGTACGATGTGTGCAAGGAAAGTGACCTCACAATGGATGTTACCAAGTGGAAAGTGATGGTATTCGAGAAGGAGGAAAGCAAGACAAGACATTGTAGGCGATGAATGTTTGGAACAAGTAGATGAGTTTGTGTATTTGGGAAGTATGTTTGATAGAAACCGAAAGACATCGAAAGGAGGGTGACTGCAGGGAATAAAGTGAACGGCGCTTTTAATGGAATTATAGGTAATGAGAACTTGTCAACTGCGGCAAGACTAGCGGTTCACAATGGAGTCCTGGTGCCGATACTGATGTATGGAAGTGAGGCCTGAAGCTGGCAGAAGAGGAACGAAAGTTGACAGAATGCAGTGGAAATGAGATCACTTAGGCGTATATGTGACAAATCTATTTATGACAGAGTAAAGAATGAAGAAATAAATAAAAAAAAGAAAGAATGTAAAGCTGATGTTAGTATAATGAGTAAGATTAAGAAAGGATCACTCAGGTGAATGAGGAGAGAATGGTAAGAAAGATATATGACCAGAAATAGAGGATGTCCGCGGAAGACTTGGCACGACCAGGTAAACCAGATAATGGAGGATGGTCCAATACCAAGGCCATTACCATGTTTTTTATTTCATTTTAAAGTTCTATTATACATCGTGCCCAAAATTCAGTTTGCTTTACTTGATGAGTTGAAAATCGCAAGCTGTCAAAAGCCGCAATCGCTAACAGTGATTGAGTGTCTGAAAATATCTGAATTTTTTATTCTAAACTGAAAATATGTCTAAAGCTGCGAATTAAATACGCTTTTTATGACGATCCATATAATAATATTAAACAATAATTGTGACACATCTGGTTTAAGTTTCTTGTCTTTTTTCAAGATTAAAAAATAAATTTTACGGAAACACTGGCCAATCAGCGGCCACGCTCGGTCTGTTAGTTTTTAATACGCCAATGAGATCGATAATTTTGATAATTTTTTATTTTCACACTTATCAGCCGTCGGCCGTCACTGGACGTAGATATTCACGAATAGTAAATATTATTATGTATAGTATTGTAAATATGAGTATTTAAATAAATATTTACTAGTTACGTGAATTTGTATCGCTTCTGAATATCTGAATCAGATTTCTAGCAAATTTATTTATATATATATATATATATATATATATATATACACCCTGTTAATATTGAGTGAGCCTCCATCTTGTTCCAAAATGGAGGTTGTTAATTTTTTTATTTTTAATTCGTATTTCCTTTGATATTATTCCTGTAGAAATATGTGAGACGTTCTTTCATTTCGCACACCTACAGTAATAACAATTTTATTTGATGTTCCACGTGTGAGGCGTGAATTGTGAGACTCGCAGTGCAGCGCTGCGAAAACTCGCGAGTTGTCTCCGTGAAATTTCACTAAAATCTCATTCGCGAACAGCGGCCGTTGTAGCGCCACTGCTGTGCCACGAACCGTTTGAAAAATACAAAGAGTGTAATTGAATTTCGGTATTTTATTGCGAGAAATGTCTTATTGTCAGAGTAGTCAGGTAAAATATGATTACATTATATGGCCACAAATAAGCCGAGCCGAGCGTGACCAGGCTAACTCTTACTTAGAATTTACTCGGTAAATAATATACATTCTGTAGGAAACGGTAAAAAAATGTTATACAATACGCAATTGCGCGTGCGGCGAGATCGCAGTGGGAGAGAAAACAATAAGAGACGGCCGAATCGCAGAATCCGACGCGACACGGCACGCCGATATCTAGAATTGTTACGCGGGTACCGGGCCGTGCGGGAAGCACGAGACGTTCACACTAGATGTCTGCCCCGTGCGCGGCAGCTTCAAACATGCTTTTAGATGCTGGAATCAAAAAGCTTTGGACAAGTTTTATGCGAGTCGAAATACATCTGCATTGTCAACTTTCAAACATTCGTGAATACCAGCAACGGTGGATTCTATCATTCGTACCGTATTCACAAAATTTGAAATATTCGACTTTAACCTCCCCCCTCTTCTCAAGCCCCGCCCCGCCGTGTGAATAGACTACAATTCTGTATTTAGTAGTTATATGTAGCGCCTAATTCCAAAACCCTCTAAAACGACTTTACGTGTTTTTGAAAACGTATATTTTGAAAGCAAATATACAAAATGTTTATTTTTACATCAGCATTTTTTAAAGATACAATGTAAAATTTTTATATACTAGATTTTCGATCACGGGATCATCAACAAGCGTTGTGATTGGCTGATTTCATTTTAGGGGGAATACCAACTTATATTCTGTCTGTTTTAGAGTATTTTGGAACTAACCCTGATTTTTAACATGCAATATTAATGGATTTAAGTGGCTTTTGCGAAAATCAACGTGTTCTGCATGTCGCTGACAATAAAATTTACGAAACTGCATATTTAACTATAATTATTCTCTGATTCGATTGTTAAAGAGGGGAGGGATAAGGGCTGAGCCCTCTTGTCTCCGACATATGAGGTAACAACAATGGTCTAGAACAGTTGTAAAGAAGTGAAAAGGGACGAAGATGATGGGGATCGGGTGAGGGATCATATAGGCCGATAGTTTATGGAAGGGTTTGGGATGGAAGTAAATTTAGAAGATAGTTCGTGTATGTGTCGTTAGATTGAGGGTATGTTTGAGTCTCTGTAAATAATTATTCTAAATTAGGCGCTACATATTACCGACAAAGTGATCACAGCGTTGAACATCCCTACAAATATTATGATTTATGGACAGAGTTCTCCGATAGCTTGGGTCCGAGTATATATATTTTTTGTATTTAAAGAAAAACTGGAAGAGGGGGACCCGGGACCCACCCTTTCCCGGAACCGGTTTAGAAGCTAGGGCTTCCTTGTCGGTCCCACTACTCAAAGCTAATAATGAGCAATTAGATTTTTAATGGAAAACTAAGGTGCAGTAAGAACACTCAGACAGTGGAAAAGACACAAAATGGATTGAGTCACACTTGCACGAACAAACTAACGGAGTTGCAAAACACGAGGCATGGAGAGTGAGAGGTAGGCGCGTAGATGGAGTCCCACCCACCTACCTACCTAAGGTGCTCCAACGAGTCACCCATACCCGAATAAATCCCTTAATATATTATAAAACAAGATTCGTTGGGTCCGTGTGTAGCACCCGCACGTGTTCAAGCACGTTAGCGACATTTCGGTCCGTTATGTGATTCGGCCGTACGTTTCCGATTGCTCCAAATAGTCGTCTGATAAATCAAGTGGTAAGAATGAGATGGAAAAAATTTCCTGTCGTTTTTCTCATGCATTCACCGCCGGCACACAATCCGGCTCTCGGTGACGTAACGCGCTGCAACAATGGCCATTGTCGACGTCACCGAGGGAACGCGTCGTGGGGCTATCTCCATATCGTGACGAATTAAAAGGCGATCACGTGGGAGATTGCACTGTGACGTCACGTGGGAGAAGATCCTCGCGCGAGGGTGGGCATGTCACCCACCCCAGTGAAGTTTATTAAACGAACTATTAGTATTCAAATTTAATTTGCGTAAAAAACATATATATAACCTAATTAATATAATCACAAAGAGAATGAACACATAAAAAAAAAAGAGTTTATTTTTCGAGTCAAATTCTCAGCATTTCAGATCAAATGCGTGAAATGTTTCGGCAGAATCTACCAGATGACGTGTCTATCACGAATTATAACGTCATTCCTTCATGAATATATTATTTTATTTGTAACTGTATAATACAATGTAAAAATCTGTTTGGACTGTCTCACTAGAGAGATTCTGTGTCGAGACGGGCATATTTTACAAGCAATTGTTCAATTAATTAGAATTACAAGCAGTTCTTTAAAAAATTCTGTAAAATTTTCATCTAATGCAAATAAAATTATACAGCTGTCCTCCATTAGATATAAATACAAGTTGTTGAGTTAAATTGTTAGATTAATAATTCCCTATAACATGAATGTCGGAACGAATCGACGAATATTGCGGCACATCTGTTGACATTGTGCCGCACTACGGCACGCTTGACTTTGCCAATTGAACCACAGAGGGCAGATGACAGACAATACAAAAATAAAACTGTTTCATAATTCGTGACAAACATTTTGAATAGAGCCCGCGAATTGTGAACAAATAGCGAAATTGGGCCGACACGCTGAATAAAATTGCTTTATTTGGCGTGAATAATTGAAAATAAAAATATTTCAAAATTACAACATCTTCAGTGCAGTGTTTGATTTTTTTTTTTTTGACGCTTTATGGCCGACGATTTTGCAAATCCAGCTTTGTGGAGACAGAGCTTTATGTTGCAATTATCGGTTTTCCTCAATATCTGACCCAAATGTGAAATGATAATAATATTGTAATTTAGACTAATGGCGTTAAAAGTAAAAGTGGTGACGCCTTCTTAGCACGGGGTGCTAAGTGAATATTATGTTCCAGGCCGATTTTGTTTGACCGCCATTTTGGTTTGGCACATATTTGTCAGTTCATATTTGGTAATCGTAGAGAATAGTTGTTTACAATTTATTGTATGTATGTAAAAAAAAGACTATTGTAACAGAATCTATGTTGGTCTGCCAACAGCTGCACGGATAATATATGGAGTTTCCAAATTCTCTCATTATAACATCTCTTTTACGTCAGCTACATTGGCTCCGATTCCCTGAAAGAGTTGAATTTAAATTGTGCTGGTTGATGTACAAGGCGACACACAACATGGCGCCTCTGTATCTTCAAGAACTTTGTATCTCAGACTTTAGCCGCAGGAAGGGTTGTAGAAAGCGTGGAACTCTTTGCCCTCCGTCATAAGAGACTAAAAACGCACCTTTTCAAAAAGTCATTTCCATAAGTGAAAATAACAATTTTTAATTTTAAAACCATAGATAATTGTAGAAGTATAAACAGTTTATGTGTAAAGCGCCCTTGAGGTGAAAGTTTTTACGAAAAAGGCGCTATACTAATTATACAATATTATTAATATTAATAAATCACTTACTGTTGGAACAGAGTTTATTGAAGTTAAACCTTACATTACGACCCTCCTACGTAAAGCATCGTACGTAAAAAATGACATTTTTAATTAGTCTAGTATTTTGCACTTATTTGATACATTTTTAAATGGCTGTAATTTTTTTAATATTATGTTTATTAGCACCTACATCATAGAATACAATATATATATATTTTTAATCTGCCACGTAAATACATGTGAAAAACTAGAATGATTAAAAATGTCATTTTTAGTGCTTTAAACTGGGCGAGTTGGTATGGGAAGAGTGCCGCTCGTGATTCCCTATGGTCATGTTGGTAGTACTGCAAAGATTCAAAGATACACCCTGAAGGCGAATCTGAGTAGATGTGGCATAGATCCAGAACCGAAGACAATGGCGTCAAAAAGTACATCGTACAGGGGACGATCCGTCATTCAGAACCACCCTGCTCAACATGTGGAAGGGTGTGCGATTCGAGAATAGGGCTCCTCAGCCACACTCGGACTCACAATCGATAACGTAACGAGGGAGACCGCCGAAAAAGATTGCACGCCATCGGTACTGAGAGTGCATTTGAGGCTGATGGGTGCATGATTTTACGCACCGGTAATTGCTGGGTGCGTTCAGCACCACTAGGCGGTGGTGATGATGAGTGAATATATTTCTTACCCTTCAATCCTCATTCATTCGTTCTACATGACCTAAACAACTTTTAATGTTTATTAAATAACACTGCTATAGCACGGAAAAAAGCTGTCTACTTTGATACAGACGGTAGTCTAGCAAAATAGCCATGACAATGTTTTATATATATCAGAGGTTACTTATTGCATCCCACATAGTCGATTATATCATATCATTGTACAAAAAATTATATCAAATAAATAAAGTTCCAAGCTCCACTTTTTATATGTTATTGTTTTATTTATTTAGATACATATAACATATTAGCATTGTACAGCTACAAAAAGAGTATATTTTACACAGATTTTAAAATGCATTGCCCAACTAGGCGAGCCTGTTTTAGGGCAAATTGGCAAACAGATTACATTTCACAAAACCAAATAACTCATTGAAGGCAAAACACAATCAAATAGAATACGAAACATACAAATGTGAAAAAATATACAACGAGAGAAAAAAATACCAATGTGCAATACAATATGTAAAAATGTAAGCACATGTAATGCAAGAAAACACCCAAAATTCAGTTATAAGAATTATTTCATATTAAATACAAATTAAATGTATTAATTAGAAGTTATACATTTAGGGAATTTGAGGTTTTAGATATAAGACAATTATATGTGCTGAGTATACCAACTAGCTTTCATAGGAAAATAAGCGCTCCATCTGTGAGGATTGAAAGATATTATCCCACAAATAAGCTTAAAATCGTTCCAAGAATGAAAACTCCTTTTGGTCAAGCTCCCAGAATATACAATCAAATTGTAAATAATATTAGAACTTTAAGTGACATTGTAATTATTCAGAACATAGCTCTGCGATATTTTAAATATTAATTAAATGTATTAACTAGAAATATACACATATAAAATCAATTTAATATGTATATCTTTACAGTACATTTAATTAGTATTTAAAATATTACAGACCGTCTGTTCTGAATAATTACAACTTCACAGTAAGAATTTGTTCTCCTTAATAATACATAGTTGTATTCCGTAAAAACAAAGTAGATGGCTTTCAAATAATGGAACGATAGACGTATTAATTTAAAAGTGTAATATATAGGTTCGAAAATTTGTCGACAATCCGCTGTGTTGGTATAGCGTGATCGGATAATGCACGTTCCCCGGATCGGAAGAGATCCAGGTTCGAATTCCGGTAGGAACAACAATATTTTTTGATAAAATTGATTTTATATGTATATATTTATAATTAATACATTAAATTAGTATTTATAATGGTGTTCATTTACAAAAACCTCAATATGAAAATATCAGCGGAATTTACACGAAAAATTGATGCAAGTTAACATGAGCGCGAGCATCGTACAAGAGGAAGGGATCGACCGAGACTGCCAATCAGGAAGAAGGGGCTAAATCTCAGAAATCGGTGATGGACAGTGCGATGGAGATCTTCAATGAAATGCCATGAAGAAATACTACATAGATTCAAAATTAAACTAAGTAAAGTACTGCAAAATAAAGCTTTTATATCTATTCACTCAGAAAAGATAGATATACTCGGAGATTAAACAGAAAATATATTTCAGAGTTTGTAAGAAAAATTGATGCAAATCAATTCAACATGAGTACGAGGAAGAGATAGACTGAGACTGCCATTCAGGAAGAAGGCTAAATCTCAGACATCGGTCTCAGAAATGCCAGAAAACATAAGAAATTGAACAGATTTAAAATGAAACTGACCAGATACGTAAAAGATAAGTTTTAGTAAAAGAAAATACTTAAATCTTTTTTTTTTATTTTTAGGAGAACACATTCTTATTGTGTAGTTGTAATTATTCAGAACAGACGGTCTGTGATATTTTAAATATGAATTAAATATATTAATTAGAAAGATATACATATAAAATCAATTTTATCGAAAAATATTGTTGTTGCGCCACCGGGATTCGAACCTAGATCTCTTTCCTAACCGGGGAAGATGCATTATCCAACTATGCTACAGCGACAATATTTTTAGCGACAATTTTCGAACCTATATGTTACCTATTTGATATTAATATATTTAATTGTTCCATTATTTGACAGAGCCTTAAAGTCTTTCAGCATTGTACTGATCCAAGTTTATCTATTTTTACTTAAATCTTGTTTAAATTAAATAAATTTAACAGGTTGCCGACCATTGAACACATTTCATGTGTTTTAAGAAAAGAGGCTCGACAATCTCGGGCGCGCGCGTGACGTCACGCGGCAGCGGCAGTGTCGTAACAGCAACGGCTTCACGGAGGGACGGACAGGCAGAATGAAAGTGAAAATGTAACTCGCAACGCACGGATTGGCAAGTGGTACGGCGCCGCCTGGCGGAGAAAACTGGAATCTAGCCGGTTTCGTAACGCGGCCGCCGCGGGCCGGCGCCGCGAGCGAGGCGGAGGGCGCGCGAGGCCGCTTCCTGGAATTTATCAGGGCGCGGGTCTCCCGCTGGGGGTTGCTTGGAGGACGATGCCGGGCAGGCAGCCCAATTCGGAGGAGATGTATATTAAATCTCACAACAGTCGAGTTACCAAGTATCTCCAAGGAAACCATCTACAAAAAACGTGATCCAACCCAGAATAGATTTATTTATTTATTTATTATACAAGCCCTATTCAGGCATTAACATAATAATTAGGAAAACACATTCTTACTGTGAAGTTGTAATTATTCATAACATTGGTCTGTGATATCTTAAATATTAATTAGAAAGATATTCATATAAAATCAATTTTATTGAAAAATATTGTCGTAGCGCCACCGGGATTCGAACCTGGATCTCTTTCCAAACCGGGGAACGTGTAACTATGCTACAGCGACGATATTTTTAGCGACAAATTTTCAAACCTATATGTTACCTTTTTGATATTAATACATTATTTTAAAGAGCCATCTACCTTATTTTTACGGAATCTCAAATACCTTTGAGTAATCTAATAACAGACCCCAGAATTATCAATTCATTTTTATTAAATTTTATTATTAAGAGAACACATTCTTATTGTGATGTTGTAATTATTCATAACATAGCTTGTGATATTTTAAATATTAATTAAATATATTAATTAGAAATGTATATATATATAAGAAAAATATTGATGTTGCGCCACCGAAATTCGAACCTGGATCTCTTTCCGTCGATTCGAACCTATATGCTACCTTTTTGATATTAATACATTTAATCGTTCCAAATTTGTCGCTAAAAATTTCGTCGCTGTAGCATAGTTGCACAATGCACCTACCCCGGTTAAAGAGATCCAGGTTCGAATCTCGGTGGCGCAACAACAATAATTTTCGATAAAATTAATTTTATATGTATATCTTTCTAATTAATATATTCAATTCATATTTGTAAAATAACAAAAAATTACAACAGAAGCGCAATACACACAGAAAAAAATTATACAGTGTCGGCATGTTTTCACATAATCAAAATAAAACTGCTAGAGATAAAGTATACATGCTCTAATATAATTCATCTTGTACATATTTATCTAGTTTAATTTTTAATTAATGTAATTTCTCCTTCTTTCTTATATCATTCGACATTTCAATGTAAATCTTGATCGCACTGTATATCGTTGATTTCTGAGACTTAGCCTTTTTCTTGGATGGCAGTCTCAGTCTATCTCTTCCTCTTGTGTGATATTCTGCAGATATTTTCAGTGAGGATTTGAAAAATAAAACATGCATGACGTAGAAATATATCATATTAAAGTCTTTCAGCATTGTACTGATCCAAGTTTATCTATTTTTGTTCAATATGATAATTTACTATTTCCGGGCCGATGTTATTTTTCTCGCAAAGATTCATGGGTAGGTCGTGCTGTATGCGAGGTGGCACCGTTCTGTTGAAATCGACCCAATTCGTATTTGTATGTGTATCAATTGAGGATTTTTAGTGCCCCAATAATGGCTGTTTTGTTTATTATAATAATAAAACCCGCCAAGTCGAAATGAGCTTCTTCGCTCATGATGAGCTTTTTAAATGATAATTAATTAGATAAAATATTTTAATGACCTCAACACGTTTTTGAGGCGTTAAATGCTTCATTATAAATTGTAATCAACTGTTCTTTACGATTACTAAATACTAACTGACAAATATTTTCCAAACTAAAATGGCGTTCAAACAAAATCGGCCTGCAATATAATATTCACCCTGTGGTATTCTTCTTCTTTATCTTGGTCCCCTGATATGTCTGAAACTTGGTAAACATTACGATAACCTATTAAATCCTTTACTTGATCTATATCTCTCTCAGAATACGGTCCTCTTACTAGTCTTGTATCAACTGTCCCAATAATCGCTAATTTCGCTAAATATATATTCCAGGCCGATTTTCGTTGAGTGCCATTTCGGTTTGGCAGACATTTGTCAGTTCGCATTTAATAGCCGCAGAGAGAAATGACAATGCTGTGAACATTGATAGTGATCGTTATCGCTCTTGGTGACCGAATTGGGTCGATTGGTTTTGCAACACGTGCGGTGCCATCTCACACACAGCTCGAGCTACGCTTGAAATTTTGGACTGGCCTCCTCGATCACCTGATTCGACGGCTCCCGACTATTGGAAAGGAAAGCTGCGGGACAATATTCGAAATGAAATTTATGAAATAACACGCCAAGTGTGCGAGAACGTTATAAAAAATATGGTTAAAGGAGCACGCTTCTGTCACATTCCATACGTAATTGTAATAAGCTACATAATTGATAAATACAAATTAAAATGTATAATTACGTTTGATTTTGCAGTTATTCATAGACAACATCGGCCTGCAACATAATATTCATTCCTGGAGGATAGAGGCATTGTGACATGTCAACTCTTTTATTTGGGCCATCCATCACGAGCTTCTGATACTTTCATAGTTTCTTTTATCAACATGTCCGAAGAATGTGAAAATTCTTCTCATGTTGTCGCAATTCTTTCGGTAATCCACGAAGATCCTAACTCCTTCGGGACACAGACGGTCTACGCGATACGCAAAAATTCACAGATTCTGCGTATAGCGCGGACTCGATTACGTATATCAATTAATTAACATTACAGATAAAGTGGTTAAGCGCCTGCTTACCAAGATTTTAAGATGGCTCAACACCGTGTTATAATAATTGAATTGTTCGCTTCCCATGTGAATATAGCATTACGCTCCGGTTGCGTAAATTCAACTCATTTTCACACAAAACAACGATTAATATTTAAATTCACTTTTGCAACGCTTCGTTATTATTTTAATGTATCAAAAAAAATGCAACACATTACATAAAAATAAAAAAAATAATAATTAACCGTTGCCAAATAACTTAGACGCGCTCCATATTTTGACGTGATTGTTAACTCGGTAATTGGATATCGGTTCAAATAATACTGTCTTTATTTAAAACTAACTTTGCGGGCCGTAGATCTCGCTTCGCCAGGGCCGCAGTTGAAATATTACACCCAAATAAATATAAAATTAAACGGTTAAAACGGAAACATTTCGTTCATTGTTAACCTTTATCATAGCGTGATATAAAATACTCGCACGCGGCCATGCTGTCAACTCGTGTTACCGTAAGAAATGTGAAAAAATGGTTAATGCCATAAATTTTGAGCATTAAATATAAAAAAATTGTAATATTATAATTCAGAGCATTCATCAAGTTTCGCATAGGAGGTAGCATTGTATAAAACAACCTTCCTTTTTATCTATCTTCATTTAAAATATGAATTAAATATATTAATTAGAAAGATATACATATAAAATCAATTTTATCGAAAAATATTGTTGTTGCGCCACCGGAATTCGATCCTGGACCTCTTTCCTAACCGGGGAAGGTGCATTATCCAACTATGCTACAGCGACAATATTTTTAGCGACTATTTTTGAACCTTTTTGATATTAATACATTTAATCGTTCCATTATTTGAAAGAGCCATCTACCTTATTTTTACAGAATCTCAAATACCTTTGAGTAATCTGATAGCAGACGCCAGAATTATCAATTCATTTTTATTAAATTTTGGACACATTGATACAACTTTATTATTAAGAGATCTATCTCCTAATATCTTCATTTAATTAGTGACAATTAGTTTTTTTATTGTTTTCACTGTGAAATGAATGTGATTTATTTCTGTCTCGCCATAAATTATATATTTTTTTAACGTATTAATTTTAAACGAATTAAAAATAATTATTTTTGTAGGATTCGCCTTACATAATTGATTTTTCACTAGTCATTTCTAAGCATAAATATTTTCCTTCAAATATGAATTGTATGCTGCGTATATTTACAGAAATATTACAGATTTAATCAGAGCGGTAGACCTGTGTTACTGCATGGTTAGGGAAGGGTTAAAAAAACCGATAACCGCCTTTGACTCTTTTTAAATTAAATAATTATATATATTTAAAAAAAATTATAAATATTCTCAGAAAAACCGTTGTCAGCTGGTAAATATTTTATGGCCATCAAGTACCCTTTCAATTATATTATGTTTGAATATATTTCCTCCTAAATTTGGTTATTTATTAAATAATAATTCATTTGTATTTTTCTTGTCAAAAAATTTGTTTTTTAAATTATATATATTTTATTCAAATATTTTACAATTTAACAATAATAATTTATGTATATTCTCAAATATAATACGTACTTTATTTCATGCATCGTCTATTTTTGGTTATTTTATCATTAATACTATATTAAAAGCAATGAAATTACATTCATTTACATATTTAATTTTTAAAATAAAAATTTAAAACATACGAAATATCTCAGTTTCCGAAACCGGTTTGTGATATGAAAAAAAACGTTTTTCGGATTTTTGGAAGCCCTACATTTTACCCTATCCATGAACTCCCGTCCTCGAGAATCTTTTTCTTTCTCTTCGTCCTTTAACGTGGCTCATAGCAACATGCTTCTCCAAGTTACCCTTCCCTTCTTGCAAGACGCCGAAATGTTCAGCTCTCGCAAAAGAAAGACATTCTACGCGCACCATTTAGCTCAGGTGGCAACGTCTCATCGAGGCTTATTCTTCTTAGATTAGGCCTCTACCACAACTGCTCTTCGCCGATTCCATTCTTCTCTAGTTCCAGAACCTTTCCATCCTGCTCCAGTCCTCTTCCTCACAGTCAGCCTAAAGCCAAAAATAAAGAATACATTTTTTTTTATCGAGATTGTTAATGCAAGGGAAAATAGACAAATGTAAAATGATCAGTTATAAAACTTAGATATTATATATTCCGCACATAACCAAATGTGCTGTTTCCTGGATAATACCTGCCGGCAGTGGTGCTCGGGTAGAGAATCAACTCGTCTTGTTTCCCTAGTTGTATTGTATTATTATCATTATTCCGTACATTGTTTATATTACACAATCAAATTTTGATATGGTGTCATAGGTGCAATGATGGATGTGTTGGTTGGCGGTCGTGCATCGTTGCTCGGGCGCTGCACGGTCACCTGTTTGGCATAAAAAAATGAAACGTTCCCGGGTTATCGGTGGGTACCTTTATTAGTTTCAAGGTAGGGTAATCACCTGATCACGATCGTCGGTAGTAACTGAGATTTGACTGCTGTAGCTTTACTTTCCAGTGTTCCAGTCAACAACTGTTCACTTTCAATAAGATTCCACAAATATGTACCCAACATATGATCCAATCGGGTAGAGAGCAATCAGAAGCATGGCTATCCAACATTCTAACATAATCATTATACAGTGCCTATACTAATAATTCACTAGTTCTACAACAATCTCACTACACTGTCGAATCTTTATCTTTCTTGAATTAAATAACACCACAACAGCACGAAAAAAACTGGCTACTTTAACACAGTCTAGCAAAGTAGTCAGGACAATGCTGAATATATCAGAGGTGGAGTCTACTCCATCGCACACAATAAACTACGAGTATATACTTAATTGTAATATAATTGTATCTTGTGTTTATCATGTTATATTATAATATATTCAAAACATGTATGTCAATGAAGTCTAATAAATAATTTAATATCTTATTAAATACCTATTTAACCATTGCAGTATTTCAATGGCTTCTTGTTCATTAAATTTGCCCTTCTATATCTCATTCATCTTCCGAAACCTTTTGCATTGATTCTTTAGATGAGACGTGTCTCGCCCGCAGAATGACACGATCACAGCATCATGCATATATTTTAAACATTTTTTTTTACAGAGACGCCGCTTCAGCCCTGCACCGCGGTCCGATTGGCCAACTTTACAGTTTAAACAGTCAACAATGTCTCGATGAGGCTCGCGATAATTTCGGTTAGTGTGACTCCTGCGGCGCCGTCCGTCCCACGGCAGGCCTACCCCCCTCGCCCGTATTATACAACGTCCGTGTGAAACTTCCCAAGTGACTGGTGGCTGGCGACTGGCGTGACCGTTGATCCCCCGAAGCTGGCGGAGCCGGTGGTGCACTTGTCGCGCAGTGTGCGACCGAGTCTCTCGAGTAAATGGTTTTTTCACACAGTACGAAGCAATTTTTTGACATCTGCAACATGCACACGATGGTAAAGTATCTGAGCGTCCAATCGTCAATTTTTTTTTTTTTGTTTAATTTGGTGAGTACGTAATTCGATGCACGTGCACGGGGGTCCTGAAATTTTATTTTATGTTCATTTTGTTGCATCGTTATTAGCAATGCAACTACAATGAGGGCGGACCCACCGCTTACCCAGGACCCTACTCATTCGATAGCGCCTCACATATTGACAGGACGATACCGTACAGCTGCTAAAACAAGATTTGCCCCGGTTTATTCACTATATTAGTAAATAAATAAATAATATTTACAATGCATAACATAAAGATTATATAAAATAATACATTTAATAAGGCTGCGGTGCAGAGGGAAAGTGAAGAGGCACTCCCTTCCGGGAAACGAGACTCACCCTCTACGCAACACTGCCGGCAGATTTAACCCACAAGAACAGTACATCGCAGATCATATTTGGGCAGAAGGTAGAAAAAAAATATGAAAGACTGTCGTCAATTGCTTGCGTCTAGTCCCTGTGGACAAGTATTGTGACTGCTGCACGGCCATTGGTGACCGCCGCGCGGTCAGGGTCTCAATAAAATAATGTTTCAATATTATAGCTTTCCCTCTTTTATTATAAGAAAGTAATTGTGAATGATTATCCACCATACTTCACGCATGCACATTTTTTTTTCTTCTATTTACTAATATTTAATTTGTATTAAAACATCACAGAACTATGTTCTGAAAAAATTACAAGTTCACAAATAATAATGCTTTCTTTTTAAAATAATATTTATTACATTGTAGGAGAACTTCACATTCAATCTAGTGTCTACATATTATTAAGACTCTAAAACATATTATCACTTACAAATTTAAAAATAATATATTACGCGTTTGTATAGTCACATTTGCAATACGGTATTGTTGGATGGGGAGGAGCATATAAAACTTCAATATCACAATTAGAAATTAGTCAAAAAATGACTATCTAAGTGTCAAATTCTCTACAGAACTCAAAGTACCAAAAATAATAGACATGTACCAAAAAAAATCTAATATATGAAATATTAGAAGCTACTTTCGATCTACAAGATATAGATACTAAATTGATATTCCAAAACTTAAATATACCACAACCCAAAACCACTATATTTATCAAGGCATCAAATTCTTTAATAATCTCCCCCTAATTTGTATTTGAAATCAAAAACTATGTTAAATATGAATTAAATATATTAATTAGAAAGATATACATATAAAATCAATTTTATCGAAAAATATTGTTGTTGCGCCACCGGGATTCGAACCTAGATCTCTTTCCTAATCGGGGAAGGTGCATTATCCAACTATGCTACAGCAGCAATATTTTTAGCGACAATTTTCGAACCTTTTTGATATTAATACATTTAATCGTTCCATTATTTGAATGAGCCATCTATCTTATTTTTATGTTCTCCTAATAACAAAAAATGTGTGTTTAGACTTGCAGACACACAATTAATATACTCCTCTATACACGAGTCTCGACTCTCAGAGATAAGAAATAAATGTAAAAAGTAATATATTCTGTTTTGAAACATGAAATTGAAGCGAAAATAATAGTAGCTGTATCTGCGTCAATCATGGAACTAGTGATGAGCTCAAAATCACGAACCGTGAGTCAATCACTGATATCTTTGAGCGACACTCACTATCGGTGATTGAATATCTGGGAATGTCAATGTTGTTTGTTAACAATTCTATGTTTTTTTGATGCCGCCATTTAAATTGATTATCACTTGAATCAGCGACACCATCCGTAATTTTATCAGAGCCATCTATCTATTAGAGTCTGCGTTCGTCATGTTTACGTTAGCTCGTTGGTAACTTTATTTGGTATGTGCAATAATTTTTTACTAGAATATAATATATAATAATAGAACATGATATAAATAAACACGCTCAAAATTATGTTTTATTTATTTCGTGTACAGTGATATCGGAAACTGTGATCACAGTCACAGTTTTCAATCACTGATATTATCGAATACCAATCACAATCACACCAGTGAATTTTTTTCATCGCTACTTGGAACGCTTCACTCTTGCAATCTAAGGTAGGCCAAGTACATTTTTCAGCTATTATTAGCTATATTCATTATTTTACGATATTAGTGTACTAAGTAACATTCAATTGCTTTAATAATCGTATAAAAATGATAAAAAAAAAAATCTGCCCCTTCCCCAGAACAGCACGAATAGCTCTGAAAATTAAGCGAGCCCCTTGTTAACTTATTAGGAGCCCGCCGCTATTATTAAGGGTAACACATTATTATTGTGAAGTTGTAATTATTCATAACATAGGTCTGTAATGTTAATAGAAAGGTATACACATAAAATCAATTTTATCGAAAAATATTGTTGTTGCGTTACCGGGATTCGAACCTGGATCTCTTTCCAATCCGCAGTAGGTGCATTAACCGACTGTGCCACAGCAGACGGTAATTTGACGACTTTTTGTTACACTCTTCAAAATAATACATCTGTCGTTCCCTCGTTTAAAATCCATCTACTTTATTGTCACGGAATCTCAATACCAATCTCAAATACAGTTATCGACAATAATATTTTACGATAAAATTGATTTTATATGTACATCTTTCTAATTAATACATTTAATTTGTATTTAAGATGTATATTCTTCGCTATTAGGGAGGCATGCTGGAATAAATAACGACATATATTAGGGGTTGAAAATTACGCTGATGACGGTGCAGTAAATAAATAAATAAATAAACTTATCGCTGACGTGATCGTCAATGAGACTAGCTATTTTTTTAATATAATACTCAAATTAAAAAGTTCTCACGACCGCTGATGTAAGACGGTGATTCTTGGCAGGACAATGGAACGGGCTTCTGCCTAGTAGTGTGGTAACACCACAAAGTACTTCAGATGAAAGTGATCACAGGTGATGATAAAGTCTGCGAATTTATATGGCTTAAAACTTTTAATGAATTTCAACACGTTGAAGGTGATATGTAGCGTCTGATTCCAAAACCCCCTAAAACGACTTTATGTGTTTTTGAGCTATGGATGTGAACAGTGGCGTGCAGTAAGTACAGATTCAGGTTGATATTATACAATCATATATAATATATGTTGTACATAGGAATCCATTCGTTTAACCTCTACCATGTATTTATTTGTAACCTTGTTATCCATATAAAAATCAATAAAAAAAATGTATGTACTTTTTTTATAACTGAACATGATTCTTTTATAATTTGTTATTTACGAAATGATTATTTTTATTAAAGGTTAATGTAGGAAATAATTCTGCCAAATCAAAAACAAATTCATGTACCAAATGCACCTCGAAGGGCCACGAAATCAACACGTTAAAAACAGTAAGATAGTAAAATTCGCCAACATTTCAATTCAGTAAAAAGACAATTACATGACTTGAGTAATTCACTAGCTTAAAGATAGAACAGAGTAATGTGAATAGCTCAATGCGGCGAATACACAATATGCGAATACGCCGTGGGCACAGCTGGTTTTTAGAACTAAACAATTAAAGTCTCTACTGGTACATAGGTGGCGCTTATTGTAAAATAATGTTTCCGTTTATGTCAATCCAATAATTAAATTTTTATTTGTTTCCCAGAATATTTAGTAATGGATGAAAACGTATATTTTAAAAGCAAATGTATATTTTCATGTCAGTATTTTTTAAAGACACAATTCTGTATTGTATTTTTTCTTTCTGTATATATATCGTTCTGGCAGCTATACTGGATTACATGATCATCAACAAGCGTTGTGATTGGCTGATTTCATTTTAGGGGGAATAGCAACTTACACTCTGTCTGCTTTGGTGTATTTTGGAACTTATCCTGATTTTGAACATGCAAAAGATCAATGAATTCAAGTGGATTTTAAATGGCGAAATCCATTTTAGGAGGTTTTGGAATTAGGTGCTACATATGTTTAACCCTCAGTGTACCGTTATAGAAAACACTCGTACGCAGTCATAATGTCAACTTGTGTTACCGTGAGGAATGTGTAATTTTTAAATGTTTTAAGCGAGAAAAAAAAGCCTTTACTAGTTAAAATGGCGGTAAAATATTTTTTATACTTTTACTGTAAATACTGATAAATATGATAATATAACGGAGCACTCTTCATATGCAATATAACGGTGGCAAGTATCGATCTTACCGAGCTGTAAGACCAATGCTACCGCATGGCCACGGAAGGGTTAAAAATAAAATAAGTGACATTATTCTCTCGTATCTTTATTTCAATTTTATAGAAAATCAAAGAGATTTAGTTGAGATACACCTCAATACCGTCAGATAAAGATATACGATCTGACAAATAGATTGATAGATCTTACACCTCATAATGCAGCAGGGAAAAGGTTGCTGGAAGTCCAGCCCTCGGTGCACCGTGGAAGAAGACCCTGAGGCAATGGTCTTGCCAGCCCACTGTCGAGCTGCACCAGGTCGCAGTGAACAAAGTGGTGATTGCCAACGGCCAACATAAATTATGAATCGGTACGTACGTTGAATGAATCAGAAGGATGTGTGTGTGTACACCCAATTGAACAAGAAAAACTACTTACAGTTTATTGTTGCTCGAGCATAGTTACAGTTAGAAAATATGCAATGAACAGGTCTACACCTTTGGAGCCTTTGCTAGAGATCTTGACGTATTGGCATATGTTGGGGTCTGTACCGGGCGTGTTTTTACACCCAGCTATCTGCGAGGTGCGTTCAGTGGATGATTGACCTCAATATATGTATAAATTATATGGGAATAATAATAGCATTCACTCCGGTATTGCAATGATTAAATAATTTTTTATTAATATTATTGTCAAGTATTTAAAACAATCATTGAATTGATGTGAAATAGATATTTTTTAGGAGAACACATTCTTATTGTGAAGTTGTAATTATTCAGAACAGACGGTCTGTGATATTTTAAATATGAATTAAATATATTAATTATAAAGATATACATATAAAATCAATTTTATCGAAAAATATTGTTATTGCGCTACCGGGATTCGAACTTGGATTTCGGTATTCGGTATTTTGAGATTCTGTAAAAATAAGGTAGATGGCTCTGTCAAATGATGGAACGATTAAATGTATTGATTTCAAAAAGGTAACATATAGGGTCGAAAAATTGTCGCTAAAAATAGTGCCGCTGTAGCTTAGTTGGATAAAGCACCTCCCCCGGTTAGGGAAGAGATCCAGGTTCGAATCCCGGTAGCGCAACAACAATATTTTTCGATAAAATTGATTTTATATGTATATCTTTATAATTAATATATTTAATTCATATTTGAAATAGATATTAATAGATGAAATCAATGTACACGATTATGATTCATTTATTGGTAGCAAACAGGCGATATGCACATTCACTAGTACAGCGAGATAAGCAGGTGAGGTGAAAATCAGCGCACTTTTACTATACAAAGGTGGTCCGCATTCGGTTCAACGATTTTTTTCTTCGCTATCGTCTGTTGATCTGAGATTAACACACTCCGCTCTGCAGGGGGCGAACAAGAGATCAAAGAGAGAAATTAAATTAAAACATACCACGAGCTGAAGTTGAAAGAAATTCCGAGAATATGAAAAGACAGTGACATAAAGAAAGCAGCTAAAAAGAAAGGGTGAAAAAATGGTGAACGTTATATTTGTATAAAGCGACACCGTAGTAGTAGTCGGGCCACAGGTTAGTTAGCGGTCCGGCATGTTTGAATACGTGAGGGTACTACACTCGGATCCAACGATGATGAATCTTGTTTTATATAAGGGATTTATTCGGTTATGGGTGACTCGTTGGAGCTCCTTAGGTGGGTAGTCAGGCCGGCCTGCGTGGGTGGGACTCCACCTACGCGCCTACCTCTCGCTCTCCATACCTCGTGTTTTTCAACAGCGTTAGTCTGTCCGTGTAAGTGTGACTCAGTCCATTTTGTGTCTCGTCCACTGTCCCTCTTTTGCGAGTGTTTTTGATGAATGCATCCCTGAGTGTCTGCCTCGAACTGCTGCACCTTAATTTTTTTAATTAATTTTCCATCTGTATGTAAAACTGTGTTCTGTGGATTTATGTTATATGATTTTTTTTATGAATAAAGACAGCTTTTACGGGACGCTGAAGGATCTAAAGGTGTCATTCTTATTACCTACATCCCACACCAGTGCGCGCTTCGGTCGGTCAAAATCTAAAGAAGACAACCCAGCTAAGAGAACAACAACATCGGTACCATAAAGACAGCAATATTAAAGAGGTTAGTGCAGTTCATATATTATGTGTGTGCTTATTGTTAACCGGAAACCTGGGAACCAGCTATCGAAGGTATTTACATATACAAACACGAAACACGAGATATGTTGTTTTTTTAATTGTTCAATTCTTGTTGGTCTTGCACTGGCTGGATCTTGTAGGGGTGTAGGCCCTGATCTTTACGTCATGTCATGTTGTGCCATATGACAAGCCTAATTGTTGTGAACATCGAGAAATCGATAGCTTTGGATCATCCCTTACACTTTCAGCGGCAATATTGGATTCACTTCGGGAATTTCTTTCACATCATGTAAATAATAATTGTTTTAAATATGAATTAAATGTATTAATTAGAAAGAAATACAAATAAAATCAATTTCATCTAAAAATATTGTTATTGCGCCACCGGAATTCGAACCTGGATCTCTTTCCAAACCGGGGAAGGTGCATTATCCAAATATTCTACAGCGACAAATTTTCGAACCTATATGTTACCTTTTTGATATTGATACATTTAATCGTTCCATTATTTGAAAAAGCCATCGACTTTATTTTTACGGAATCTCAAATACCTTTGAGTAATCTGATAGCAGGCGCCAGAATTATCATTTAATGTATTAATATCAAAAAGGTAACATATGGGTTCGAAAATTTGTCGGTAAAAATATTGTCGCTATAGCATAGTTGGATAATGCACCTTCCCCAGTTTGGAAATCACTTTGTATGAAATCATGAAATTTATTATTGGCCAACCGGTTTTGTTTAACTCAAGCTTCGTCAGGACGTTTTTAAAACTAACAATAAATACACAAAAAAGGGCACTTATATATATTATACATATACAGTTAGATATAATATAATTGTATATTTTATCTCCTTCTTTATGTGTACATAAGTGAACTCTCTGTATTTTATTTAATACAATATGTCAAACCACAAAGTGATAGCTTTCTGCGAAAATATATTTTTTTTTTCATACTTTAGACACGTTACTAGAAGAGATGTAGAATGGAGAAACGCACAAAGGATGTAGAAACAAGTCTAAGAAGGGAATAATTATATTATTCAATTTATTTAATATATATTCAAATCTTTAATTTTCGTTCACAAAAATACCCCAGTGCGGCCCTGCAAATTTCGCGTAAAGTCATTGCACTCCTATCATAAAAATTGTGTGCCGTTCGTAGCGGCTAGACGCTCATTGGTGACATCTGACGCCTAATCGCAGATTTAATTCTGACAGGGGCGGGGGGGGGGGGTTAGTAATGCGTTATGTTTACGTCGCGAGCAACGCCGGAGACGCGGCGAGGCGGAGATACAACTGGGGAAGCTTTTAAAGTGACAAAGTTGGTTCGGCTCGCGCACAATACCATTTTTCCCTGGCGGTATATACTGGAGCTCGTGACGCATTTTCATCACCGCTGCTGTATCTCGGGTTGTGACGAACAGATTTTGAAAAATCAAATGCAGTTATTTTTCCACAGGCAAACTGAACGAGTAATGCAAATAAAATAATGATAAAACTGAGATAATAATTTTAGATAAATGGCATTTAGCTGGCCACCTCAACCGAAAGAATGACAAACGTTGGAGTAAAAAAATTCAATAATGATTTAAGGAAAATTAGTAGGAAGCAACTGGATGCGGAGCAAAATGGATAGAGAGAAATAGTGGTCATTAAGAGAGGTTTTATCCAACTGTAGATGGATGTGGGTGAAAGATGAGAGATACTGTGAGCGAATAACGGATATGCTATGATAATTGGGCCCAACGTTTCTTGTACGGTATTCAACTTGGTTTACAGTGAGAAATGAAATGACCAAGACAAAATGAGTATTTACAAAAAAACATTCGATAGATTACATTATTACACGTCAATAAATTAACAACAGTAGTGTGTGGTCTAGTTGAAGCTCGGTAAAAGAACTAACTCCAAGGAGTGATGCGCGCGCCGCTGTGTCGCGACTAATTTAGTAGAGTGCCAGCCGTTTTGCGAACTGACCGCCTTTGAAGTCTGACCGCTACAAACAGATCTGTGTGTTATTATAAAAATGACACGTAGATATGTTGATAGCGGGCCTAGCGCAAGCCCAACTCGCTAACTAATTATCTACATTTTTTGTTGATTTAAGGATAGGCCTCGGTTGTGTTTGCTCGTGCCTCGTTATCAGGGCTGTTTTTGTCAATATCTGGAAGAATTATAAACATTTCCTGGTATCAATAATCCATTGTTCTCTATTTCCTATTAAAGAGGTTTTATGAATACTATTTCCTATTGTGAACATTACTATTTATCTTTTTAAAATTAGCAATATTAACTTTGTGGTTAAAATTCATATTTTTATTTATTATCTTTGTTTTATTAACCACTAAATTGAGTTTAAATACATCTACCGGTTTCGAAAAATACCATTTTCTTCTTCAGGATGTCATAACTAACTAAAACATATTTTATTGTTTCTTTGCCAGAATCTATTTTTAAAAAAATATTATTTTTTTTTAATACCTAACTCAAATCATTAATACAAATTTACTCGAATAATTTTTAGGAAAAAAATTTAGAATGGGACTCGTAGTTAAATTTAGTTGGTTGTTTATAATTTTTTGATTAGTTTTACACGCTTTATTTATCTCCAACGATTCCAGATTATTTCATTTGTGACCAACACCGTTTATATGCAAAATTGACAATCCTAGTTTTTTATCAAAACCATGACTGTTTTCTATCAAATGATTAGCAAATTCTGAAAACCCACTATCGATCAAACATCTCAACTGCTCCCGTACTCTTATATTAAAATTTCTACCCGTTTTACCAATATAAAATGCAGCACAATCCTTGCAACTAAGTTTATAGACACCAGAATTGTTAAATTTATCATCTGTCCAAGAAACAATATATGTTTTAGTTAGTTATGACATCCTGAAGAAGAAAATAGTATTTTTTGGAACCGGTTAATGTATTTAAACTCAATTTAGTGGTTAATAAAACAAAGATAAAAAATAAAAAAATATTTCTATTTATCTACTAAAATAGTCTAATTTCTAAGAACGTTCTTGAATTAACTGAAATCATGACTCTCTGTGTCGATGTGCTCGTGACTGAGCATCTCGGTCAGAGACCCCTTATTATATTACATTTGTTTAAAAATGCACCACATAATGCACTCTGTCTTTACTTCCAATAAGAAAAAAACAAATTATTATTAATATGTACACCTAGAGATATTTTAAATTGTTATCATTATAATTAAAATGTTATTAAAAGCACAAACACGAATGACATAGTGAACTTAAAGAAATTAAGTAATACAAACAGGTAAAGAAATTAACATATAATCTTAAACGATATTTTGTTTAAAACCATTTAGAACGGGGATAATTACACAGTGAATATTATGTTCCAGGCCGATTTTGTTTGACCGCCATTTTGGTTTGGCACTCATTTGTCAGTTTTAATTTTAATAGTCTTAGAGAGTAATTAATTACAATTTATTTAAGAATTATTCACAGTAGTTTTAAAAAGTATCAGACGCGAGTGACAATTATTGTATTATGCGGAAAGATTGTTAAAGGAACATTAATATTCATTGGTATTTGGTATTTTTAAAGACTACTCTGATTACCAAATGTACCTATCGAGAACACAACTCATCTGATATTAGTCAAAATTGACCTCTTTTGAATCAAAATTCTAACAATAACTTTTCTAAGGTAAGTTTGTGGAACTCTATAATCACACATGAGAAAATAAAACATGCGAAACGCATCTCAAAGTAAATAAAGATTAAGAATCAAAAAATAAATGTTTTACTTTTACATATTATGTAATAATAACATGTCAAACAGCTGATTTGTGCTCAGTTTGCCATTTCACAATGAATAGACTTAGACGCCAGAACAACGCTTGCAAATTGTGCAAATTTATTTTGAAAATTATGGTTCAGTTCGTGAAACTTGCCTACGCGCTACGTCCATTTTACGGTCGACATAATCGTCCATCCGAGCGAGTAATTCCAATAGCCATGGATCGTTTTCGCACCACGCATACTCTAATTGGTAATACTCATCCGCGGAGACGTCGTACAGTGCGCACCGAAGAAGCTGTTGCTGCAGAACGACCCGAATTACTAGATCCATGATAACTGACTTTTTCGTTCCCCAATTGAATGGCATTAATGTGGAAGAGCTGCTGTGACTCCAACAAGACGGCGCAACATGCCGCACGGCGCGCGCCACAATCTATTCATTGAAGGAAACATTCGATGACTTGTGAATTGGCCTCCAAGATAGTGTGATTTATTTCTGTAGAGATATGTGAAGTCACTAGTCTACGCTAAGACGATAGACGACATGGAAGCCAACATTCGTCGCGTTATTGCCGATATACGTACCCCAGCTGCTCAAAAAAGTGGACCAAAATTGGACTTCCAGACTGCGTTTAATTCGAGCCAGCGCCCATATGCTCGAAATCATGCTTAAACACTAATGCCATCAAATTGGATTTCTAATTACATGTGTCTACATTATGTCCGAAATCAGTTTGCTTTACTGGTCTAAACATTCCACCGCATTAGCTGTGAACGGCAAAACTTCGGCGAAGAAATGTCCCATCGCAGTTTTTGTGACAAACCTTACTAGGGGGTCCCTATTTAAAAACAAATACTATTTTTAAAATGTTGTTTCGTTTACATACTTAGTGTGGACAGAGGAAATATCATATATGATAATGATGACAAATGAATTCATCGGAAAAAATGTGCAACTCGTCAATATGGAGCAAACATTGCAAAAAATATGCAATTCGCTTAATAGTACTACAAAAAAAATGAAGAAATTATCAGATGTAGTATTTGCGCGTATGACAAATCTTCTTCGTTGTAATAGAATATATATTTATATTTTTCACCTTTATTACATATACAGAGTGGCCCAAAAAAAAGTGAAAATATTTAATAAAATGTGACATCAAAATTAGTTATACTACATCAACAATTGTTTAAATAGTTTACTAACAAATCGTTGCCCAGAATGACAAAAATCACTGCCGTATTCTGATCAAAAATTTGCGAATTGAAAAACGTTGGGGTGCTACGAAAATGATCGAAGAGTTTCAAAACAATGCCTGGAGTATAGCTAGACATTACAGCAAGACGGAGCTCCATCTCACACAGCCAGAAATACAATCAACTATCTTCGTCGTGAGAATGTTAATTTCATCGAGCCAGGCGTGTGGCCACCGATGTGGGGTGTTTTGATAATTTCTGATTAGCTAAATATTGTGCAAAGAAAAGTATTATAATTAATTATATTATGTTTTGAAATAACTCGTGTGTTACGAGATGTTTTAATTTTTTTGGGCCACCCGGTATATTGTTTATAAAAATTACGGCAAGGATTGTCTTTTACATAGTTAAACATTTTTTTTTAAAATAAATAAAATATAACAAGTGGAAAAAAAATTGATAAGGAGATGTTAAATGAATTACTTAGAAAGATATAAAGAAAAATGAAGGGTGTAACAGACCTTGTCCACAATATTTTATGGGTGGATGGATACCTGAATTTATTATAATATAACAAGAAAATAAAAAATTAGATATATAGAATATGTTATTTTACTTTACATTTTAAGGTTGTCACTGGGGTCTTATCATTTTTTTTTTAATGTTTAATAAGTCTTTATAAATTGATTTTGTTATTTATTCTTGGAACAACACATTCTCTAGTTTTCTCACCGCACACATGTAAGGCTGATGTTAGTATAATAAGTAAGTTTAACCCATCCCAAACCGTGCAGTAACACAGGTCTACCATCATAATTAAACCTGTGATATTTCGGTAAATACATGCAACATAAAATTCATATTTTAGATAATCCTAAAGAAAATATTAGGAATGACTAGTGAAAAACTGAAAAGGGAATCGTACAAAAACAATTATTTTTCTCATTCCATCCGTTGTAAAATTAATACGTTGGTAAAAATACCATTTGTCATATAAAAGACAGAGATTACACACTATTTTCATAGTGAAAAGAACAACAAACATACAAATATAATTGTCTCTTTCTCACTAATTAAATGAAGAGAGATAAGAAGGAAGGACACATTGTATACGACTTAATGAATGCTCTAAATTACGTAATTAATCAATTTTTCAAAATTGAATTCTCAATATTTAGTGTAAATTCTTGCCATAAAAGTCATTTAAGCTAATAAAAACATATTTTCTAACTGTTATTTACGATAACACGAGTTGACAGCATGGCTGCGTTCGTGTATTTTATATCATGGTATGGTAAAGGTTAAGAAAGGATCACTTAGGTCGCTTAGTCATATGGTACGGATGAGTTGGGAGAGAATGGTAAGAAAGATATATGACGCAAGTGTTGACGGCACTAGAAACACTCGGCACAACCAGGTAAACAAAATGATTATGTTAGAAGCCTCAACAATCGACGAGCTTCAATGAGAAGATGTATGAATGCGGATGAGGCGAGAATCGTGTGGCGATCTATCCTCTGTGACGTGTCTCACGGCGTGATGGTAAGTTAGTCAGTTATATGTACGAATAATACGTCATATTTGGTTCATCTATTTCTTCGTGTCGTGCACAGATGGCGTAGTCGGCAAGCTGACACCTGTTTAAATCGTTCGTAAGCTTTTCTTCATGAAAATAAATCTTACTTTTTGTACCGACATCTGTGCAAAAGTAATGAAAGTTTTATTAATCATTTTGCTGATCGATCAAGCCGACTGTCGTATTTGGGCTTACACAGCTTTAACTGCAATTTAATAGGCGGGTATAATTTGGAATAATAAAAAAAAAACACTAATTTTATTCAATTGTGTGTTTATTCGACTGATTTTGGGCCAATTATTTGACCATTAGTCAAATTAAACAAACGACACACGTATCTAATTATAGTTCATTTTTGTGAGATCGTTGCCATAAAAAGTAAATGACATGTAATTATTTTGATATTATTTTCGATTATTTGGTTTATTACAATTATGTGTGGAATATGACATCGGTCACACACAATTTCCATCTCAGTCGGCATCGACGCTAGCGACAGCGCTGCCGGCTGCTGCCACAAGTCTGGCTCAACTCACCGCCAGACAGTCTCTCGAATTTCAGCGTTTCACAATGGCGGTCTTGCCGGCTCGCGCTTGCCGAGC
Source organism: Eubasilissa splendida (assembly GCA_031772225.1). NCBI lineage: Eukaryota > Metazoa > Arthropoda > Insecta > Trichoptera > Phryganeidae > Eubasilissa > Eubasilissa splendida. The sequence goes on along the minus strand of CM062869.1, from coordinate 13,655,528 downwards.
AAGACCGCCAATTCAAATCATTTCATCATTTCCTACATCTTCATTCATTGTATTCATTTCTATCTGTCTTCATTGTATTTATTCATTGTCACAATAAACCTCAACACACGCGCAAATAGCATGTATTTCATTTAACCACCGTCCTAACCCCCGAACGTATATTATCCTGTAGCATCGGAATTGTTGTTAGTTTATTGCCGTTAGTTCTTCCTTTCAAGTATCCTCACGGAAGATAGTCGGGAGCCGTCAAATCAGGTGGTCTAGGAGGCCAATTCGGCCATCGAGACGTTTTCCAACATGTGACGATAGCGATCACCGTTAACCCTTCCCTAACCGTGCAGCAACACAGGTCTACCATCATAATTAAACCTGTAATATTTCGGTAAATACGTGCAACATAAAAATCATATTTTAAATAATCCCGAAGAAAATATTAGCGCTCAGGAATGACTAGTGAAAAACCAATTATGAAAAGAGAATCGTACAAAAACAATTACGTTTTCCATTCAATACGTTGGTAAAAATACAATTTCTGATATGAAAGACAGCGATCGCACACTATTTTCACAGTGAAAAAAATAACAAACATACAAATATAATTATTTATTTCTTACTAATTAAATGAAGAGAGATAAGAAGGAAGGACACATTGTATAGGATTTAATGAATACTCTAAATTATTTTATTAATCATTTTTTCAAAATTCGTGCCATTAAACCCATTTATGCTAATAAAAACAATTTTTCTAACGGTTATTAACGGTAACACGAGTTGACAGCGTGGCTGCTTTCGGCTTTTTTATATCATGGTATGGTAAAGGTTAACCTTGCTGAAATATCCCACGCAGGCATGCATGCAAGAAATTTAAGTTTTATAACCACTATAAATGGAAAAAAAATGCTTTTACAAGCTTAAATAACTTCAAAATAGTTACTGTAGCGATCAGAATTCACATTCACCGCCATCTTGGTCGGCATCGACGTTAGCGAGAGCGCTGCCGGCTGCTGCCACAAGTCTGACTCGGGCATTCGCCGCCAGACAGTCTCTCCAGTTTCGTCGTTTCACAACGGCGGTCTTGCCGGCCTGTGCGCGCCGAGCAAGACCGCCAACTCGCTTCATTCTCATCTGTCTTCCTTGTGTTTATCATACTACCACAATAAACACTTTAACACGCAAACAACATTTAGTTCATTTAACCACCGTCATAACCCCCAAATTACTATAAATATAATAATTGAATACGTTCATTTTATTCTTATAACGCATTCGTCAAAAGGCCAATTTTAATTACAGTGATTCGCTCTGCATACTTGGCTTTCCACTAACCATTTTTAAGAGCAAATGATTTTTTTAGGACTAGGTGAAATGTAAATTTTACATTTACGATTTAATTGGCTGGGTAGATCTGTGTTACTGCATAGCTAGGGAAGGGTTAATGGTTACAGTATGGCCATTATTATTTAGATAAAAAGTTTTAATGATTTTAACACATTTTTGAAACATTAAATGTTTCATAATGAATTGTAATCAACTATTATCTACGACTACTGAATAAGAACTAACAAATGTGTATCAAAACAAAATGGTGGCCAAACAAAATCGGCACGGAACATAATATTCACCCTGTAGGACCGCAGTTGCACACTCCCTTTCGCCGCAACGCAATTGATCTGGCGGCACACGAGATACATATTTGATCGTGATTAAACCAATGTAATCACCACATATCATCTGTAACCATCCTGTCAAGTGCGCACAAGTCAAGGGAATCGTACCTAAGTTTGGTTCAGTATCAGTTTAGAAAGAATCCGCTCCTCTTTACAACCCTAGAGAGGTAACTGGAGTAATTCTACAAAACTCATTAAATCATGTTACTTTTCTGTAAAATACAAAATTCTTTGTAAGTTAAGTAATATTAAGTATATAACTAAGTTCTGAAGTTACAACATTACAATAAAAATGAGTTTTTATCACATGAAATAAAGTGTAAGTGTAAGCGACGGGTTTGGAATATTAGTTGCGGGACGAGGGGCATTCTACCACATTCTTGGTGGAAACATAAAAACGACATATTTACGCAAAAGAAAAAGAATTTATTCTTTGAAAATTAAATCTTTGCGTAAACAAGACGTATATTTTACATTAATGCATATTATATTGTCAGCGTTTAAACTGTCGTTCCAATCGAGTCATATATTCAAAAAAAGTCGCGGAGCTATTTGATTGCGTAAGTGATAACTAAAGTGATCACATGTGTGACACCAAAATGAAAATATTGGTACAAGGATTTTTTGTCAGTTCATGTATATATTTTGGTGGTCTGTGATTATCATTGCCCTTCTAATGTTGGATTTTAAGTAGGTACCGATTTTAATATTATACATTAGTTATAAATTACGTCTTGTAACATGTACATAACAATACGGGGTAGGCTAGCAAGGATGCATATTTCATTTTTGTATTAAGTAATGTTTCATCAATGAATTTATAATATTATATTGGTTCTTAATGAAGTGTAACACGGACAGAATCTCAGTGTGATTTTTCAATAGTTTTTTTTTAAACTTGTAACAAACTTTAAAATGCGTATTCAATTTACACATGAAAATTGATTATGATTTTATTTAATATACTTAACTTAGAAAATATCAAATATAGATATGTGGTGTTGCTGCCGACGGTGTGGAAATACGTTAGCTGTGTCACAATAGACTCAACATTGAATTTATCGCAAAATACGAGATACAAAAAGATTGCTAAGAAAATCACACTTCTGAGAAGGAGTCTTGTCAAATAGTACTGCTGCAGCAGCATTGTGTTTTTGGCCAACGAAGAAGAAATGGAACAATTGTCAGTACTGCAAAATAAAGCTTAAAATAAAATCAGTGCAATGCTGAAATATCTGAATATGATGACCTTTATGCGGAAAATATATTTTAATATAATGCTATTTATTTACAAAATCCTCAATAAGAAAGTATCAGCGGAATTTACACGAAAAATTGATGCAAATCAACATGAGCGCGAGCATCGTACAAGAGAGATAAGGAGATAGACTGAGCCTGCCATTCAGGAAGAAGGCCAAATCTCGTGAAATCGATGATGTATAGCGCGATGGAGATTTTTAATGAAACACCAGAAAACATAAGAAATTGAATAGATTTAAAATGAAACTGATCAAATATGTAAAAGAAAAAACTTTAAGCATGTTTATATTACAGCATATATAGGAGTGCTTGTGCATGGCACTATGTTAAGAATGAAATAAATCAAGAAGACTATCAAACGAAAGAAAGCTGCATTCTTCATATATATTAAATGGCAGCCGAGGCGTAGATAAAAAAAGGTTATCTTAACTAACAAATTTGATAAAAGACCAGCCGTTAACCATGTTCTATGCAGAGGTCATTTAATAAACATTGACCCCTCCTACACATTATTTTAAATGCATCATTTCGATCGTAACTCGTTTTTTTTTTTAAATATATGTAGATGTATTCTGTGGAACTGTTTAAAATATTAATCTAAAAATATCTCGGCTATGTTCGTTAGCCAGCGTGATCCGAATTTTTTTTTGCATCTACAACATGACAATCTTGTTAATATTGGACCTAGATGAAAAGTAAACAACACACATTTTATTCACAGACGAAATCTACCCGTTTCAATATTTTTTTTTTTGTTACATAAGGACATCTCGCTGTGTGACACCGATTACATTTGAAACTGTTGGAGCACAACGGGCCCCTCCTATGACCAGTGTCGTAACTATAAATAATATATCAACACTGGTGACAGTGGGCAGCACATTTGAAGATTTTAAATATGAATTAAATATATTAATTGGAAAGATATACATATAAAATAAATTTTACCGAAAAATATTGTTGTTGCGCCACCGGGATTCGAACCTGGATCTCTTTCCTAACCGGGAAAGGTGCATTATCCAACTATGCTACAGCGACAATTTTCGAACCTATATGTTACCTTTTTGATATTAATACATTTAATCGTTCCATCATTTGACAGAGCCATCTACCTTATTTTTACAGAATCTCAAATACCTTTGAGTAAGCTGATAGCAGACGCAAGAATTATCAATTCATTTTTATTCAATTTTGGACACATTGATACAATTAGCTGAAGTTGCTATGAACCAACTGTAGAAAATATGAAAAGACAGTGAGATCAAGCTAGCAGCTAAAATGAAATTGGTTCTTAAGGGTATAAAAGTGAACGCTCTCTTAACCCATTGGCATTTCTCAGCTGTTTTTATTTTGCAAAACAAAACTCTCATTTGTTCCTAGCACCATAAATATACAAAAGTCTAAATTCAGATGTGAAAAATTGCCACCATAGGCATATTTTTCACGAAAAGTGCAGTTCTGGCTCCGCGAAATGGGGAGAAATTACGCCCAAGAATTAAAATTAAAAGTGCTACAACAGTACTGATATATTGAATATTGCATTATTCACTTTTCTCTGTAGTTGTGTTAGTATATTATTTAAATAAACTTTTTTCATTATTTTTATATAGAGCATTACAATTTTCATAAGTTCACTTCATATTTGTGTTTTTTTTTTTTTTTTGATATTTACGTTATTTTACTTTTGCACAAAGGTTCCATTTATTTCTAGCACCAAAAATATACAACGGTCTAAATGCAAAAGTGAAAGATTGCAACCACATAGTCTTGCATATTTTTCACGAAAAGTGCAGTTCTGGCTCCGCGAAATGGGGGGAAATTACGCCCAAGAACTTTTAAAGGTCTAAATCTGAGAATAAAACTGCTACAACAGTATATTGAATTACCTAATTGCATCTCTATTTTGTACATTGATCATTGCTGCTATACCGAAGGAACACTGTCTGCTATAATACAGTCGATTACTAGTATAGCAGGCAGGGTTACCCAAACATATGTCTTACTTTCTTACTGATGTGTTGTATTTACTTTACCAAATTTGATATGCATACCCTCGATACATTTGTCCGATATTTGAAATATGACTCTACACTCATAGTAATAAACTAGGTGAAAATGTATTATTAATAAATATTAATTTGGAAGAGTAATAAGTTAATACACGTAAAAAAGTGAATCTAATAAATATATTATTGTTAAGATAAGAATGTGAAAAGAACTTCACAATAAGAATGTGTTCTCCTAAATAATAAAGTTGTATCAATGTGTCCAAAATTTAATAAAAATGAATTGATAATTCTGGCGTCTGCTATCAGTTTACTCAAAGGTATTTGAGATTCTGTAAAAATAAGGTAGATGGCTCTGTCAAATGATGGAGCGATTAAATGTATTAATATCAAAAAGGTAACATATAGGGTCGAAAATTGTCGCTAAAAATAATGTCGCTGTAGCTTAGTTGGATAAAGCACCTTCCCCGGTTAGGAAAGAGATCCAGGTTCGAATCCCGGTGGCGCAACAACAATATTTTTCGATAAAATCGATTTTATATGTATATCTTTATAATTAATATATTTAATTGCATCTTGTTTTACTCTTTATATATATTTTTTTTTTTTGTGCATTGAACATTACTAATATACCGGAAAAGCACCGTCTGCTGTGATACAGTAAAATACTAGTGAAGCAGACAGGGCACCGAAATACATGTCTTACTTTGCTGCAATGTTATTGCAATGTTCCGCATTGACGCACTCGTAGGTGCGCCCCTGTCCTTGACCAATGAACGTATCAGGAGCGACTGATCCGCAGGACGCGTCGACCATACACGAGTACATTAGATAATAATTATTAACAATTGACGAACGCCAGTCTCGCTCTGCAACTCTGCCGTACTGCTCTTTCTCTCTAGTACTCTAGTGCACATCTGTCGCCCGCGTAGCGCGCCCGCGTACACTGCGTCGTTCTCTAGTGTCTCAGTGAGTGTTTCAAGACACAGACAGATCATCGCGTGTGTAACTTTGTGTTGTAAGTAAGTAAGTGAGATATCTGTTATTATTATTATTATTGTGTTTTGAAAATCGCGCCATTTGCTACCAATTTTTACTAATTGACACGCTTACGTAATACGCCGGCCAATTTCGGGTTTCTCTCTCACACTAGCACTATTTTTTGATCTAACCTCTCAGCTATTTTAGTCTGACATGTTTCGCGTCGTGTCAATATTGTCTTTTGGGCCACATTCTCTGCGGATTGTTTTAACAGATTGATTTCGTATCGTGAGGTTGTTGAACCTGCGTAATCTTAACCCATTAATCGCCGTTACCAGTAGTTATCGTGGATCGATATTGGTCAAATTTGAACATCGATACGCAAAGCGGCTAACTCCACCCATGGTAAAAAAAAAAACGTTTTCTATGCCACTATTTGCCTCTTTTATTGTTCTATGGTACACTAAGAGCCAGAAATCGCAATGGTTGCACTACATTATCATAGAAAATCACCTAACTTCCAATAATATTTTACAATTTTGATAAATAAATTCAGAAAAACGCCAAATATCAATAATTTTTTTTAGCCACTCTATTACTGCATAAACAATCTACCAAAGTGTGTTTTGTAATTCGTTTAATTACAAAATAAAACAGTTTTTTGTTGCTCCTGAACATTATATAAAAATGGAGTTAGCTGCTTTGCAGATCAAAGTATCGATATGTGTTTTAAAACTACATCATTAAGAAAATCATATAAAAAATGATTGATTTGGAAAATGTGACGTGTTGCGTTTTCACAACGTCAGCGAAATACACGTATAAAATAATAAAAAAACAGTGTTGAATGGATTTATTCTTCATGATTTTAGTATTCTATTACTATCTCTTCTTATTATCTATACTAAATTACAAAAGACATTATTGATTTACAGAGATAATATAATTACAATATAAATAATGCATTATATATATTCTGTTCATTTATGTGATAATGTGGAAAGTTCATACATAAAACATGTTTGTGAATGACATACCCTGCGTCATTTACTATTTTCCTAGTATCCTCTGATATTGGGTATATATAATAATAATTATATAAATATTCTTATATTTTCACTTGTCAATGATATGGGTGGATTGTTTTTTTTTTTTAAATATATAAACAATTGATTGTTCTAGAATGGGAGTTGAAGGTTATTGAATAATATTTTTAAAAAGTCGGTATATGATTTGCCTGCTAATTGAATATTCGTTTATCTAATTTAGCTATTTCGAATATTGATTGGTTCTCGCAAAAAAAAATTGCCCATTGCGATTTTGCCCAACGCATTTTTTTCGGTACTGATGATGAAGATTGGAATGTCGAAGGTTCACTAATTCGCCAATCTTTTCGAGTCAATTTCTAATGTTTCTGTTGTATCTCCGAAGATACGGTTAGAGACAGCATCTTCACGCAACTCCATTATCAACAAACTCCTCCTCATCAGTAAGTTCGGAGACTTCAGAGGTAAAACAACTACATCTGGATATCCTCTTCTTCATCATCATCTGATTCCAGATCTCTGCGATTAAGTCAGCAACCTCTTGTGGAATAAAAAAAACATATTAGTACAAAATACGAATTAAATGTATTAATTAGAAAGATATACATGTAATATAAATTTTATCGAAAAATATTGTTGTTGCTACCGGGATTCGAACCTGGATCTCTTCCAATCTGGATTTATTAACCGATTATGCTGTACCAACACAGTGCATTGACGACAAATTTTCGAATTTATTTGTCTAACATTTCAAACTAATACGTCTATCATTCCATTAATTGAAAAATTAATAATTCATTCTTATTAAATTTTGGACACATTGATACAACTTATATATTATTAAGTAGAACACATTCTTATTGTGAAGTTGTAATTATTCAGAACAGACGGTCTGTGATATTTTTTTAAATAAAAATTAAATGTATTGATTAGAAAGGTAATAAAATCAATTTTATCGAAAAATATTTTTGTTGCGCCACCGGGATTCGAACCTGCCTGTGGCGGCCAAATCAAGGGGGTGGCCGAAAATATATAAAAATTTAAAAACAAAATCCCAAGTTGCTAAACGATAATAGTGTGTAATAAAAATAATCCATTAAATAACATTATAAAACAGTAATTTGTAGTCAGTACCGTTTTTTGGTAAAAGCCGCCTTTGGGCAACTTTCAAAATGCCGGCCTTACAAAATACCGCCCGTGAGATATTGAAGTTTCCAGATTTTCATTGTATTAAATACTTATTTATGTTGATTCATCCGAACCATAACATGTTCATTCGTAATTCTATCCATACATAAATTGACTTGGCCGTTACTTTAACGGGAATATGGACAGTAAATGCGAAGTGTTGGGGAATGTCATATTGTTAATGAGTGTTTTCCCCTAATTTAAATTATTTTGTATTCCAACGGTTTATCATAATTTGTATAATAACATAATCAAATGTGAAGTGAAGCATTTAATCCGTCACCATTGAGTTGAAACACAAAAAAATGTAATAACGTAGTTCTAGAAGGAAAAAAAAATTTAATTAAATAATAGGGACAGGTAATTTTATTTTACTAACAGTCTTGTAGCGATCGTAATTCGAATCCACCGCCATCTCAGTCGGCATCGACGCTAGCGACACCGTTGCCGGCTGCTGCTACTAGCCTGGCTTGAGAATTCACCACCAAGCAGTCTCTCCAGTTTCAGCGTTTCACAATGGCGGTCTTACCGGCTCGCCTTCGCCGAGCAAGACCGCCAATTCATTTCATTTCATCATTTCCTACATCTTCACTCACTGTATTCATTTCTATCTGTCTTCATTGTTTTTATCATTTGCTATAATAAACCTCAACACGCGCCAATCACATGTATTTCATTTAACCACCGTCCTAACCCCCAAGGTCTCGACGGAATACGATAATGTGTGTGAAACAGCCACGATCGAGTAATCATAACTTAAAAATTTTCCCGGCATTTTTTGACCAATCTTAGACTGCGGACAGATATTTGCGTACTGTAATGTATAAATAATGATTGCTTTTTGAATATATTATGTAAAAAAGTAAAACACACACAGGAAAAGTTGAAAAGATTCCGCTACTTTGGTGTTTTTTTTTTATTCTCTCTGTAAATATGGTACAGGTGGCCCAAAAAAAAAAAAACATTTCGTAAAATGTGATATAATTACATCAAAATTAGTTTAACTATATCAACAATAGCTTAAATAGTTTACTGATTTACATATATTACATTTTAATTCGACATTTTCCGGTCGCCATCTTTGATTATTAATTTTACCATTGTTTATATTTGGTGTTTTCAAACCGTTACATAGAATGACAAAAATCCCTGTAGAAGACCCTATTCTGATCAAAAATTTGCGAATTGTAAAACGTCGGGGTGCCAGGAAAATGATCAAAGAGTTTCAAAACAAAGCTTAGAGTATAGCTAGACATTACAGCAAGACGGAGCTCCATCTCACACAGCCAGAAATACAATCAACCTTCTTCGTCGTGAGAATGTTAATTTCATCGAGCCAGGCGTGTGTGGCCAGCGAACAGCTCAGATTTAAATCCACTAGATTATGCAATACGGGGTGTTTATTTTAATATTGAAATGGCAGCTGATATTCATTTATATTCTAGAGTCCAGCTGTCTGTCCAATATGGAATACACATGACTTCAAAGGTCTATCATCTGTCAGTCGACAATAATAACAGGGTTATTCAAAATGATGGACTCAATGTCGTAACTCTATATTTCAAACTGCAAACGAGTTACTAATATGAAGTAAATTAGATTTATTCAACAATGTGACCGCCTTTGGCCTCATGGCAAACATCTAATCAGCAGCTAAACTCGTTCCACACTAGACAATTGTGTAGACCCCATATTCGCATTAAACGCGGGAGAAAATGTCAAAAAAAGAGCTTTTGAACGAGTTGTAAATGGTATGGACCTCCTCTATCAATTGCTATGTAGCGCATTCACATGCAACGTTATTTTGAAAGCAAATATTCAAAATGTTTGTTTTTACATCAGAATTTTTTAATGTAATTTTCTTTTTCTGTATATATCGTTATTTCAGTCTTACAGGACTTTAGTTTACCTAATCATAAACAGGCGTTGTGATTGGCTGATTTCATTTTAGGGGGAATAGCAACTTATACTCTGTCTGTTTTGAGGTATTTTGGAACTAACCCTGATTTTGAACATGTAATATCAATGGATTTAAGTGGCTTTTGCAAGAAACAATCATTTTTACAAATCAGGAAATATAGCAGTATGAAATCGAGTCCATAATTTTGAATAATCTTGTACCGTCAATAATACAGTCAGTTGTGTGATAAGCTAGCCTAACCTAACCTATCTCTAGCCGATAAGTAAATGGACGGCTAATAAGTAATATGATTTATTAGGACCGGCCCGAGGCTAGTGCAAAGGGTGCAGCCGCACCTAGCCCCGCGTTCACAACACACACATAAAGATAACATGTGTGTTTAGTGTATGTGGCCTTGACTAGATCACGATATCTCATTCATCAGACATTTTGACCAATCGTCCGTAGCCGAATTATCACCAGAACTTTTAGAAATAATATACAGGATGGCTCAAACAAAATGAGATCATCTCGTAACACATGAGTTATTTCAAAACATAATATAATTAATTATAATTCTTAATGTAATCTTTTTTTTGCACAATATTTAGCTCATCAAAACAACCCATATTGCACAATCCACTGGGTTTAAATCTGAAATTAACATTCTCACGACGAAGAAAGTTGATTGTATTTCTGGCTGTGTGAGATGGAGCTCCGTCCTGTTGTGCTGTAATGTCTAGCTATACTCCAGGCTTTGTTTTGAAACTCTTTGATCACTTTCCTAGCACCACAACGTTTTTCAATTTGCAAATTTTTGATCAAAATACGGTCTTCTGCGGTGATTCTAAGCAACAATTAAAAAAAACCAAACAGAAACAATGGTAAAATTAATAATCAAAGATGACGACTGGAAATTGTCGAAGTAAAATGTAATATAGGTAAGTAAGTAAATTAGTAAACTATTTAAGCTATTGTTGATATAGTTAAACTAATTTTGATGTAATTATTATCACATTTTACGAAATGTTCTCACTTTTTTTGGGCCACCCTGTATGTAGAGCATTCATAATAACGAGCAGGTAAGATTTCTTACTGCTAGGCCCTGCGGGCGGCTATTGGAATCCTGAAAAAAAATTATTATTATGTAAATAGTATATTGGTTTTGACATAAAAAAAAAATTAATGGTAGTTTTAGACTGTAATCTAAGAAAATATTTAATGTTTCATTTAAAAAATTATTTTGCGGCCTCATTTTATATAAACCATTTCTATTGCATTCAGTCTACTTTTGTTCCTCTTCTGCAAGCTCCACGACTCACTTCTATACATCATCAGTGTCGGTTCTAGGACTCCATTGTGAACCGCTAGTCTTGTCTCAAAGCGCCGTTCACTTTATTCCCTGCAGTCACCCTCCTTTCGATATCTTTCTCAGCCTTTCCGTTTCTATCTAATATACTTCCCAAATACACAAACTCGTCCACCTGTTCCAAACATTTATTACCTTTCCTCCTTCTCGAATACCATCGCTTTCTTTGCATACATCGTACATTCTACACTCACTAGACTCTGTAATTCTTTAAATATTCAGTTGCGCTGTAGTACACGAAAAAAATTGTTAATTTTGCCGCGTTGAAAACAAAAGTATTAGAAGGAATATTTAATACAATCTATAATATTGAATAATTAGACAAAATACTTTGTTTAAACCACTATTTTTTGATTATTCTACATGTTTCGATACCTATGGTATCTTCGTCAGGAAACAATGTGTACTGAAATTAAAAATACAAGCATAAAATGGTGGGTAAGTACATATTAATTCAATTCGCGTTTCACTCACAGTGTATCAATTTCCTTTCAAATTTGCCTACAAAGAAAGCGTCAGCCACAAAGCCGGACAATTATTTATATTCAATACGCATTGGCCTTGTGCGCGGAGCAGATCTGAGGTCGGCCCGGTTGTGGATTTGATTGACCTCTCGCTTATTCGGTTCACTTGACCCTTGACCGATGACGTCACGCCATAGCGATCGAAAGTGTCCCAAACCACGTGTCCGTTTTGTTTTCAAAATATGATCGCGCCGTCGGTGCTTGACTCTTGAACATTCAAGAGTTTCAACGCAATATTGCAGCATATACAGGGTGTAACAGACCTAGACTACAATATTTTACCATACCATACCATACCGTGATATAAAATACTCGCACGCAGCCACGCTGTCAACCCGTGTCACCGTAAAAAATTAAAGCCTTTGAAATGTGAAAAAATAGCTAACGCCATAAATTTACTATTGAGCATTAAATATTAAAAAAAATATGTATAATATTATTATTATCTACCATCAAGGAAGATTGAGTTTTAAGTGTACAAATAACCAATACACGGAGATGTATTGAAACGACGTGTGAGACGGAGCTCCGTCCTGCTGTAACTGTAAACATTTTGTAACTGTAAAAGCAGACATTTTTCAATTCGCAAATTTTTGATCAAAATACGGTCTTCTGCGGTAATTTTTATCATTCTGGGCGACAATTTAAAAAAACCAAATATAAGTAAATAGGTAAGTGAGTAAATGAGTAAACTATTTAAGCTACAGTTGATATAGTTTTTTTACGAAATGTTCTCCCTTTTTTTGCGCCACCCTGTATACTAATTATGTAGCATTACGGAAAATATCATCGTACGAGATTTATACGAAATCGTGTTATTAAGGAGAACACATTCTTATTGGGAAGTTGTAATTATTCTCTTCCAATCCGGGAAACGTGCATTATCCGATTATCTATACCGACACACACTGGATTTTATTAAATATTTCTGGTTTACTTATTTATTTCTGTCTCCTTCAGCACACACTTCGGTCTAATTTAAAGAGACAGTGAACATCTCTTATACAATATTATGTACATATTACTGTATTAGAAAATTAAAAAAAAAAAACGTTACCAATCAGTCAAATAATATTTTTTATTAAATTTAGACATTTCAATGTTTCTCTGCATACCTCGCTCGACTGAAGCGGCACCGAGGTCCGTATCGAAGCAGGAAGCGTTTACCATATGCAGTATGATATATAATTAAAATGTACATATTATATAAGCAGATAAATAAACTATGGTATCGCTCTGAAGATGGATGCGGTTTGTACCGGATTCATACATTCATATGAGCGCGACATCGTCCGACAATATTAATAATCTTCGTTATCATAAGCCTAGTTGAAGGCTTTCCCGTGTGTCGTCGTCCACTTAGTCTAGTCAAATAAGGATTTTTGGTCGGAAAAATTCATTGCGATCCCTTCTTCGCGCTATATCTCGAAAGAAGTTAAACATTTCAATAATATGTATTAATATGGAGAGATTTGGAAGGAGGATTTCTGAGATGCGGTGAGTACGGGAGATTTGAGGTCCCCGATCCGTCCCCCTGGTTGAAGGCAGGAGGAGAATCTCGGATGGTGGCTGTGCGGACTGCGGCTGCCGCATCATTCATTCAACATTCAAGTAACCTCTCAACCTTGTAATAACCACAAGATTAGTGTTTAATTCATAACTAGTGCTCTCACCTGAAAGGAAGAACGATGACAATTAAAGAGGATAGAAAGACTCAAATAAACTGTATCGGGTGTTTAAGACCATTCCCATCCATCCGAGACAGCCACACTGACACATTACACTAGAGACTGACGGTGGCGTTCGATCCACCAAGGCCAGCGCATTGCGTAACACCTAACAGCCACATAGGACCGAACCAAACAGACCAATCGGCAGATGCAATACATCGTGACGGATGCTGCCCTAGGAGCTAGCGACCGCTTCTCCGCAGACCGTCCTTTCATTGAAATCTCTAACAAATCACTACAGCATTTAACTGTATATATTCGTGGAACCCGCTTTTGTAATTCATACAGCAATGAACGCCAATTTTTGTAAGTGCCCTTTTATTTTAATCACAAACACACACCATATATACTGCGACGTGCACGATTAAAAATGGTTAAGGGCTTTAGTCGCCCATCCACATGCAACCTTCTGATGCAATAACGGTCAATAATCTTCAACAACCACAACCCTTGCAATAACCTATATCGGTTCGATGCATAGAAGGAGAGTTATTCGCAAAAAAAATAAATCATTTTGATGACCTTTGACCTTAAATATCTCGAATTGCCCTTCTGAGTTTTGTCATATGGTTATTTGTAACGTCTAAACGTACGCGTATATAAAAATTCAGCTATTTTCGTCTAATTTGAATATACCGTCCGACGAATTATAGGCGAGGTGATGGAAAAATCTGTCCCTTCCCAGGAACATCGCGAATGGCTCTGGGATTAAGCGGAGACCCTTGTTATCGAAATCGAAAGTGTTTTGCTTACAATGGGTTGCACCTTCGTATGATTGATTGAATAAGTTACCATATGATTCAAGTTAATTATATGGTATATGCGCGTAATGAGAAGCCGTGAGAAATTCCGTAAAGCTAAGAATTACAAGTATGTTGTGGGTGCCCATATAGACTGGTACAGCTGAGTACAGAATGCGGATTAAGCGCAGATAAGAGATAAGACGATTATTGAGTGTCGTGCCAGTTCGGCGCCTAATCGTGGCTATACCAACCTTGAAAGTGTTTTTCTTAAAAGTATAGAACTATATGTATGCAAGGAAAGCGACCTCATGATGAATGTTACCAAGTGGAAAGTGATGGTATTCGAGAAGGAGGAAAGCTAAATACTTGGAGGTAATGAATGCTCAGAACAAGTAGATGAGTTTGTGTATTTGGGAAGTATATTCGATAGGAGGGTGACTGCAGGGAATAAAGTGAACGGCGCTTTGAATGGAATTATATATAACGGGAATTTGTCAAACGAGGCAATGGAGTCCTGGTACCAAAACTGATGCATGGAAGTGATACCAGGAGCTGGCAGAAGAGGAACGAAAGTAGATTGAATGCCACTGCAATGAGATCGCTTAGGTGTATATGTGGCAGATCTATTTATGACAGAGTAAAGAATGAAGAAATAAATAAAAAAAAGAAAGAATGTAAAGCTGATGTTAGTATAATGAGTAAGATTAAGAAAGGATCACTCAGGTGAATGAGGAAAGAATGGTAAGAAATATATATGACCAGAAATAGAGGAAGTCCGCGAAAGACTTGGCACGACCAGAACAATCGGCGAGCTCGTGTATGAGAAGATGTGTGAATGTGGACGAGACGAGAATTGTGTGTCAGGACAGGGGAGTGTTGCGCTCTAGCATCCCTGCCTGCACTAATTCAGTTTTATTTAATGTTGGGAACAATGAGGCATGGTGTGTACACGAGGACTAGTAATTCGGAATGGAGACGTATAGTACACCAAGTTCCTAATATTTCAGGAGACCGCGACCCTCAGCATTGAGCATACGATGGAGAAGAAAGATTTGTTCGTCGGTTGAACAAATTTTCGTACTATTTTTTTAATTTGTACAACTAAACTTTGTTACTATATACAGTTTCGAGAGGTACAGTCCCATGTGATAACTAAACTGAATACAGTATTGCAATCTATCCGGGTAAAGGAGCTGAGTTTGAGAAAAGTCGTGAGATTTCAGAATATGGACAGTAAAGGTTATGTTGTGTAATTTTCTCCGAATTTAAATTTTTTATGTATTTCAATGGTTTCAAAATTGTTCATTATTAATCATTTATAAGATACCGAATGGAGATGTTTTAGTTTAAGAGTGGTTTGTTTCAATTATGTGGTTAGAAATTCCGAGAAGTTGTTATTTTTTAGACAGTGGCGACGTTCTTTTATTCTCGTATTTAGATTTCTCGCGGTTTGACCGATTTAGTTTTTATTGCAATCTCCATAAATTGTTTCATATATTCCGCTTTATTCTAATATATTAATTTTTGTTTTTGAATTGAGAGTTGAATTTTGCAGATGTTGTTATTGGTGTAAAAGGGTAAATTATTAGCAATTTTGTATGAAATTGGACCGGTATACAATATTTTCGAGTTAAGTTTTATATGTCCCGTGTACAAATTGTTCGTACATTTAACAACGTGTTTATTACGACAGGTACGGGTGATTTGTAAAAACGACCGGATTGCTTATTTTGACTGTGACGTTATTACTTATTGTCAACAAGGTGTCGAACTCACACAGCAGCACATGTGCACAGCACTGGAGGCTCATTTGGCTCCGGATTACATGCTTAATACAGTCGGTTGTGCGTGTACTGTAACAGATTATTTTGATTTATAACAGTTAAAAAAATGATAATTATAAAGAGGTGCACGATTCGAGTGTGCGGTGTTCACTGTCCCGATCATGTGGTGTCAAAATTGGTTATTATTATTGGTTTATATTCAAAATAGCGAACGTTTGAATTTAAGTTGGTTCATTACACATATTTACTCAGTTTTCTTCCTTTCATCTGGCATTTCATTGAAAATCTTCATCACACTGTACATCATCGATTTCTGAAATTTAGCCTTCTTCCTCGAAATTTGAGATTTCAAATTAACGAAACGCTAAAATCATATTTTTTCAGCGCCTGTCAAAATTAACGAAAGAATTAAAAATTATCATGACATAAAATGAAGAGACTGTCATGTGTGGATATTTTCGAGAGTTTGTTAGTGTGTGGGTGACCCGTTGGGAGATTTCGAGGTGTACGAATGCTGCGATTGAGGTTGAGGGTCATCCACCCTTCCCGTAACTTAGCATTCTTTTGACCAGATATCTGCCGGTCCTGGTTTAGTCCATTTTTTTTCTTTTCCCTTTAGGGGGTTGATTTGTTCTTTTTCTGTAGACTCTTAAATGTTTTTATTCAAATTCATAACAATACATATAGTCGTTGTTGCGTAAAAGCATAGATGCCGAAAGAAACAGAATTCTCGGAAAGAAGTTCCACTCACCACAATCCCGTTCTTCTGGCATCTCCAAGGTAGACTGTAACTTTAGGTTTTGTAACACAATCTCCGTTCAGGGTCTTGAGTCCTTCAGATTGCACAGGACAGACACTCAGACACACGTCTCACTCGTTTGTTATACAGCGAAATTTACTCGTTCCGCACCGGTTCAGGGTCGCCGATCGACTGACACGGCGGCAGGTGAGGAAGGGAGGGCAGGTGGAAGGCACAGTACATTATCTTCGTTCAAGCATAAATATATGTCCTAAACAGTCATATTTGCAAGTACGTCTTGTGTTTTTACGTGTCTTATCGTATCAATTAATTGGCGCCACCTCAGCGAGTAATTCTGCGCGATACAGTGGTACTATAGCGTAATCAGTTAATGCACGTTACCCGGATTGGAAGAGATCTCAGGTTCGAATACCGGTAGCAACAACTATATTTTTTGATTAAATTTATTTTATATGTATATATTTCTAATTAATATATTAAAAATTTGTATTTTTCCAGGGTTTAGCCATGATGGAGTCCTTGCTAAAAGACGATAAGATGAGGCGGCAGGTTCAGGCCTCGATCTTGGGCCTCGCCTTGCCCATGCTTTTCTTCCCTCTATCCACGCTGGTGAAGACCGTGACAGCCTTACTGGTGTTGTTCCTGGTCACTGGAGACAGGCCCTACTGGATTTACGTAATAATCAAGACACTGCCAAGAGATCTCAAGTGAGTAAAATTATTTTAACTTGATAATTAACTAAAAAAGAATGCGTTTTCTGTACAATTGTATAATTTTTGCTTAGTTGCACTCTAGAACACTGGCAACAGTATAGTCTCCCCGCCCATTCCTCTTTCCCCACTCAATCAGGCCTATTCTCAAAATTGCAATATTGAAATGAAGGTGATTGTTACACCAACCCTCAAAAATAGACAGTATGTAAATTAACGTCCGTGTTATATTTGAATGAGAGAGAGGGAGAGAGAGTGAGGGAGATAAACGTACCATAATCTGTCAAAACATAAAAATGGCAACAGGATTGGCCGTGATTCTTATTTGATTTTATATCTTGATTTTTAGTCAAAACTCGAGAATGGAAAGACGTCGTATGCGTGATTTGTGCAACCCGATGGAAATTCCAAATGGGCAATTTTTACAACTATACCGCCTTGATAAGGTACAACTATACCGCACAAATCACGCAAACGACGTCTTTCCATTCTCGAGTTTCGACTAAAAATATAAGTTTTTGGTTAAAATAAGTACTAATACAGTATTCAAAGTTCACAGAAAAAGGTTTGTTCATAAATTACCTATTGATTTCCTCATCCGCAGCGTCGTAGTGAAGAATCACGGCCAATCCTGTTGCCATTTTTATGTTTTGACAGATTATGGTACGTTTATCTCCCTCTCACTCTCTCTCATTCAAATATAACACGGACGTTAATTTACATACTGTCTATTTTTGAGGGTTGGTGTAACAATCACCTTCATTTCAATATTGCAATTTTGAGAATAGGCCTGAATGACCCCCTCCCTAGTCAATGACCGCTTGAGTTCAATGAAACGGAGCATAATACAATTATTTGCATTTATGTTCTCAGTAGAACATGAATTACATCGTTTTAATTAGTATTGTAATTATTTGTAATAATAACAAGAGACTTTTGATTATGCAAGGTCGTCTCAACCTTGCAGTGAATCAGCTGGGGCAGTAAGAATTGTACATTTTCCAAAAATATTACGAAAATTATAAAATAATTGAATTTCCTATACACATAAAGGATATTGCTTCCACTTCAAATTGAGTCGCAGCTTCAGCGACATCTATACTATTACATGAGAAAGAATATCAAATTTTAAAAAAATGTCAATAGATGGCGACAGCACAATTGGTAATATAAATAAGTGAAATGTCCAATTTTGATTTAATATATACAACTTCCAAAAATTTGATAGATGTGGTAGCGTGGGTAAATAGGTGAACGTTACATTGTGTAAAGTGATCACTTAAGCCAGCCGATGACACTCAGATTGACTCACTCAAGTGATTGTCAAACAACAATGGCTGAAATCTTACTTATCAGAGCACGTGCAAACATGCTCTCCAACTTTTGTTGATGAGTGCTGCCATTTTCACGTTGAGGTCGGAAATTTTTCAGACAGCCCTCGTATGTACCTAATATAAAATAAAATTTATATATAACAAAAAATCTCTCTGTGCTCATGACTGAGTATCGTGACCCTTTATTCTGCTTCTGTAGAAACGTTATAAGTGAAGTGAAGATTGTGTATTACGATATCAGGAGTCCGTCAATAAAAACTCAAGTTGTTAAACGTTGGATTTTTTCAAGATAACTTTTTACAACATATTTACTGGTGTCTTATATATGGAAATTTCCTCCCTACGTGCCATACATATACCGTTATATTATACATAAGGGCACGTGTTTTTACATATAAATAACGTGGTAATAAGTCGCAAGTATGGTTTGCAAGTGTTTTTTTTTTGCCGTTAATGCGGCACACAATAAATTTTGTACATGGGGCATCGTGTAGTATTCGTTTGTTTGTAGATAGATATCCCTTCTATATGGTTCATGAGTCGAACGTTTACCAATTGGGTGCGTTGACTACTATGAATTGTCGTCCTGCTGTATGGGGCTGATAGTTTATTGCATGTGTTTAGTTCTTCGCTACCGTGCGTGCCGAAATCGGTATATTTGTGCAATTGTGTTGTTTGACACTTTCGCGCTATCACCGAAAGTGTATGTGCGAGTGTACTTCGTCCTAAACAGCGTTGTACGTGTCCAGAAGACACGGAAAGGAGCGCTTCATAGGTGGGTCGTGTTTTCTGTTTTTGGTGGTCCTTCAGCCAGCCGCTGTTCTCTATTCCTGTCCATCTCCCAAATTCCTTCCACCCTTCCTGCATCCCTTATTTCGCCACTCCCTCGTGTAAATATAATATATTGTTATTAAGTATACTGTGATGTGTAAATAGGATTTTTTTTTCCCTGTTATAAATTGTTTTTCTACTTTTTTGATATACTGTGTCTTATCGTAAACATTTATATACACTATTTTTCTTTTGATAACAAAGATTGCACATAAGGGCGTCGAAAGATGTAGTTGTAAAATTTCTCATTGTTAGCATATTTTTTCACTTTTGCTTTGTCGAGTGAAACCGAAATTAATAATGAATGCGTCATCTCGGGGCCCTGTCACAATTTACTGCAGTCTCCATGGCTTTACCTTCATCAGGATAACTGGAGCGGTGTATCGTTCCAGGTTCATTAACACTCACTTCCCGGTAGGTCAAAACAAAATACGTCCAGCGGTGGTGGGTCACATTAGACCCACCTCAAGTTTGTAACAGTGGTTATAAAACAATTAATATATATTATTTATTTTTTACATACAAACAAAATATTTAAAAAAGTAAAATAAACATATTATAAAATTACATCCTTTTCATGAGAAACTCAATCAACAATATTACAAGCAGAAGCAAATGTAATTGATATCATTTAAAAAAAAAAATATAACAATAGACAACTTATACTCAAAATAGATATAATATTAATTGTCAAAAATATAAATAACAATTGCTCCATGGCGGACCCCCTTATAAATTGTGTTGAAACTGCCTTTTGTCATTTATAGCAACAACAATATTGAAAACCCAACCAGGTAGTGTCATAAAACTTAAAGGTAGGCGTGATTCCCCTCAAATAGTTATATTACTGACATTGTCCAGACGAAAATAAGTCAAAACAAATACATGGATGCGTACCTGGTATCCATTGTCTACCCACCGTAAAAAATATGTTTAAAATGTTGACAATATATGATCTGGCGTAAGCGCTGAGATTCAATCCCGTAAAAGCGACTGTCTTAGGTCAGTTTTTGAGCGTTTTTTCACATTTTTATCAATAATTCATTTGAATCTCGTTCGATAACATACATCTATATAACAAATTATTTGTAAATATTTAATAAAAGATTAGCTAGAAGGAAAACAGAATTAAACGAATATTTGTAGCGTAATTCATATTTTTACAAAAACCCAGTTCAGATTTGACCCACTATCGCAGAGGATGTGTCAACAAAGTTAATATTTAGGAAACGTTTGATTAATTTCTAATACAAACTACGAGAGTTATCGCGTATAGCCTTAGCTAACACCACGTTTTTTCTCTTGATGACACTTCTGTTTGATTCATTGCTCTGTGGTGACCTCCAAGGTCGATGACCAGCCTGCTCTCTTGATTTATCTGCTATTAATAGAGTATCAGTGCCAGCTATCAGAACGTCCCGCTGCCTGGACCACTGACTACTGAGATCTCAACTAGCATTTCCTGTGCTCCGTGTATTATAAAGAGTGTTTTTTTAAGAGATGTAAAATTTTAAAATGAAATAAAACACGTACAAATCGAAAATGACTTTATTGGAAATATAATTTTATGCCATTAGTGTTTAAATATGATTTCGCCCATATGGGGCGCCGCGGCTGGCTCGAATAAAGCGCTATCTGTCTATTGTCTCTGGCTTATCAGCGTAGACTAGCGACTTCACATATCCCCACAGAAAATAATCCAAAGATGTTAAATTACACGATTTTGGAGGTCAATTAACAGGTCCATTACGCGAAATTATGCGCTCATCGAATGTTTCCTTCAATGAATAGATTGTGGCGCGCGCCGTGCGGCATGTTGCGCCGTCTTGTTGGAGTCACAGCAGCTCTTCCACATTAATGCCATTCAATTGGGAAACGAAAAAGTCAGTAATCATGGATCTATAGCGCTGATCCATTGGCTGTAACGTTCTGGCCGGCATAATTTTTGAAGAAACTACAGCTTCTTCGGTAGATGCGTATTACCAATTAGAGTATGCGCAGTGCGAAAACGATCCATAGTTATTCGAATTACTCGCTCGGATGGACGATTATTTCGACCGTAAAATGGACGTAGCGCACGGTAAGTTTGCACAATTTCCAAGCGTTGTTTTGGCGTAAGCCTGTTAATGGTGAAATGGCAAACCAAACTGAGCACAAATCACACTTTATGTTCATAACAGTGTGACAGGATTGCAGACTGTGGCGATCCATTCTCTCTGAACATTTTAGCTCACCTCATCCCTTAAAAAATTTCGTCCTAGTGTGATGAAACAGTGACCAAAAAATGTTTATTTTTGGTGAAACTGTATGGAATTCCATGATTATTTTGTAAATTGACATAAAACACTATTTTATTCCGCTATATTTTTTATTGTGTTAAACGTTAGAACGTTTTCGGGAACATCTTCCCATTATCAATAATATAATTCAACTGAAAGTAAAAATACTTTCAGACAGTCATATACGGTGTTTGGAGTTAAAGGAATTAGTGATGGGGGTGGAGTTAAAATGGATAAGAGAGGTGTTGTAATGGGCTGTATTTGAAAATTTATTATATTTTTATTATTAAATATTTCTAAATTTTCTAGAATGTCTAACTTTCGTCCATTGGCGCAAGTTTGTATAAATTGTAAATGACAATTATCAAATGAATGGCCCTCCATTCTTGCGTGTTCAGCCATTTCGGAATTTAGACTGAAGTTTTTTATAGCTTTCTTATGTACTTCCAATCATTTTCTTATTCTTCTCCGCTCTGTCCAATATAAAATACGTCACAATCCTTGCAACTCAACTTGTAGACTACGCTTTTTTCTTCTTTTTTGTATTTTTGATTTATTATTCAAGATATGTCCACTGTATTACTGTCCGAAAGTGTTTTTAATTTTAGTTGAATTATATTATTGATAATGGGAAGATATTCCCGAAAAAATTCTAACGTTTAACACAATAAAATATAGTGGAATAAAAGTGTTTTAACTCAATTTACAAAATAAATTGATATTACGTAAACGCTAAGAATTCAGTACCTACATGATCATCATCAGCCGTTTTCTGATCGTTGCTGGATGAAGACCTCCCCTGTATCTCTTTTCTGTCCATTTTATTCTGATGAAATCATCAAACAAGTCCAGCAGGTTTTAGGGCGGTCTGCCGTCTTCTCAATTCGGGAATGGCTGCGATGTCCAACCGATGCAAACGATGTGGCCTGCCCGTTGCCTATATACCGTCACATCGACTACTCTTTTCTGTTCCGTCATGTACGTACCTACATAAAAATTTGAATCAATAAAATAATCTAATAAATTAAATTATTAAATGTCAAATATTAATTTAATAAATTTTCATTCCATCCTTCTTTCCCGGCGAACTGGACACGCAACACGCGATGTCGCGCGTCGATACAACCACGACACATGTACTCATTCGATATTTTATTTTTAAACAACTTGACATATTCTCG
Organism: Eubasilissa splendida; assembly: GCA_031772225.1. Lineage (NCBI taxonomy): Eukaryota > Metazoa > Arthropoda > Insecta > Trichoptera > Phryganeidae > Eubasilissa > Eubasilissa splendida. The sequence continues at coordinate 13,632,235 of CM062869.1, read as the reverse complement.
TGGAAGTATATAATTTATATCTCTAGCCAACTCAAGTATGGTATTATTGTAATAAGTAATTAATGATTGATTCGCCGCAGTTAGAGACATGCACTTTACCAATGACGCCGAGATAAATGCATGCATTATATAAAATTATAATTGCAGTCGGTATAAGATGAACTAGAAGTATTTCCTTCATAATCCGTTCGTGCATTTAAATGTCGTTCTTCTAACTATAGAGAAAAAATGAGTTAGGTATACATATTTGAAACTGACTTACCGTCAAGCTGTTTTCCCCGCTGGGGTAGGAGTAGAGACGATAGAATGCCACACAGATCTCTTCTTATCCACATTCATACCATCTTGTTCCATTTCATTAGGAGTACCACAAGGGTTAATTCTCGTATCTATAATTTTCATTAATCAAAATAAGATTATTTGCAGACGATACACTCATATATATATATAATATATATAATAAGGTAAATGGAACAATAAAATGTATTAATATCAAAAAGGTAACATATAAGGTCGAAAATTGTCGCTAAAAATAATGTCGCAGTAGCTTAGTTGGATAAAGCACCTTCCCCGGTTAGGAAAGAGATCCAGGTTCGAATCCCGGTGGCGCAACAACAATATTTTTCGATAAAATTGATTTTATATGTATATCTTTATAATTAATATATTTAATTCATATTTAATATATAATACTGAATGAATTAAACTATAACTTAAACAATAAACCGGTAATTATCACAGATGGTAAATGTCTGAAGTAAGTGACTGAAATAAAAAATTTAAGAATCAAAATAAATTTAAGTTTTCGCAAAATACACGACACGCGACTGAAAACATTACTAAAAAAAAATTCCACCGGTAGTGAGTAGTCTTGTCAAATAGTCTACTAGCTCTGTTAGTATTCCTCACATCAACAACTGCAGCTGTATTTTATTTTTGGGTAATGGGGGTAAAATGCAACAATTTGTAATTATTGCAAAAAAAAAGCTTTTATATCTATTCGCTCAGAAAAGATAGATATACTCGGATCAGTTCAATACTTGGAGATTAAACAGAAAATACGAACGGCGAACAACATACAAGAGACTAAAACTGCCATTCGGCTAAATCTCAGAAATCGGTGATGTACAGTGCGATGAAGATCTTCAATGAAATGCCAGGAAGGAGAAAATACAACATACATAGATTCAAAATGAAACTAAGCAAAAATGTGCAAAATAAGTTATAGTAAAAAATAAAAATTAATACGTCTTCTCATCGATTTTATTGAGGCTACTCACAGGACCATCTTCCGGCATCTGGTTTACCTGGTCGTGCCAAGTCTTCCGCAGACGCCCTCCACTTCCGGTGCCATCAACACTTGGATCACACATCTTTCTTACTATTCTGACTACTATTACTTACGTGTAATATCGGACGGATGAGCCGATTCAAGTCGCCGCGCCTTTGCGAAGCGCTCTCTTATCTCTGCGACTTTAAATTGTAAATACTTATTCTGAATGTAAATCTTGTGTTAATCCATGTACTTTAAAGTATTGTAATGAAGTATAATTGTTGTAAGGATGGCAGAGTTTATTTCTCAATAATAGGAATCAAAACACCATACAGAGCATAGAATACCAAGAGTTATCACACTATGCTAAAATCTCTCCTAATTTATTCATTCTTTACTCTGTCATTAATGGATTTGTTTGATCTCATTCCCACTTTTCTTCTGCCAGCTCCAGGCCTCACTACCAGTGGCGTAACTATTGGGGCCCACGTTAGATAAGGGTCTAAAAAGTTCGCTCCCTACGATCAGTTTGCATTGATATTTTTACGAGAACCGACTCCCCTTCGCAGCTTTAATAGAGTAATTCACAACAAGAAATAGAATTATAATATTTATAATATTGATATAAATTTTTCGGTCTATCGCAAACGAGACCTTCTTATGGCAAAATGACAGAGAATGACAGCGCCTACAGAACAGCTACATATACAACAATAGCCATGACTGAAATAGTTATATATGTAATATTTATATTTTGTGTGTGAACTTTTTACTTTTTATTAACTTTTTTTATTAATTAATATTTTCCTTGGTTTTATTTTTCATAGCATTATATTTATTTCAACATAATATGTATTATCTTTATGGTAAATCGAGTTAAAAAAAAACTTTATCACGCTAAAATAAACACATTATTATTTTTAAATATAGGTGAAAATCTACCTAAGGGCCGGTTGTGTAATCAGTAGAAAATTTTGACCAAGGTAAATTTTTACTTACAGTAACTTTATCGTTTTTCGCATGGCCACACTGTCCCGCCCGATATTGCGAAATAATCATCAAATACGTACAATTGCATGCTTCATCTATGGCTTTATTTACCCCTGCGTTCGAAATCTGTCACCGTGCTGGCTAAATATCGTCGGTTAGGTAAATTTCATCACCGGATGAACTCTCATCACTAAAATAGCGGGATATTGGATGAATCATTGTCGAATACAGCAATTTTCAATGAATCATTTTGTGACAAATGCGTTTTGAAACAGCTGCGAAGAGTCCGCCATTTTTAACTAGCGATTGAACATTTTACCATCGGATATTGGAGAGTAAAATTAGGATCGGTTGTGTCTATTTACATTAAACGTTTGATCGTCGGTAAAAAATGAAAAGTTGTGATCCACCGATGTCTTCGTTTTGAACATTCATCCATCAGTTCTAAACGGACTGAACAATTCATGTTTTAACCTTTACCCATACCATGTTAAAAATATCATACGCAGCCATGCCGTCAACTAGTGTTATTGCAAGAAATTAAGAGTTTTTTTTAACACTTTAAATGGGAATAAAATGCTTTTACAAGCTTAAACGACTTTAAAATAATTAATGTCACAGTTAATATAAATATAACAAGAAATAATAAATATAATAATTAAATACGTTAATTTTATTATCAAACATTATTCTTGTAACGCATTCGTCAAAAGACCCATCTAACATGATCTTCATCTATATCTCTCATCATTAAAATTAATATGTGATCTTTTTCACGTAGTAAAAGTGGTATTTTTAATGCAGATAGCGTGTAATGCAACAATTTTACATAGCATTGAATTCAAAAATGATTCACTTTACATAATTGATTTTCCACTACTCATTTATAAGTGAAAATGATTTTTTTAGGACTAGGTAAAATGTAAGCTTTACATTGTGCATATTTATAGAAATAAGATTTAATTGGCTCGGTAGACTAATGTTACTGCATGGCTAGGGAAGAGTTAAGATACTTTATCAAAAAAAAAAAAATTCTAAATGATTTTAACGAGTTCTTTGTTGTATATACATTTTGAAAACAATGGTATTGCTAGGCTCGTGTAAATGGAACTAACTTTATCTTGGAGTCCATAGAAAATTAATTCCAACTGTTTGAGTACAATTAATACTTATAGTTGTGATAGTGCACTGTTTGTATGTTCGGTTTCTCACTATGCGTGCCGAAATCTGTACATCTTGCTATTGTGCTCGTATGACACATCGCGCCATCACCGAAGTGCGTGTTCAAGAGTATTTCATGCAGAACAACGGAGTGCGTGTTCTGAAGCCAGAAGATCTGTGGCTCCAGTGGACGAAGAAAATGGTCGTGCTTCTTCCTGGTTCTAGTTGGTCCTTCAGGCTCTATTTCTGTCCCTTTCCCAAATTTCTTCCACCCTTTTCCCAACGCCTTGTTTAAACAAATATATTACATGTTTTTAAAACGGGCTGTTACACACACTAATACACATTTTTGAATCCACGTGCACAATATTATGGATTTGATTTGTTTACAAGTACACATATAATGTGCAATAATTACTCTGGCCAATGTTTATATTGCGGTTAAAGATTAACGACAGCTATTATGTTGATTTACGGCATTGGGCGGCCAACCAAGACATGTCACTCGGAGGACTATGATCTTTAAATGCACACTGCGGCGGAAAAAGGTTAAATAAATTATTTAAAAGCAGGCTCTTGTATTATTGCTGCAAGGTCGTTTGCTGTTTTTATTTTTTACAAAACAAATTATCTGCATATTAATATCATTATATTACGTAAATGGCATGCTGGACGCCCCTAATTTAACTGAACTGATTGTATACCACGTTCCTGCGTGAAGTACCAGGTCGTCGGCATATACTCATTTTTAAAGGAATGCATTCACATGACATGGGAATGATTTTAGTCTTGTACATATATTTCGAAAAATGATTGTTTTTGATGCTGTTTTGAGTCAAATATACAATTATATTTTTATTTATTAACTTTGTTTTATTAACCACTTATCGAGTTTAAATACGTCTACCGGTTTCGAAAAATACAATTTTCTTCTTCAGAATGTCAATACTAACTAAAAACATATATTATTGTTTCTTTACCAGTATCTATTTAACCCTTCCCTAGCCATGCAGTAACATAGGTCTACCGAGCCAATTATATCGTATTTCTATAAATATACACAATGTAAAACTTACATTTTACCTAATCCTAAAAAAATCATTTGCACTTGGAAATGACTAGTGGAAAACAAATTATGTGAAGCGAATCATAATAAAAATAATCATTTTTTAATTCAATCCTATAGAAAATTGATGCATTGCATGCCATCGGCGTTAAAAATACCACTTGTACTACGTGAAAAAGATCACATATTAATTTAAATGATGATAGATAAAGATGAAGATCACGTTAGATGGGTCTTTTGACGAATACGCTACAAGAATAACATTTGAGAATAAAATGAACGTATTTAATTATTACATTTATTATTTCTTATTACATGTATAGTAACTATGGCATCAACTATTTTAAAGTTATTTAAGCTTGTAAAAGCATTTTATTCCCATTTAAAGTGTTATAAAAAAACTCAAATTTCTTACAGTAACACGAGTTGACAGCATGACCGCGTATGATATTTTTAACATGGTATGGTAAAGGTTAAAAAAAAAAATTATCACATAAAATATTTATTTCTTATATGAAATTTAATTATTTTTATATTTAAAAAAAAATAGTGTTTTCCGTAATGATCAATCAATTACTATACGTGACTACATTTGTAACGTCACAACTTATTTATAATAGAATGACAAGATAAGAATGTTTATAGAAGAAACGGAGAGACCTAATATCCAATTCACAAGTTTGTAAATGATTTAGATGTAAATTTGAACCATATTAAATAAATTGAATGCCACATTTGTCTAAATTACTAGTTGCGTTTATGACCTTGTCAAACCAGCCAAACGCATATTATAAATTGGTGACCTGAATATTTCAGAATTACGTAATTGTAACACAAATTCAGAGCAATTTTCCACTCGGTCGGTCCGACAGATTGCGGGGGGGGATCTTCCTCTTCCTTTTTCTCTTCTCCGAGCTGTCTTCCCTTTTTGCGAAGGTGCTCAAAAAATTGAAGGATCCGTTTCAGGCGAGTCTGTCCTAGATGTTCAGTTCCTGCAGTCTCGCCATCCGCGACATGTGTCTCCAGCACCACATTTCAATCCGTATTTTCTCCCTTGTTTTCAGGATTCATGATTTCGCATCATGTAGAATTTAGTTACAAATTAGAGATATACAAAAGCAATGAAATGACTACACGGAGGGGCGTTTCGTGGAGACGGCATCGAGAGAAGTGACAATCACGTGTGGGTCTTACGGATGGTTATGGGCGCATGTTATTGGGACCCGACGTCGGTACCGGGCGTGTTATTGCGGCTGTCAGGAGCTCGGGTATTGCGCACCGGTAAATGCGAGGTGCGTTCAAGGGTCGTCGGCAGTAATAAATGCGAGACGATAATCTTCACTTGCGGCTAACTATCTTCGTAACATAAATTAAACGCAGGATCATCATTGTCGTATACTGCAACTGACTTTTGAAACAGCTGTGAAGTGTCCGCCATTTTTAACTAACGTTTGACGATTTTACCATCGGATATTGGAGAGTAAAATTTTAGGATCGATTGCGTCTATTAACATTTTTTTTTTTTTTTTTGGCTTGAGCGTTGGTGAGGTTATGCATGTTATTGAGACCCGACATCGGTACCGGGCGTGTTATTGCGGTTGTCAGAAGCCACTTATATTACGCACCGGTAAATGTGAGGCGCGTTCAAGGTTCGTCGGCAGTAACAATGTGAAGGCGATAGACTTCCACAATTCTTTCACTAATTCTCCACTATTTAATGGATATCATTATTTTATATCTTGCATATAATACTTTCATTTTGCATTAGTGTCCAATTTTTTAAATATGAATTAAATATATTAATCATAAAGATATACATATAAAATCAATTTTATGCTTGGGTGCTTGAAGGTGCTTTATCCAACTAAGCTACAGCGACATTATTTTTAGCGACAATTTTCGACCCTATATGTTACCTTTTTGATATTAATACATTTAATCGTTCCATCATTCGACAGAGCCATCTACCTTATTTTTACAGAATCTCAAATACCTTTGAGTAAACTGATAGCAGACGCCAGAATTATCAATTCATTTTTATTAAATTTTGGACACATTGATACAACTTTATTATTTTTTAGGAGAACACATTCTTATTGTGAAGTTGTAATTATTCAGAACAGACGGTCTGTGCTATTTAATTGATTAAATATCCAGACCGTCTGTTGAAATTACAACTTCACATAGAATGTTCTCCTAATAAAAAATCCAATTTTTTATATTCCAAAACTCCTTCACCCTTGAAAATCCCACAACAGTACGTTGCAATGCCACCTGATACGTGCGCAATGCCATTCCACGGTCATAACAGTTGCTGGCACGTGAAACGTGACTCCTGACTGCCTATTCACGTCACATCGTCTTTGCTGCTGTGTATTTTCAAATACAATATATTCTCACATATGGCATTTTTTAAATATAATATTTTCACATTGTTCATCGTCTACAGAGCCGGAGGTCCATCGGCTCTGCGAGGTTTCAAAGTTGTCTATTTTTTTCTGATCATAACAAACACTTGAAATTTCAAATTTGTGTTTTATTTTCGCCTTTCCGGTACCAGAATCGATACCAGGCGCCTCTGAAATCTTTTCGAAATCAAAAATATTTGAAAGACGCAGAATATTGATCCCGCTGATCGAGCGCATCATTTTCTTGAATAAAATAAACATTAACACCGTTGTTTTTTGAACATAGCAAAATACTACGTAATTATGAAACAAACGGATCGCAAATCGGCAACATGGCGTATTCAAATCAATCTCTGTAAATAAAATAATAAAATGACGCTGTCATAATGTTTAATGCGGAACATCGTTTATGGTGTATGTAGGTACTTTGATTGATCTGAAAACATATTTATAAATATTATAAACTTGGTACTTTTATAAATTATTTAATTTTCGATAGATTAATTCAAATAACATTTCATTCCACAATATTAATGTAAGATATCGTAATCCTTGCAATGATGATTTCTCTGCAGTGCCAGCTACAGCGGCTGCACTGAATAATCAGATGCTTCTCGATAGTGTCGTCGGAATAATACCAGATTGTTTATTTCTCAATACTTAAATACAGACAATTACTAGTTGTAATTCGGACCAGAACGGTTCGGAGCTATCTTTTTCACAAGCTCATGCATTCGTTAACCATAGATATCACAATTAATATGATAAAATAGTTTTTCTGGTTATCAAAACCTTTCTGTCTGGCAAGATTGATGTAAAAAATAACATTTTTTCATATTTAGATATTGTTGAAAGTTAATTTACAATTAAACGCAGTTTGAAAGAATTTCTCGAATTTAAAACTGGATAAATGAAATAAATAAATATTATTTGCGAGTGAAAGCACAATTTTATCAATTCACGTGTAATATTAACTTTGTAATTAACTATTTGAAAAAATTAATTTATTATAAAAATAAAACACAACGTTGTTTACATCACACTACACTTTAATTTAAAAATTTTAACTTTTTTTTCGACGCTTTCAGCGTCTTCTTCAGTAATAAACTAAATCTTAAAATTAGACGATAGACTATCGACTACATTGTGTGGGGGGGGGGGGGGGGAAGGAGATATGATGGGGGTGTTTGTATGTTAAGTACATTGTTATTGTTAATATTAATCTCTACACTTTCTAGAATGTTTAATTTTCTCCCCTTTTTAGCATATAAATTATGTCATGGACGAAACGACGATCTTCTGATCTTGCGCGGTCTGCCATCTCCGAGTGTTGAATTCAGGTGTGGTGCATTCCTTCCAGGATAATCCACGCCATGTTGGTGGTGACGACTAAGCTGTGGCTGTGGGAGAGGCGGGGGTTCACGGTGGCGAAGGCCTTCCACCAGCTCACGGAGAAGCATCCCGACAAGGTGGCGATACACGCTGACGATGGGGACTGGACCTATCGAAGGGTATGCCATTTTGGTAAACTGTTTGTGGACTTCTTCTTTTTCTTAGACGATCGTCAATCTTCAGATTGTTGACCGTATACTATACATTTGGACTCGGCCAGGGGTCAGCAAACCGCGGCTCTTTACACAGGCATTTGTAACTCTTCAACTGTAGCATGAAATATTTTAATAAAAGATTCTCAGCCATTCTTACAATCTTTGGTTATTCTTTTCAATGCTAACAAACATTCTCTTCTATAAATCAAATAAAATGTAAGTAAAGAACCAAACTACATGTAAAAAAACAAGTACTTACTTGCCAGACATAGTATGCAAAGTTACTTAGTTAAACAAGAATGTAAACAAGGATGGTTAGCCGATCTCATTTTCTTCAGCTATATAACAATCATATTTGCCTGTACCTACACGGCGACAGGCCGCCGCTGTGACGTCATTGTTTTCCTAAAATCTATCCCACGGGTTTTTTGGCGCCACGCCGATGATTACAGCTTTAAATTATTGACACGTGTCAATTATGTGCGATACAGCCGCCATTCTAACTAGTAAACTTTACAAAGTTAAAAAAGTGTTTAATTATTTATATTTCCTTATTTTATGAGTAGATCATTGAGCTACTGAAGCTAGTGATGAGAAAAAATGCTCCTTTTGACTCACTGGTGTGATTGTGATTGTTATTCGATCATATCAGTGATTGAAAGCTGTGACTGTGATCACAGATTCATTACTATTGCGCACGCGCTGCACCATATCACAATATATATATATTTTTTAAAAACTAATTTAGAGCATATTTGTTTGTATAATTAAATATTTATTTGCGTAAAAAACATATTCTAGCATAAATAATTAATATATATCTAATTTAATATCACGACAGAGAGAATGAGAACGCAATGAAATGTGAGTTTATTTTTCGGGTCAAATTCTCAGCGTTTCGGGTCAAATACGTAAAATGTAAATCTACTAAACGGGGGTGATCACGAATTATAACGTCATTCTTTCATGAATATTTTCGTCTCAAATGCGCATGCGGCGAATCACGGTTCACAACCAAATATAAATAAAATTAATCACGAATCACGATATTCCCAGATATTCAATCACTGTTAGTGAGTGCGACTCAAAGATATCAGTGATTTACTCACGGTTCGTGATTTCGAGCTCATCACTGACTGAAGCTTTATAACTCTCATACATTATATATACTTCAAAGAGTAGCCCACGACCGTATTGTGAACTTTTGAGTTTTAAATAAAAATCTTGATTTTATCTCGTTTTATTGCGTTATTAAAATTTATAGTGAATTAATTTCTTTCCACCTCTTAATCATCATCATCATCATCATCATAGCCGGTTGAGAGAAGCTGCGATCCTTCCTGTACGAAACACTGACTGCCACCAGATCCTTAATCATTGTCTTCCATGGTGCAGATCGCTGGTTACATACTTAATAAATGTTCTCAATTTGCAATCGACAAGTCCATGACCTCTTTCTACCATGCGGCGTAGTAGACTGATAAGAGTCTGCTGATATCTGTGTTCTGATGCAGACTGAGCCCGCGGTACACTATAAAAATTAATCTGTTTTTTGAACTTTGCCTACTGAAAGCCACGAGAGTGTATTACGTGATAATTAAATGAATTTGATCTATTTTAATTCGATCACAACGCGCCAATTTCATTGATCGTACCAAAAAGTGATCCAAAGTCGAGCGTTATTTTAAAAATTAATTTATTTTCGTATCTTTCAAGCTTAGAAACGTGTACAAAATTTAATAAAAATAATTCTGGCGTCTGCTAACAGATTACTCAAAGGTATATTATGAGATTCCGTAAAAATAACGTAGATGGCTCTTTCAAATAATGGAACGATTAAATGTGAAAATGTAAATCGTGCATTTTCTCGACGAAAATGACTATTATTTATATGAAACCATAGCGAGAACGATGCTGGAACGTTTTGGATCAGCACAAACGCTTGGAAACATATTGTTTACTGACGAAGCACATTTTCATATCGATGGCTATGTTAATAAACATAACATGAGACTTTTTTTTTGTGGGGATACCTTAAATCGAGAGTTAATACTCGAACAATTCAGGCCCTAAAAGAAAATATGCGCCGTGAAGTTTCTGCCGTTGAAACGACGCTTTGCTCTCGCGCGTGTTCGCAAATTTAAGAGTCCGATTGCAAGAGTGTCCTGAGAGGAATGGACGGCATTCAGACGATATTGTTTATAAAACGTAAAATTAGCATCGTTAAACTACATTTCGTGTAAATAAAATATGAGAATAACATTGTAGTTTTGTATTTTATTTAATATCTCCTTTATAACATTTAAAAAAAAAGAACTGTATTTTTTTATAATAATTCAAAATAATGGTTAATTTAAATTAAATTTAAAGACACGAACAAACGACTGAAGACGTAGTGTCTATTCCTCGTGTTCGAGAAGGACTTCCCTTCATTATAGTACAGCCCGAGTCCAATCCTGGATCCACCAGCTCAGAGGCCACCGCGGTTAAAACAATAAACTCGGAATGTATGTCCAATTATCATATCTCTTGAATTTGGACTTATCATTTATCATGACCCACATCGGATTTGTGGTCAAATTATCATATCATACGGTCAAAGATGTGTACGAGTATATGTCATACCAAAGAAATATTCGCGGTTGGAATATATGCATTTGACAGACGCTATCGGAAACTAATAAATATTTTATTGAAGAATTGATCCATTGCTAGGAAATATTATTTTAGCAATATTTTAATATTATCGAAGAACACACAATTACTGGATTTTTACCCACAAAGGCACTGATTGACATTAAACAAATATCAGATATCTCACAGAGAGACAAAGCTATTTTTTTAATTACGTTTAATAGAAAATATATGGAAGTATGGGGGGTAATTACAGGGCTTATACGACTTTATACATACAGAGTGGACCAAAAAAAGAACATTTCGTAAAATGTGATATAATTACATCAAAGTTAGTTTAACTATATCAACAATACTTTAAATAGTTTACTTGTTTACTTCGACAGTTTTGCCAGTCGCCAGAATGACAAAAATCACATCGATCAAAAATTTGCGATTCGAAAAACGTCGGGGTGCTAGGCAAATGATCAGAGTTTCAAAACAAAGCCTGGAGTATAGCTAGACATTACAGCGTAACTGGAGCTCCATCTCACGCAGACAGAAATACAATCAACCTTCTTCGTCGTGAGAATGTTAATTTCATCGAGCCAGGCGTGTGGCCACCGAACAGCCCAGATTTAAACCCAATAGATTATGCAATATGGTGGTGTTTAGATGATTTCTGATTAGCTAAATATTGTGCGAATTTTTTTTATTTAGAATTATAATTAATTATATTATGTTTTGAAATAACTCATATGTTGCGAGATGTTCTCACTTTTTTTGGGCCAATCTATATATATATATAAAGTTCACTAATTCTCATAGTGAAGACATATATGCCGTTTAAAAAGAAAAAAAATGAATTATCAAAATTGGTCCATAGATGGCTATGGCGTAGTGGTACTCGAAGCGAGACCACATACTAACATATATACAACTTTCAAAAATTTGATGAATGTGGATATTGAGAGGTGAGAATCACTTAAACCAGCCGAATACAGGTCGTAAACCATGCAGTTACCCATGTTTCCGCACATAACGTTTTATTGCAGATGTCTGCTTTCGCGGCGCGATTCGCGGCCGGGCTGCCCCGGGGCTCGTGCCGGCGCGGCGCGCCCGTGGCGCTGGCCCTGGGCGCGCGCGCCGGGCCGCGCCTGCTGGCCGCCTGGCTGGGGCTGGCCGAGCGCGGCGCCCCCGCGGCGCTGCTCCCGCCCTCCGCCAGGCGGGCCGCCCTCCGGCACGCCCTGAAGGCGTCCAAGGCCGAGACGCTGGTCTTCTCGGACGACACGGCCGAAGGTCAGTGCTCGGAACCATGTTTTATTTATTTATGCGTGCGGGGGTAGCGATTCAAAGTCACCCCCAGGTGACCTACGACACCGGCGACTCTTCGTCCGTTGTCTTTATTTTGATTTTTTTGTTGACGTTGTGAAGTTCAAATTCCAACATAAATATTTATTAATTAATTGTTCATAACATTCACTATCGATGTGTTCACTATTTTATAATAAATCCGGCTCGAAGGACCAAAAATTGACATTGACAGATTATAAGTCCGAACGACCGACGGGATGGGAAGGAATGTGAGAGACGGATTAAATAGATTAGGAGGAATTCTAATTATCGAACATAACAAAGAGACTCAATTCACCTGACTATGGTTAACGTCCTTGATATGATGATGATATCTCCGAGGACTAACCAAGATTACTGGCTCAATAATGGCTAACAGCGTTCCTGGATTGAATACCGATAATAGACAGATTTATTAATTTGCCTTGACACCATTAAATCTTTATTTTTTTGAATTCCAGCAATTAGCGAGATTTTGGACGAGCCAGAGATGAATGGTGTTACCCTCGTCCAGTACAGCATGAATGAAACCAATAATACTCCGCTCGTAAGGGGTGCGGTCTTTATAAAGCCCGAAGACGACACCGTATCGGCCAAACCGAACCTAGAAGAATTGGCGAAGGGACATTTCAAAGAGAGTCTCATCTATATTTACACCAGCGGAACAACTGGCCTACCAAAGGCAGCCATCATTACAAATTCAAGGTATCTAGTGATTCTCCATTATATTATATTAGATACACTCGAACTCGCACAAAATACAATAGCAAAATGTACAAAAACACTAACAGCCCCGCATAGCAGAACGATAATTCACAAGGCATCTTATCGTTTCCGCACGACATGAAGAGCTCGGTGGCAGTCTAACGCACAACTGGTTCAAAATTACAAAAAAAATAGAAGGGGGCAATAGGTAGGTAATGGAGAGGATCTATTCTATATGATCCATAAATCATAAAGATCGAACACATTCTTTGTTTAATGTATATTTAATGCTCAGAGCAGAATTACCTTTACAGCCATATCTCTGGAACGCAAAAGCAAAATCTCATCATTACCAGATAAATTAACCTCAAAAAATGACGATTCAGTTTGTGTCAAGTTGTTTATTTCATTAAGGATAGCGATGTTAGAAGAGCGAGTCGACAGGTGGTCGGCGCCAGTGAACGATTAGGTCTCAGATATCGGGATACAGGTGTCGCTGGTATCGATGTTGGCTGGGGAAGGCGGTTAATTTAATTAAAACGCCAGTAGTACAAGGAATAAATCAGATTCTTGCAATGTGATCGTCAATCTTCGATTGAAGACGACACACGAAGAAGAGATTCAATTCACTGAGCATGCCAAACCGTCCGTTATTAACTATTGTGGCAGAGGAGATACTGATTGACTTGAGAAATATTTAATATGTACATCATCGTAAACTTAATTTACGAAAGTGAACAAAAGATTTTTACAATTCTTCAGCCACATTACGCGTCAAAGTGAAGGTATCCTGAGCACAAATTTGAGTAGAAGAAGCCCTGGAAGAGTGCCACAGCGGTGGGGATAGATGAGAGATCGTTGAGTCAGCTGCGAGGACTACCCAGGATCGGGCCTTGTGGAGATGCATTACGAGCCAAGTCTCGTGAAGGAGGAAAGAAGGAATACATACGTAAGTACACGCGGGTTTTTGCAATGCCCGACAGTCACTGCGTTCCATTAGGATGCCAAAGAGGAAAGAGCGTCGGTTCTCTGTGTCCTCGGCCCACCTACCGTCGGTTCCCACTCGGTCCCTACTGAGTGAGCGCCTGTTGGTGTAGACTTGGTGTGCATCCCGGCTATCGCGCTTCGTTGGACCTCTAATAGGTGGCACCAAGATTTTGGTGTGAGACTCGGATTAAACGCAAAGGTCACCAGTGTTGCTGATAGCTTCAAATCAGTTTGGAGGTTACGAAATGTATTATGCGATGAGGATGATGCTCTCTTCTTCTTCTTTTCCTGTCACATCACTTTTTGTGGTTTTGGCATGGAGTACTAGGGGCAATGTTAGATTTTTTTTTAAATCTGGAGACTAAGTTAGGTTGGATTAGGTTAGGTTATACTGCATGGTGTAGCGGGCAGACTTTAAGTTTGTTTAAGTAGTATTCAGCTTTAACACGGGAATTACAAATTATTTATTTTTAAATGCGTTTTTGAATTGACAAATAACTTCATTCTTTACAGGAAAATGGCTTGTCTCCCATCACATTTGTTTTATAGCTTTTCTCAGTCAGTTTAAGTTCGATATTTAAATTGTAAAGTTCTGGTGATAGATATACGCTTAACGTTTACAGATTTTTATATTTCTCTCTTCTTTTTCTTTTTATTTTCCTGTCACATCATTTTTAATGATTGTATCAATAAGTACTAGGTTAGGTTGGATTCGGTTAGATTTGGTTAAGTTATACTGTACGGTGTTTGATACGTGGGTATGTCGCGCGTATGTATCTATATGTTCGTGTGGACTATGACAGACAGCAAAGCGGCAGGCAATATACAATGAAGTTATAGATATATAGGCTCACGATTTAGATATACTGAATTTATTCGAAAGGTTCGATTATATATCTAACTAACTCGATGATGCGGAGTGTGACGGTGCTGAAGAGAGAATGCACTAGGCGCCATGCGCGGTTCTTTGCGTAAGAGCTCGTGCTGCCGGAACCTTTCAGTGCGTGACAGAAGGCATCATCATTTGTCCTGCCATTTCATTTTGGATCTACGTATTCTTCAGCGTGCCTCGTGTAGATGCCGTAAGAACAGCTAAAAATTAGTCCGGAGCTATAAATGTCTCGATTAACTCTTGTAACTTTTGTTCTAGATACATGATGGTAACCTCAGTGGCCTTCCAAATGGCACAGCTGAAGCCCGAGAGAGACGTACTGTACTCTCCTCTTCCTCCACACCACACGGCTGCGGGAGTCCTGGGTGCGGGACAAGCGCTGGTTATGGGAGTGACTGTTGTTCTCAAAAACAAGTTCTCTGCTTCCAATTTCTGGAACGATTGCGTCAAGTATAATTGTACAGTAAGCGATTTCTTTATCTGCATAGCGTAAATAATGGGCATAGTCTGCGTGGAAGAAAAGATATGTTATATTTTCTCTTATTGTAAACCTTTTTTCTTCTTCTTCTTTATATAATACATTTAATTAATTTATTTTTTATTAATATAAGATTTCGACAGTATACATAAACATAATAGAACTAACACAAAAATGATAGAAAGGGTGGAGAGGTTTAAACTATTGTTGCGGTGTTTATAGGTAGAATGATTGGTCAAAATTGAAATTGTGGTAGTTCATAAAAAGAACTTTAATGTTGAAAAAGTCAATTTCTCATTATGGTATTTGCACGAACGGCGAATGAACGAATTTAGTATGTAAGATGTTCTACTTCTATGAATGTGGAAGAGTGCGGATTGCCGGGTCGATCTAGAATGGTGTGTAGAAGGATATTAATTCGAATTGGCTGAGATACTTTAAAGATAATTATTTGGTCAGCACGTGTTCTTCGATATTCTAGAATTTTCATATTGAATGATAGATTAGATCTAACATTGAGATGTCGAAGAAACGTATTTTGTATTCGTTCTAATCTCGCAATATGTGTATGTACTTTGCCATGGGTTTCAGATTTGGTGTGCATGCGCCAAGCGTCTGTGAACGAATGCGTAATACAGTGTTTTGAAGCAATACGGATTTTGTAAGTGTTTGCAGGTTTCAAATATGAATCCAAGCATTCTATAGACCTTGGAGGTAATTTGGTCAATGTGATTCTTGAAATGGAGGATTCTTCCTAGGATTATTTTATTTTCTAGCTGATAGCTGTCTATTGTGTGAGTAAAATTAATGCTTTGTGGTATGACATATTAGATTTTTTAAAATGCAATCACTTTGTATGAAACCACGAATTTTATTACATGCCAACCGGTTTCGCTTAGCTCAAGCTTCGTCGGGACGTATTTATAGGGAGATAGAATATAAAATTACTTGTGAACATGGCGGGATAAGATCCCGTGGATAGTATCGATTACAATAATGATTAGTTGACGCAGCCCGAATTGAATTCAGGAAGGAAATAATGACATTCACCTCCAGTTGACTAGCACGTTTTTTATGAAGAACCGAGATATCACTGCACTTCCGGAGCTGTTGAGAACACTACCACTTCGCGGTCATTACGCACGGCGCTACTTTCGAACGGTAAAAAAAAACAACACAGATCTTGAGACAGTTCGATGTCAGAAGGCAATCTGTCTCCCCGTCAGCGAAATCCCTAAGTAATTAGTTGGCCAGAGCGGGACAGGTGGAAGGACAAAATGCACAGGGAGTAGGTACTCGACATGCGTCAACATAGCATATCTAAAATTAATGTTTTTTACGTTTTTTTTTGTACATTTTTACATTTATGATGATGATGTATCTCTAGGATGATCATGTATCAAGGTGGACTATTGTTTAAGGGTTGTCCAAGTGTTTATTAATTTTTTTTTAGGTTAATTGATGACTTCTTTAACTGTTGCCATTTTTTGGAATGTTTGGTTTAGATATACATATGTTACACCATCTCATTTATTTGTGTTTCAGTGGGAAAAACCGTTAAGATAACAAATCATTTTTTTCAAACAGTTTAGTGATCACCCAGTTGATGTGGACGTTTTAATTTGTTAGTTATTTTCAGGTGGCCCAGTATATCGGAGAAACTTGCAGGTTTCTCCTGCTGGCTCATGAAAAGGCCGGTTGCCAGCCGGTCCCGGAGCACCGGCTGCGACTGATGATCGGAAACGGACTCAGGGAGACCTTGTGGAAGAGGTTCCAGGACACTTTCAGGATACCGAAGATTTACGAGTTTTATGGAGCCACCGAAGGGAATACAAATATGAGTAAGGAATTTTTTTTTTGTTTAAAAAACAGAAGGTGGTGGAATGGTATTGCAACACGGCATGGTTGCCAACCAAAGATCATGCAGCCAACAGTAAAATATAAAATATCCACACACGGCGCCCTCATACACCTCTTAAAGGCAACAAGAAGACAACACACAAAAACAAAAAAAGGTAGCTTCCTGCAAAGTCCGGCCAATATTAAACCGAAGGTTTTTTGAACAAGAATTGAAAGGGCGAAATGTTCTCTCCCCCTTTTTCTAAATACTTGGCCGTCTTAAAATCTCCCAGCGAGACACCCATTCATCTACGAACTCCCGGAATAGTCCGAAATTCCTATCGTTCCTCATGAACATATCCTCTCTGGCGTCTCCACTATGCGCTAAACCCCGCCCCTCACCACCCTAACTCCTACTAGGTTTAAGGGGTGGAAATCGCTTCTGAATAAGTGTATAGTTGCATTATTTTTTTTTTATTCTGTAGAACTGTATCAGGAGAATAATGGACACACGCATACTTTTATTATATTAAAAATATGTGCTGCCATCCCATTGGCATTACTCCAAACTAAACGGTGGGACAAATTTTTTAAACTACCTTTTTCTTGAAAATGTATTTATTTAAAAAAAATAGACACGTCACATCAATATTTTTAAACTAAATTAAACGCTTGCGCTATGAAAATATGACTAACTTGGTGGTCCCCCGAACGATGGATGCTCAAATGTTGTCTTGATATGTAAGTTTTCGTTTCAAATGTCGCGTGACAATAGCCTTGAAGATCGATTGAAATAATTCTCAGATACGTGTGCCGTACCACCCCTGCACATATATTTTTTTTCCTACATATTTCTTCCTCTTTAGTTTTCACGATATACTAAAAATTTGTACCAACGTTCTTATGTATTACAGTTTATTCGTGAGCTTCTCAAAAAATATTTTTAGTGCATGAAAATACTATCGTTGAATTTTTAACGTTCTGGGGGAGCCTCTGGTAAAGCATATTCTATGTTAAATGAGATATATATGTAGCGACCATAATTCAAATCTGCCGCCATCTCAGTCGGCATCGACGCTGGCGACAGCGCTGCCGGCTGCTGCCACAAGTCTGGCTCAATTCACCACCAGACACTCTCTCCAGTTTCAGCGTTTCACAAGGGCGGTCTTGCCGGCTCGCCTTAGCCGAGCAAGACCACCAATTCATTTCATTTCATAATTTCCCTACATCTTCATTCATTGTATTCTGTTTTAATCGCATTTATCATTTGTCACAATAAACTTCAACACGCGCCAATCACACATGTATATCATTTAACCACTGTCCTAACCCCCAAATATACTTACCAGAGGACCAGTAAGACTATGATGTCAAACTGTCATTATTATTTTTTTGAGTTACATTTTAATGCATTGATTTAAATTTTGAATATTGTTTATGTAAATTCCTTCGATAGCTGGTCGCCAGGTTTCCGATTAACAATAAGCACACGCATGTGATATATGAACTGCACTAACCTTTTCAATTTCGCCGTCTCTCTGGTCCGATGTTGTTGCTCATTCAGCCGGCTCGTCTTCTTTTGGATTTCGACCGACCGAAGCGCGCACTGGTCGAAGCACGGGATGTAATATGAATGACGCCTGTCGATTACTGTCTTCTTATCTGTCCGAAAAAAAAGGTGGCATAACCTCAAAATCAATTCTCGTTCGTGCGACCCTCACGGGCCAGATGTCGCCGTCACCCAAATCACGTGTCTCTAAGGCATCCATCAAAAGTAAAGAATCCCCAGTGACGGCATCGTCACTTACGTCATCTTCTCAACTTTCCGAGCCGACGAAATAAGAAGGGTAGAAAGAAATGCAGAGAGAAGGGAAACATCTTATTTCCTGAAAAGATCGTTCATCGTGTAATTAGATTTAAAACAAATTGCAGTAAATCGTGCCCAATTGATTGAATAATAAATGGCTTCGCTGGCTGCAGCTAGAGCTGAGCTGCGTATTGTGACAGCTCCGAGTGAAAAATTAACCTGAACCGCGCGCACTGCCAACCAACGGGCATTGTTCGTAATTACTGAGGTAGTTGGCATTGAAAATAATGACGTGGCAATTTCGAACGTGAAATTAGTTTTTTATTATATTATTTATGTATTATTAACATTACATTTTATTAAAAAAAAATAGTCTTGGTGTACTTTGCACGAAGCTTACTAGTATTATCTGTAACTCAACACTTGATTTTACTTTCAGTAAACATATCATCCCGTGAAGGAGCAATAGGATTTGTTCCACGTTTCGCATCCTTCGTTTCACCAATAATATTAGTCAAGTAAGTGCCCTTTATTACCATTACCTGGCAGTGATTATTATTATTATGAGCTTGCTTTTAAATAATCGAGTGGTTTGTATCTTGGCTAAATGTACAACATTGCGCGAGGGTTATTTTTTACAATTTTTTTCTCATTCATTTATTCCACATGAGTTTTTTATATAAAAAACTGCATAAAGAGATGGTACCCACCCTTACCCGGAACTGTGGAAGTGTCATCACTCGTAGAGAAAAGATCTCATCCATGCATCCTCTTACACGTCCCATACTTTTTCTTTCGTCACCTTTCTTGCTCTTCCTATTAAAATTCTTCCGTACAGTTTACCAACCGAGCTCAGTAGACTAATTGCTCTATAGTTTACCACATTCCATTTACGACCCTTTGGCTTTGTAGAGAGGCATGACAGTCCTCCTCCAAACATTGATTGAAGAGCGTACGAAGTCACGAGATAACTTGACCACCAGCCTTGATATACTCAGCAGCAACGTTATCATACCCCACAGCCTTACCATTCTTCATATCTTTTATTGTACACTTTATTACTTCCATACTTTCCTTTCCTTTCTTTCACACCAGGTTTAACTTTTGAGTATTCATCCCCATTTACTATCAAAAAATAACGCCACGCATTTTTCTTTTCTTTAACAACATTCTTATATATGGTTGCCCTACCCGCATGTTATGAACTTTTTTAATGCGTATTTAACACAATTTTGTGACATATTTTACCTGGAAAACCTCTGTTAAAAATATGAAACCAATTAATATCTGATATCAAAATAATTATCAAATATTATATCAATTTGACTTTTGTCGGTATATTTACTTTATTTAATACTATCAGTGGTTTTACACGTGACGGTAGAACTTACTAGAGAATTTGATTCAGATATCAAATTCAAATGTGTACTATGTATACGATTAGATTGTAGTATTTGTATGTATTGACTTACTTACACTAGTATTACATAATACATAATATTATCTTTATCTTCTAAAGCTAGAAAACATTTTAATGATACTGATAAGTACTACAACATGATAACTGTTTGGATTCAACTGCCCACATTCCATGGTCTTATTATTTTTATCAACACATCCCGGAGAGGTCATCTGTAATGTCAAGGAACCTCGAACACAATCCGTTCCAGGTCCCCAAAATTTAACCTAAGTGCCTGTTTCAGAAGATCAATCTCAGCAACATCTTCTTTCCTAAACAAATTAGTTTCCATAGCACCCATTTAAATTTCAAAGATTTGCAAAGACAGCTATTGGTTGAATCTTAATATAAATGGCGTAGGGCAAAAACAACTGACACCAATTTTAAATGATTAAGATGAAAATGAGCAAAGTTTGACTGTTAATAAACTAATACAAAGCGTAAAACCTATACGAGAAGAAAACTGCAATAAAAGATAGAAAGAAAACAAAAAAAGTGATAAAACAAGCAAATGTAATTTCGATAATTGAATGTTTTCATTTGTAACTAGTATTTAACGTCTTAGGCGCCATAAACATATAGAAGACGGTTGTCATGGTTGAGAACATGACTCAAGTCTATGTTTATTCCCATCGTTCTTGTACGTGGCGATTTATCATTTGAATTCGAACTGTAAATCCTGCACCGATAGGTTCCAAATGAACGAATTGCGGGTCGCGCGTCCCGTGACATGGAAATTCAACAATTCCGGTTGCAAATTGGAATCACCGCAGGGGTAGGGAAGGGAAGTAGGGAAACCGTGGTACAGGATGAGGGGATAAGGGTTCTAGTCGAAGGACCAGTGATCTCGGGAACCGCAATTCGGAAGGACTGCTCACCTTACCTTCTACATGACGGCTCCGTAATACCTGCAGTCGCCGCCGAGATCACACAAATGCCACGCGGATGAGCCGATCTCCGGTCCCACTTGAATACGGCAATGTCACAAGTTCACTAGCGGTACACAAACAATACGTGATCAAAACACAAGATCACAAAATACAGTGCTAGTGCACTGGAGCTGAAATGTCCACACCGCGAATGCTATCGCGATGTCGAGATCGAACAAATACCACAATTCGCACTGACAAGACGAGCATGAGGAAAGGTATAGATGGGAATTTGGATGCGGAAATGTGTCAATAATATGGGTCGCGGCCGATTCGAGAAGACGCGCCAAAAGTATGTTTACGAATTCGGAACAGTCTGTTTAATGTTTTTACTTTATTAAGCTTGTCATTTTTCTCTAAGTGTCGCTTTTTCTGAACTGGATAGTCTTCCATATTGAAACATCATAAATATTACATTATTATTAAACACGTTCAGGTCATTAATTCCAGTTCACAACTGCTACACATATTAGGGTAATCCAGGCAGCAACATGCCCAAAGAACGAAAGAATTCTTCTTCTGAATGTTGTAGAGAGCCTTTCTTTAGTGCGGAGTTCCTGAAGAATGGTATACACAGCATATAATGCCAACACCGCATCTTGCGCGTCGAGTATACTTCTCTCTTCTACAACAACTAAAGGAGAATGAGCTTTTCAGTGTGAGAACCATCCCATGTTAGTAATGTTAAGTTTCGGCAGAGAAAATGGAGCGCCACCTCTTCTGTTCCGACACAATTCTGGTCGACTATTGAAGCTTCTAACGAGACTACTATACCAGTATGTGATTTACCTGGTAATGCGAAGTCTTTCGTGGAAGTTCTATATTTCTGGTTCCATATACCATTCTCAGCTCATTCATTCGTTCAACAAATGATTCGATTTCAAATGTCAGTGATTTTCCCATCATTTTCAAAAAATATTACTCAATAGTACACAACACGAATATTAGATATAAAATAAGTTGACCGTTTTTGGTACACAGATAAAAAAAAAAAAACTCAATAGTGTCCAGGAATCAAACGCGTATAATATGCGAAATAAAAAATAAAATCCGAATCATTCTTTAAGAATGAGGTGTGCAAAATACGCAGGGGCGCATATTACACAAGCAAATATGGCATATAATGTATATTGTTATTAAACACAATTAACAACACTTGTCACAAAATCTCCATTATATGTTCATTATTTTTTTGAAGTCATCTTCTTCATCAATGGTGTTTCTGTTTCAGGTGTAACCGAGTGACAGGGGAGCCAATAAGAGATTCCATGGGACTCTGCACGCCGTGTAAACCCTGCGAGCCTGGTACGCTTTCTACTACTTCTTCATATCACCTTAGCAGGTCTTTTTAAATGGAAATGTTTACAACTCTCAATAAAATGACATACGAAGAAGTGTGACAGTGCGTATATTATATATTTATTTGTCAATACACAAAGAAAAAATAATAATAATATCAGAAACACAAAAAATTGTAATAATGTAGTCCTATAAAGAGTTAAATTTACAGCAAAAATATCGACTATCTCTGCATATTCATTCCCCTTGAGACTGTGAAGCTAGCTAGTGCATGAGTTCCGACATTACCACTGTAATAAAACAATGAATTGTGTCTCGATAACCTCAATGGTGCGTGAAAGTCGAGCAGACCAACAATCAGAAATAGAAGGTCGGTCGTCGTACGTCTCACTGATAATTTTAAAACAATTTCAGACGGCAAAGGAGATAATCATAATTGATATCTTTTAATTTAAAATGAATGAATCTTAAAAACTTTCTCTGGATTCTTTCAACCGCCGTCGAGTGAACAATGAAGTGAGGCGACCACGTAACCGAATTACATTTTACCCGAGGTCTGACTAGAGAAGTGAAGAAGACTTTATATTTGTGCAGGTCTGAAAAGTTTTTTTACAGTTCGCAAAACAAATCTCAACATTTTATAATAATAATAATAATAATGTTGCCTTATTTGAAATAAGTGTTTAATGAGCCGGTAGATATTTTACATTGTTGATTAATAATAATCAGCAAATATAAATTAAAAATTATAAAATTATCTTACGTACAAACATTAAAATTTGTCAATGTTATTTTTATAATATTACATATAACGATAATGACACTTTAGCTTTGACATTTTCAAATTAATGTACATAACCATCTGATACACCACTGAACCGGTGTTGCACTGGTATTAACCACCTGCACTCATCTAAACCACTTGTGTCGTCCTCTGTAAAAAGATACCCCTACATGCCCTTTACTGTACCCTTAGAACTTTTTATATGTACATACATTTACTTGCGAACAGGGTTTTTTTTTAAAGAAAAAAAAAATGCTGGAATTCAAACCATGAGAGCGCTAATTTCATCTGGTTTATAAAAATGTCACATTTTATAATTTGTGTGAATTGCATATAAAAGTATGGATTTTAATTATGTACGAACATTATTTTCATCTAATTTCTTTTAAAATATTATTATAGAAAGATATACATATATAATCAATTTTATAGATAAATATACTGTTGTTCCTACCGGGACTCGAACCTGAATCTTTTTCCAATCCGGGGAAGGTGCATTATCCAACTATGCTACAGCAGATAGTACCTTTGTCGACAAATTTTCGAATTCATATGTTACATTTTTCAAATTAATACATCTACCGTTTCATTATTTGAAAGCCATCTACTTTGTTTTTACAGACATCGACAAAGGTACTATCTGCTGTGTAGCCGTAAATACTTCGATAGCTAGTTCTGGGTTTTCTATAGGTAATGTTGAATATAGTAATTCAATCTATACAAATCCAAAATACACCAATCTTTGTGAACCTGGGCTGGTAGACGCCGATGTCGCTCTCCTTGTAGTCTGGTGGTCCTTAACTCTGCTGGCCAGCCATCGAAACTTTCTCATAATAAAAAACCGTAAATACAATACAAAATGTTTTTATATCGCCGCCGTCAAAAAGTCCGTCGGTACCGAAAAACTGTCTCTTTCAGTAGCAGCTTCGATTTTGGTTTTGTTTTTAAATCTACACAAATAGAATACACATATTCAAAATTTTACACCAGGCCTACCTATCGGAAGTATAAAAGCGCGTAAACATGCTGTAGCATAGTTGGATAATGCACCTTCCACGGATTGGAAATAAATCCAGGTTCGAATCCCGGTAGCAACAACAATATATTTTTCTATAAAATTGATTATATATGTATATCTTTCTAATTAATACATTTAACCTGTATTTGAAATATCACACAGCTATGTTCTGAATAATTACAACTTCGCAATAAGAATGTGTTCTCCTTAATAATATATAAGATTTAATGAATGTCCCCTCCCTTTAATCGATCTATACCAAATTTTGCACCCTTACTTTTTAGAACCGTGTTCAAAACATAGGCACCCTCTCCCTTACCAAATTATCTCCTACTCACAATATGTGTATTATATTGAATATTATCAGACTACATAGAATGTAAAACTCTTCTTCTTGAAGAACTACATGAATACAATTTGTCTTCAACGTATTTCAGGGCTTCTTCTCGGTAAACTGAACCAAACCAAGCGACTATACGCCTTTACGGGCTACGTAGACAAGGAAGCAAATGAAAAAAAAATGATGCGGGACGTTTTTCAAAAGGGAGACTGCTACTTCAACTCCGGAGATATTCTAGTCATGGACGATTTCGGTTTTTTCTACTTCAAGGACAGAACTGGCGATACATTTAGGTGTGTTTTTTTAAAATTATTTATTCTCAATCTAATGCACACATAAGTATATATATATGCAGCGACCATAATTCAAATCTACCGCCATCACAGATGGCATCGACGCTAGCGACAGCGCTGCCACAAGTCTGGCTCAATTCACCGCCAGGCGGTCTCTCAAGTTTCAGCGTTTCACGATGGCGGTCTTGCCGGCTCGCCTTTGCCGAGCAAGACTACCAATTCATTTCATTTCATAATTTCCTACATCTTCATTCACTGTATTCATTTCTATCTGTCTTCATTGTTTTTATCATTTGTCACAATAAACCTCAACACACGCGCCAATCACACATTTATTTCATTTAACCACCGTCCTAACCCCCAAATATATATATATATATATGTTTTAATATAAACACAATTATTATTAATATTCTCAAACCTTTATTTTGCGATACAGTAATACCTCGCATGGTCCAGGTAATCCCGGAATAAATATATACAAAAAATGAAAACAAGTTTGAAAAAAAAATTCTATTATTCTAGTATCTGTCACGTACATGGGTTTGAGTTCCATCAGATGTGATTTCTGAATTTATCTTACTTACTTACCATCACGCTGTTTTCCCGCGGTGGTGGTAGGCAGGGAGGATTGAGCGCCACACCCCTCTGTCCTGACACACAATTTTCGCCTCATCCACATTCATACATCTTCTCGTACAAGCTCGCCGATTGTTGAGGCTCCTAACAGGACCATCTAGATGTCTTCTATCTTTGGTGCCATCAACACTTGCGTCATATATCTTTTTAACATTCTCTCCTCATTCATACGTTCCATATGACCAAACCGCCAAGTGATCCTTTATTAATCTTACTCATTATACTAACATCATCTTTACATTCTTTCCATATTTCTTCATTCTTTAATCTGTCATAAATAAATTTGCCACATATACGCCCAAGTGGATCTCATTTCCACTGCATTTGGTCTACTGGGACTCCATTGTACACCACTAGTCTTCCCGTTAGATATAATTCCATTCAAAGCGCCGTTCACTTTATTCCTTGCAATCACCCTCCTTTCGATATCTTTCTCAGCCTTTCGTTTCTACCGAACATACTTCCCAAATACACAAACTCATCTACTTGTTCCAAACATTCATTACCTCCAAGTATTTAGCTTTCCTCCTTCTCGAATATCATCACTTTCGACTAGTTGCCGTGCATAATCCGGATGAAAATCTCACCACGTCTATCTCAATCAAATATTTGAGACTTGTTATGTCTTTTTCAGCATAAATTGGCATTAAAAATAAGTGTGTTAGATTTAAAGAGAGATTATATTATTTACTGAAATTTTGTGGTTTTTCATGCCAATAGGCCTCTTAAAAAATGACATCATTGTTAGATTAAACCTAATAGTTGTTTTTTTTTAAATTCACAGATGGCGAGGAGAGAACGTGTCTACAACAGAGGTGGAGGGTATCTTGACTAACCTGATAGAACTTACAGACATTGTTGTGTATGGGGTAGAGGTATGTATAGCTACACCACTTGTTGCATTTTTAATAATTGTTTCAATAACATTCTTATGTTTAAGAGTATATACTGAATGTTTTAGATTTTCCAGAGAAAATAAAACTATCGGCTGTGTACACACCATGTCGCAGACATTCGCCGTCTAGCGCCTTACTTCGCTCATCATATATGTCAAAAGTAAAATGTCATTATCGTCTGTAAGTTGTGACATTTTGAATCTCCCCGGCAGCAGTTAAATCTTAGTTAATATTTGTAATTTAACGCCTTATAACGGTATTTAGTTATATTTTGATTATGATTTAAATTGTTAACATTGTTTTATTAACCACTTAATGAATTAAAAATACGTGTACCGGTTTCGAAAAATATCATTTTCTTCTTCAAGATGTCATTAACTAATCAAAAACATATGTTATACAGAATCTATTGTTAAAAAACAATTAATAAATTTAACAATTCTGGTGTCTATAAACTTAGTTGTAAGGATTGTGCTGCATTATTTATTGGTAAAACGGGACGAAAATTTAATATAAGAGTAGAGGAGCATTTAGGATGTTTGAATAATAAGTGGGTTTTCAGAATTTTCTAATCATTTGTCATGATTTTGAAAAAAATTTGGGATTGTCTATTTTGCATGTTGACGGTGTTGGGTCATAAATAAAATAATTTGGAATCGTTGGAGATAAATAAAGTGTGTAAAACTAATCAAAAAATTATAAAAAACCAACTAAATTTAACTACAAGTTCAATTCTAAAAATTATTCTAGTAATTTTGTATCATCAAGTAACAATTTAAGTTAGGCATTAAATTTATATTAAAATAGATTCTGTTAAAGAAACAATAACAAATGTTTTTGATTAGTTAATGACATCCTGAAGAAGAAAATGATATTTTTCGAATAAAACAAAGTTAACAATTTAAAATACTTATCAGAATAGATATCTATACAAATTTATTGTGTCATTTGTGTGCACGTGTTAAATCTAACGTTGTGTTTTGTCTCTTTTTACCAATCTCAAGCTAATCTCTGAGTTTACCTCCATATGAAAATCTCAACTAAATCTTAGAGATTCTCTCACCTTATGGACACGGTCTGTTGGGATAAGATCCCGTGGACTGTATCGAGTTTAATATTAATCAAGAGAGGAAATAAAGGTAGATGGATCTGGCCTACCTAGCTTTCAAATCATGGGTTGAGCGTCGTCTTCAACCCCGGTTGAC
The DNA here is from genome assembly GCA_031772225.1 of Eubasilissa splendida. Lineage (NCBI taxonomy): Eukaryota > Metazoa > Arthropoda > Insecta > Trichoptera > Phryganeidae > Eubasilissa > Eubasilissa splendida. Next base: position 13,604,254 of record CM062869.1, on the reverse strand, counting down.
GAGCACGTTTGTTGCGCAGAACCGAGAGAGATTCCATGACTATTGAATACACCTCCTCTTCGCGGTCCCAGCGTTACGCACGGCGTTGCTTTGTCGGACGACGTCTGAGCGCAATCTGTCCCCCTGTTGGCGGGACAGGTATACATTATTGGATGGACAAAAGGGACAGGGAATGGGTGTTCAATTTGCGTCCTTTTTGAGACCCTCTTCGTCTATTGCATTCGGTAAGTCAAGCGTTATAGAGCAAAGTGTCAACGATGTTTTTTTTAATGTTTTCAGGTTCCGCACGTAGAAGGCAGGGCTGGCATGGCCGCCGTCGTGGATCCAGAAAACAACCTGGACCTGGCAAAACTCGTCAAGTCTTTAACGAATTCGTTGCCGCCGTTCGCCCGGCCAGTGTTCCTGCGGGTAATGCAGCAAATACCCTTAACGACGACCTTCAAAATGATCAAAACCGATCTGAGCAAAGACGGCTTTAACGTGAATGTTATAAAAGACAAAGTTTATTTCTTAGATCCAATTTCATCTAGTTACATTCATCTCACTGTGACTTTATATGAAAATATTTGTAGCGGTAAAGTAAGGCTGTAAGTAAACATTTTTTGTTTTGTTAAATGTGAAATATATATATAATAAGTGTTATGTTACAGAAATGTGTTCATTTTTTATTATGTATTAGGTATTTATCACCAATTTATCACTTGAGAAACAATGTACCTTGTAATGTTTTTGGATCAGGGCAGTTTTAAGAACCAATCCTATTATTATTATTATTGGTGCACTGGGTGAGAAAATAAGAAAAATATTACCATAATAATAATATTATATATACGTATTGACTAATAATCAAAAAAAATAAGTGTATTCCTAGAAATTATAACATACTAAATTCATTCATTCACCGTTCGTGCAAATACCATAAAAGAGTTCTTTTCATGAACTACCACAATTTCAATTTCGATCAATCACATCTTGCTCTCCCTTTACCGCAACAATAGCCGCAACCTCCCCCCCACCTTTTCTATTCTTCTTCATCTCCCGCTATATTATGTGCCAAAACATTTCTGTGGATTTTCATAATTAGTATTATATTCTGATACCTCTTATCTGCAAAGCATCTAAGACAATTTTTCGAAAATATTCAGGAGCAACAAAAAAAACAGTTTAATTTTGTAATTAAACGGATTATGAAAATTCCAAAACACACTTTGGTAAATTGTTTATGCAGAAATAGGGTGGTTGAGATTTTTTTTTTTGATATTTTGATTTATCTCGTTGGAGATTTATCTCGTATCTCTTGGAGTTAGCTGATTTTCCATGATAATGTAGTGATTATGATTTCCATCAACACTTGTATAAGGTTTTGTGCAAGAATCAGATTACAAGGTTTTTCAGCGGCTAGTACTTATTTATTATTTTAAATCACGTGATGGAAATTTTGGGCTTTTAAAAGAGGAAAATAATTGTTTTTTTGACCATGGGTGGAGTCAACTGCTTTGCAGACTAAAGTAATCCATATGTTAAATATTTATTATGTTTACATTGTCAAAATACCTTAATAAAATTCAAATTAACGTATCATGTACTAAATAATGAAGAGATAAGGAAAGAATGTACAGCTGATGTTAGTATAGTGAGTGAGATTAAGAAAGGATCACTCAGGCGGTTTGGTCATATGGAACTGATGAATGGGGAGAGTATGGAAAGAAAGATATATGACGCAAGTGTTGATGGCACCAGAAGTAGAGGACGTCTAGATGGTCCTGTTAGAAGCCTCAACAATCAGCGAGCTTGTATGAGAAGATGTACGAACGTGGATGAGGCGAGAATTGTGTGGCGCTCTATCCTCTCTGCCTACCACCGCGGAGAAACGACGTGATGGTAAGTAAGAAATTAAGTAAGTAAGCATCATTAAATGTACAAATATGCATCTTTCAAATATGTATTTGATTCAATTATTTTTTAAATTTATATTGGGTTAATTCATTTTATAAGAAATTTATTATTTATTACATTTCATTTACGGTGTTTACCTGGTAAAGTGTTAATTCCAAAGGTACTATATTTAAAAGTGCATTTTCACCTCGTGAGACCCCCCACCCCCTGCAACAACACTGTATATCTGTTTTTCACAAATGTTTATAGATAAACAAGAGCATCGACCATCTAGGATGATATACAGTGTTGTTGCAGGGAAGCACGTCAAAAATATACAACGTTGTGGTATTCATAACTCAGATCGGCCCAAAACCGATATGCAGTGTTGTTACCATGAGATTCAAACACGCCGTGTAATGGTGGAGACTTTTGTGTTCGGTTTCGCCGCACCCTCCTTATTCTCCACACCTTGCTCCGACACACAGGGCGCTGCAAAAGGCGTCGAATGGAAATGTTTGTCGACACTTTTTTCTCATCAAAATTCTCTACGCAAGAAATTGATAAATTTCCATATGTCCATCTTTTTTTAATAAAATAGCACTTCCTTTTTGTTTGTTCCTAATACATATGTAATTAATTTTAAAAAGGCGGTCCTCGTCGTCCAGCGGGCACGACGCTGGCTTCTCGCGCCGGAGGTTCTGCGATCAATTCCCAGTGAGGAAATAATACATCTATATGAGATGATCCTAGGTATTTTTGTGATGAATTTCACTACAATAATTGAAGTGTTAAAAATAAAATTTAAAAAATCAGATTTTTATTTACTTGGTTATACAATTTTAGTAAAACTGGTCAAATTAACAAAAATATTTTTAAGTCTATTAAACTGTACACATTCCAAAATGCCATTTGAACATCTTATTGGAGTAAACAATATTTCTTATTTCTTATGACACACATTTTTTTTTACCAAATAATCTCATACACATTTGTTTTTACAATTGTTACATTTTTACATTGATTCAATTATACTGGGATATTTCTTTATTCATACTTATTTTACGTGCTCGGTTTAAAGAATTAACTTTCAAATATAAAAAAATACTCTTACAACGATAAATAACACACGTTTTATAATGATAATTAATAATAATTTTTAAAATTAAAAAACAATTAAATGTTAATTACTAAATTGCAAGTTTTTGTTTGCATTCACGTCTGACGAGACTCATTCTGACTCATCGTCACCTTTAGCTAGAGCAGCAGCTCAACGCATTTCTTTCCCCTTTTTCCGATACACATTACACACTTTATTTTTTTTATACAACTTTACTTATTTTCCATAACAGACATACAGACGTACATTTTAAATGCATAATTTGATATTCTCACAAAACAAAAGAAAACACAACAAAAACGTTCGTTACAGAAAACAATGAATAGTTTATCTAAATAATACAATGATAAAACATGCGAATTTGATTTTAAATAGTAGCTGACGCCTCAAAGCATGTAAATAAAAATAATATATCAATGTGTTCCAAATTTAATAATGCTCTTTCGATCAATGTGTTGCAAATTTAATGTCGCTGTAGCACAGTTGAATAATGCACCTTCCCCGATTTGGAAATATATCCAGGTTCGAATCCCGGTGGCGCGACAACAATTTGTTTCGATAAAATTAATTTTATATGCATATCCATCTAATTAATACATTTATAATATATTATTTTTAATAATTTGTTTTCACACAGTATTTTAAAAACGTCAAAAATTGATAGCAATAATACTCTGCAGATTGAATGGTTTATAACACTTATGAAACAATTTCTGATCTACGAGATGTAAAAATACAATTGACATTACAAAACCACTTTATTTATCTAAGCATTAAATTCTTCAATAATCGGAAAAAATAACAGATTTCTGTAAATTTTTATCTGAATCCAAAAAATATATATACAGACACCTAACAGATATATAAAAATGATTACAAGATGATTGTGAACTTCTGCTTACATTAAAATTGTATCTTTTCCTATACACGAGTCACCGACTCTCATAGAGAAGTAAAAAATGTAAAAAAAAAGAAGTATAAATGTGCTATTTATATAGAAATGTAATAAAAAAATATATACATATCAATTGACAGAGAATGTGTAGGCAGTGGGCGGCCGGCATTCCCGTGCATCCCTGAGCATTAGACTGGTGGGGATCCGGGCCAGCAGACGTATCTGTCTATGGTGAGCCGTCTCCCTCTAAGTCGTCCCTGAGGGGATGAGTTTGTCCAAAAACCCTTCAAGAGTCGTGACTTTACTGTCATTATTTTCCAAGGGTCAGCATTCCCAGCCTCGGTAATCCACCTACGCCACGAATCTATTTTAGCTCTGCGTATACCTCGCGAGTAGGCTGCACGAGCAGCGCGAAGCTCATCTAGCAGAGTTTGCCGTCTCAGAGTCCACGAGGCCCTGCGTGACAACCCCAAAATTCCGGTAGGCCCGTCTATAAACCCCACGAAGCAACACTAGAGTACCATTCCACCGGGAAGCTCTAGCCGTTTTTAGTGGCTCGGTACAACCGAAAGCCAGGTCTGCCGCTCTTACTAGTGCTTGATTAAACCAGTCGCCCACCAGGTCTGGCTCTCTGGAACCATACTCGTAAATTTCACGCAATTCGTCTTGCAGAACTATCCCGAACCTTTCCCAGTCCACGTGTTTGATCTGAAATTCTACAAAGCGCGTGGAGGCATAATAATTTATTTTCCGAGATTGAAGGCGACTAGCCGGTGGTCACTAACGATAACCCCGACACGCGCTCTCCAGTCTCGGATATGTCTAAGCATGTTAGTAGTACAGAGGGTGATATCAATACGACTCTCCCCAGCCGGGCCTGAAGAGGTGGGTGGCTGGCCTTCACTGTTGAGAATATTCAAACTAGAGCTCGCAATAAAGTTCTCGACTGCCAGGCGTCTGGCGTGACCAACTGGCCCCGGGTTCTGATCGAACCACAGGGGAGAGCGCGCATTGAAGTCACCCCCAATCACCACATGACGTCGGCGTAAAGTTTCCAAGAAACTGGACAGACCGAGTACATGTGGTCCCACCGAATCCCCGTACTTGAAGTATACTGAGATAAAGATTATCTCAGTTCCTCCAATCACGAAGGAAGCACAAGTCCGGTACTGGTCAGAGAGATGCTCCAGAAAGAGGGGTTTCAGTCGATTTGTGTCAACTAAGATTTCAGCCCCCGGAAAAGACCCCCGCTCCAGCGTCAGGAAAGGGGCCTCGATGTGAGGCGTTCTACCGCGAAAAGTATATTGCCCCTGGACAAGCATAATAGGCATTTTCATATCTTGAATAGTTCGCTGCAACGAAAGTGTTGCAGCGCGGGTTCGGGCGACATTAATCTGCCCAACTGTGAGTCCAGAGATGTCAACCATAATTCGTTGTCTTTATAGCGATCTCTATGGCTGCCTTACGGGCAGGACATTCTCGATCGCCTGTCGGACGGTCCGCCTGTTTTTTAAACCTTGTGCACGTGGCGCACTTTACAGGAACTGCTTTGTTTGGACAGGTTTCCTCAGGGTGACCCTCCACAGCACAGTGTCTGCAAGTAGGAGTTTCTACTTAGGTAGCCGTACAAGTGACAATTAAAGTATCTAGTCGCACCTACGTAGTCGCGAACGCGACAGGCGTGCCAACCAACAAAGCACAGACTGTTATCAATTAAAAAAAATTGAATTTCATGCAAAATACTGTATATACAATTGACAGATCTGCCATCTCTGAGTCCAAACATAGACTCTCTTAGTAGTTTGTATGAACTCATCCAGGGACACTTGTGTTTTTCCAGAGACATTTGACTCGTAAATATTTCTCAGAAGAGCTTGCTCCTCTATCTATCGGGGGACATATACGACTATTCTGGGCGATCTTCCCTTAGGTTCCACCAGCTAGAGGCCCTTGGCCTCAAGACTTGTCTGAGCCGCCATAATACTTTGGAAGCCCTCTCTGAAAGATGTCTCCAAGAGTACTCCAGCACCACGGACACGGACACTAAATTTCTTCCTCAGTCATTTATGCATTCACTTTCTTATACCGTTCCCAGTTATTTTCACTTTTAAATCTTGTGAAAGGAAAGTTGTTGTTACCTTTTGTTACAACTCATTTCGTGGACGCGACGGTGAAGGAGTCATGCCACAATACACGGATTGCTACGGAAAGGATTTCTCCCGTACAATGGATGAGGGGCACGAGTTAATCTGCCTCTTACAGTACCCAACGAGATGAATTTTTTCAACCAAGGGAGACGCAAGCGATCCATGAAGAACCAAATGTCAGATAATCCAGCCTTCCTGACGTGCAGCAAGAAAAGTAACAAGTTTTAATGTGTTCCTTGGACTGGCCAAATTAATGAAGACTGTGAATCTCTACAGAAATGGACAATGACTACGCGAAAACGGGTTGTAAAAATGCATTTTATTGTGTAAGAAGAATTTATTTGATTTCTTTTTTGGTAGCATTATTCTTTCTTCTAATATTCTAATTTAAACAAATATTTTTCTATCATAACATATTAGTTTCTTTACTTTATTCAAAATTTGTGGTCATCCTGCTCGTGTTAACCAATCTATTCGTCAAGTTATTTCTGTATTATAAACCTGACCCGAAAAACCGTCAGGTGATAATTTATGTTTATTTAGTTTTGGAAATAATGGTAAACTTTATTATTTTATGTGTCATTAAAACACAATTTATTGTGTAATGCTTAATGATTTCTATTCGTATTAAACATAGTGATAAAATTTGTAATAATCTTTTTATTTTCCCTGAGAATGCTGTTTGAAGGCAGATTATGTTGAATTCTGTAGCCCAGAGCGTGGGCCGGCGGTGTGCAAACATGGCGTCCTATCCTGACGATTACCCGTCACATATAGGCGTCTATGTCACAACATACTGTCAATCAAATTGAGAAGGTTATTATTATTACTGACTCGACGATTGTGCTATCCTGGCTTCAGACGCCGCCACATTTATTAAAGACCTTCGTAGCTAACCGTGTGGATCAAACCCAATGTGCATTATGGAATCATGTTGTCTGACAGCGCTGACGACTATAGATCCAGGGGTTTCCTTCCTGCCCACTTTATATTACACTCATAATGGTTTACCGATCCGCCTTGGCTTCGCAACCCCGTACAAGGTTGACCTTTGGCCTTCCACACTTATTGCAAAGTATTCTTCAAAGTAAATAATTGACTCGATACATCCTTGAGAAGAATTGTATACTTCGCACTGTGCGAGAACTACGCGATTGTTAATTGGGGTGGTGCAGCTAATAGTATTCTAGAGTCTGTAACTAAAGCCCAAAAAATGATTTTGCGAGTTATTCATAAGAAACCCTTTCGCTATCCTCCAAATGAACTCTTCAAAGAATGTCACGTCCTAGACATACTTCAAATGTATATTCTCGGTATACTAAAACACTTTTAGCGGCATAAACAATATTACCAAAAATATACAACGGTCTAAATGCAAAAGTGAAAGATTGCAACCATAATCTTGCATGTTTTTCACGAAAAGTGCAGTTCTGGCTCCACGAAATGGGGAGAAATTACGCACAAGAACTTTTAAAGGTCCAAACCTGAGAATAAAACTGCTACAACAGTATATTGAATTACATAATTACATCTATTGATTAACTGTTTATGTATTATATATATATATATATATATTTTATTTTTATTTTTTGTACATTGATCATTGCACTTTGTTTACTGTTATACCGGAGGAACACTGTATGCTATAATACAGTCAATTACTAGTGTAGCAGGCAGGGTACCCAAATATGTCTTACTTTCTTACTGATATGTTGTATTTACTTTGCCAAATTTTATATGCATACCCACGGTTCCTTTGTCTGATATTTGAAATATTACGCAACACTCATAGTAATGAAAATGTATACATAATGAATAAATAAATAACAAATGTACAAATGAAACAAAAATAATTTTAAAAAAAAACAACCAATATTAGTAAGAGAATAGTTGGTATGAACGCACCTTTATGACGAGACGCAAAATTCAAATCTAGTTTTACACAATTTTCTTAAAAAATGTTGGTGTAATATATTGAACGTACGCTTCGTATGCGTGTGTAGCATCTTTTGTTTGCAAAATATTTGTTTTTTGAGATTTTAATTTATTTTTTATTTTACTACATCGATTTATTTACTGGCACCGTGGCTTAAGGGTTAAAATAAATAATTATTGTTTTTAATGTCAATGTCTGCTTTCATTCTGGAAAGTATGCTTCTTACCTCTAAACACCACACTTCATATTTTAGATCACAAATATACACATTCCTCCGATGATGATCAGCAGATGAAGTACGAGGTGATCTGAATCTCAAATCGAACTCACGTTGATTTCATGCTCTCGTGAGGAACGTCCAGCGTCACTTAGTAGATGGACCGCATCATACAATATATTTTAAACATGATGCTAAACGTTACATTGGCCAATGAAAATTTTGGTTTTTCTGACAAACTAATGTATACTTGGAAGAGCAGATTTGCAGAATCTCCCAGAGAAATCATCAACAAGTAACGCTTGCGCCATTTTAACTTTCAATATAGAATATGAAAGACACATAAAACCACTCACACATTGTATCGACGAACCTCTTCAACTCAATATATAAAACATGAATTATCCCATTGAATTTGCTACAATCCACTTTTGTCACCGTCCCAAAGAAAAGACAGGTTCAACACAGTGTGACATTAAAAAACTAATGTCTAATTAATTTATGGCAATGACGTTGCTGTCATGAACGACAATAAATTTTGCAATACGCACGATCAAAGTCATCACATCTCTCTCGATAGCTGTGCCTTGTGGCACAGGCCTACACAGCCGCCTGAGGGCAAACGGGCCGATATTGGAAATCAAAAAATTACAAAGAAATTAGATATTTCCTTTTTCCGACGATCCGTAGATGGTTTTAAACTTAATATCTTTGCTGCGAGAATAATAATGTTGTATTTTCAGAGTTTTTTTTTATGGCAACCCTTCTAGGTTAGACACAGTATTGCCAAACACATGTTAATTAAGTATTTTATTTATAAAAATATATAGTTACTTTGACTAATTTAATGTAAATCAATTAGGTATGGATTAATTCGAATGACAAAACAGATATTATTTATTCCATAATATGAATTAAGAAAAAACCAAGATACAAGTTATTTTAAACACTTGTCTCGAATGTGATAAAATCAACAATTGTATTGTCATCTCTTTCTCTCATAACTTTCCTGTCCAGCAAGATTTACATAACAAATAACGTCATTTAGTATTTAAGTAATACTTTTAGCCTCATCTTGAAAAACTATATAATTCGCATAGGTTTTCTTGAATTGAAATTGGTACAATAAAAGTACACCCTTCGCAGTTGTAAATTGATACTTTTCTCAGATGTTGTATTTGTCTAGTATTATAGTCACCGAGTATGGGTTAATGGTATTTTGACCAACCAATAGTCGCTGATCAATTTTATGAGAGTATTAAACAATGCTCCACACTTGTACCTTTGTAACTGACATTGGGAATGTCAAAACCTTGGGTTCGCGTCCATTTCCATGCAGCACGGCCATTTCTTCATCTTCTCCATGGATTTCTTGATGCAGTACAAATGGAAGAATTCTCCGCAATGGTTGCAAGTTATGCTCTGAAAAATAAACCGTAAGTGATATGATGATGAAGTCATGAATCTGATGATGTATTTAAAAAAAATCAGGTGTCTACAAATTAATTTGAAAGGATTGCAATTATTTTTATACATGTAAAACTTGCAGAAATTTTGATATTAGAATTAAGGAGCATTTGAGATGTCTAAATAACAACAACTTTCAGAATTTTCCAATCACCTTTTGGAAATAAACCATTCTTCTGATATTAACAAGGGTTTATAAATTATACATACAAATACTGGGATTTACAGTTAGATAAATTTGAACTTTTAGAAATAAGAAAAAGTGTGAATAGCAAGCTTAATATTATAAATAACCAAATTCTCTTTGCAAATAGTCACCTTTTAAATTTGTTTTCATATTAGTTCTTACTTATTCACCACTTTAAAGTTTTGTTTTTATCTATGCTTGTATTTTTTAATTTCAATATACATTGTTTCCTGAAGAAGATACCATAGGTATCGAAACATGTAGAATAATCAATAAATAGTGGTTTAAACAAAGTACTTTGTCTAATTATTCAATATTATACATTGTATTAAATATTCCTTCTAATACTTTTGCTTTCAACGCGGCAAAATTAACAATTTTTTTCGCATACTACAGCGCAACTGAATATTTGAAGAATTACAGAGTCTAGTGAGTGTAGAATGTACGATGTATGCAAAGAAAGCGACCTTATCAATAATTTCAACAAGTTGAAAGTGATGGTATTCGAGAAGGAGGAAAGCAAGACACCGTGCTAAATTCTTATAGGTAATAAATGTTTGGAACAAGTAGATGAGTTTGTGTATTTGAGAAGTATATTTGATAGAAACAGAAAGGCTGAGAAAGATATCGAAAGGAAGGTGACTGCAGGGAATAAAGTGAATGGCGCATTGAATTGAATTATATCTAATGGGAACTTGTCAACCGAGGCAAAACTAGCGGTACACAATGAAGTCCTGGTACCGAGTGTTGATATCACTAAAAATAGAAGACGTCCATGGACTTAGCACAACCAGGTAAACCAGATACTGGCAGATGGTCCTGTTAGAAGACTCAATAATCGGCGAGCTTATATGAGAAGATGTATGAATGAGGATGAGGTGAGAATTGTGTGACGCTCTCTCCTCTCTGCCTATTCCCGCAGAGAAACGGTGTGATGGTAAGTTATTAAGTTTACAGCTAACCAATATAATAAACAATACAACTTATTAGGTGCCGAATTTTCAAAAAAATTTTGAAACAATATCTCAAATGCACAGAGATGCAAGCACCGATAATGATGGTACAGGGTCAAGATTCTAGTACTTAAAATTATAATATATTATCAAAAATTTTCATTTTTGCATGTCTAGATTTGCGAGGAGAGGTTTAAAAGAAAAAGCGTCAGCAAAAGACTTGGCATGATCAGCTAAACTAGATGTTGAAGTATGACCCTGTTTAAGCTTTAAAAAAAAAAGTATAGAAGAAGATGTACAAAAATACACTTTTACATTTACATTATAAAGAAGACAGAAAATTACAAATATGTTTTAACTGCTGGGGAGATTCAAATTCACCCAAACGACTTATCAAACAACAATGGTCAATGGACTGACATTTGACGTTTGATATAAAACAAGTGTGAGCGAGCGAATCTCTGAGACATGGTGTGTACACAGGGACTACGAAAGCAGAGAGTTAAATTACTGTTGCACGACACACAAAAACACTGATCATACAGAAAATCATACAAGTAGATGTATTTTATTCTCACCGGGAAAATGAACCCACCACCATCACAATATAAAAAGCCAGTGCCATGCTCACCGGGACTACAAAAGCTGCCATCTCAGAGATTGTTTCGAGACGAAAATCTCTTTGTGGACGGAGGTCATTAGACCAGCTTGATTGAATTGATGTATTAATCATCATTATATTTAATTTATTTTTCATTAAGGTAAACAAAGTTCATTTTTAATCTAAAACATAATCACCTTAATTTTCTACAATGCTCTTCCATCTTTCTGGTAGACTTGCAACGCCCCTCATCCAAAATTGTCCGTGACGAAAAATACTCTTTAATATTTTGAAGACTGATAGAACAAATGTCCGGCAAATACGGTGGGTGGGGAATCGTTTTCAAAAAATGGTTAATTTCTGAAACGTGACAGCAAAGAAGGGCGCTCTAAATTAGACTGAAAGTTTGTGAAGAACCCATTGACCCAATTTGCTGACTTTGATGATGAATGGTTGAATGACCAAATCCAAACTTCTCTGCAAGTTACAATGGGATTTTGTTCCACCATGGTTTGCAGGACGTCCTCGTCGAGCTTTACACATTTTCCAGGACGATGCTCGTCTTCCGAGCTATAGTTTCCGGCTCGGCATTTCTGGAACCACCGGCTTACACATATTGTCCTATCCTCGTATACTGCACTAATATTTCTCACACTTTCCGTTGCGTTGTTGCCTTTATTGAACTCATAAAGCGAAATATGCCACTCTGTCACTTAGAAATAACTGTTAAAATCTTTGAAAAAATAACTTAAAATCCAACTGCACTCTTCAAAACTTGTACCAAGAATAAGCTACTACTGCTGATGCTTTTGGTAGTAATTTTACTCGGAGCAGATAATTTATCCCATCCTGACTTTTTGTTTATGTAATTGATAAAACTTCATTATTTACGGGACGACCTAATACAATGAATAATAATAAAAAATTGTGAAACGCACAAAATAACAAAAATAAATAATAAGATTACCTGAAACACAAACTTCTGGCAGAGCATGCAGGAATCCAGGACATCGGAAAGGTTCTGGCGCAAGTAATTTTCAAACTCGTGAATGGCCCTCGGTCCCAAGATGTAATCTCCTGTGTCCAGTTTAGCCAAGTATTGTGCACAGAGCCAATTGTTCATCAGTTCCTGGAAATGAGGGTGAATACGCTTTTATCTACTTTAAGCAACCCCTGACCGCTGCTGTAATCGTGAAGAGGTGACGTTTTACGGATTCCTGCGGGAAGCCTAAACTGAGTGTATCTCTTGTTCCCAGGCGTATGCAGTCAGTACATTGAAATAAGCTGATGAATTAAGAAATAAATCAGAATTAAATATTTATGTGACAGAACAATATATTAAAATATGAATAACACGATAATAGTTATGAGATATACATTTTATTTTGACTCACAGTGGAACCTCGGTTTATGTGACTAATCCGTTTCTAAAATGTCTGACGATAACCGATAATTTCAATATTCGTTCGACACCCAAAAATATTTATTTTATATAGAATAACTATATTTTTACATACAGAAAACAATGATAAATGCCTAATGAAGTGGATAAATGAACATTTAACCTAGTTAGTACTTAGTTACCCACCACTTATACTTTATAATTAAGTTTTTATCTATGCTTGTATTTTTAATTTTAGTATACATTGTTTCCTGAAGAAGATACCAATTTATTTCTAAGACAACTAAAAAAAACAAGAATTTTGAGTTATTATTGTATTTGGATACTCTGTCATACACGTAACTAACTTAGCCCCAGTTCTCAAATAGTGTCATTTTAGGATACATTTATGATCTAAAATGTTATTTAGCTTTAATAACAAAAAATTGAGAAAAATATTTTTATTTTTTGTCTACTGTAAAAAGACTTTTTGAGTTGTCTTAGTTTTGATCTGGGTGTGTGATATGTGGCCACAAAGTAATTTTGCTAATTTTGAAGAAAAGTTATTTGACTTTAATTTGTTAATTATATCATCCTAAAAACCTAACCTTCAGAAGAACTATTCTTTGAAAAATGAACATTAAATGAAATTAAAATACTTTTATTTCAATAGTAGACCAACCCTGTTATTAAAAATGATCACCAGATGGCAGTTTAATGAAGATTTTGCATTTATTTTATTGTTTTATTTAAAATACCGCTACTCAAAACAAAGCTTCTCAGGAGTTAGTCCACTTTAGTTCTTGCTGCCTCGGTTATACTCGGTGGAACTATGAAACATGGGAATAAGGGAGGACGTGGAAGGAATTTTATGGCGGCCATGTGCCTCAGTCAGGGAGCGATAACGGCAAAAGAAAAATGTCAAAAAGTCGATAATTTGTCATTAAAACATGTTTTTAGGGGCCGATAGTTTCTACATCTTAAAAGCATGTTTTCACATATAAAATAGATTACATCTTGCCAATATCTGGTCTTTGATATAAAACAAAAACACCTTGATGTATAATCAACAAACCTGGGCTCTTGACTTGGATATTCGAGAATCTAGATTCATGGCACCGATCCCATTGATTCTTTTCCCGTCTGCTGAGACTATCTCTTCCAACAGTTTCCTCCAATACTCCAATTCTATCTCGGTGTGCAGGATCTGGGAGCGTTCTGCCAACCCCACTCCAGTCCAGAGCATCACAATCTCATGTTCGCCAGTCAACTCATTCTGCGTTCGCTTCAATTCCTGGCAAAATGGCTTCACTCGAGCGTTGATGGCGTGAATGACCTTCATTACGCTCCAATCGCCGCCATCTTTTGCAAAATGACAAAAATTATTTACGCAATTAAACAAAAATATCCTAAATTTTTATTAGCTAATGAAACCGGCTCGCGTTTGACAATGTTATCTGACAATGTATCTAATCTTAACATTAATGCTAGTAGTATTTTGAAAATATGTTAAAAGCATCTCAGATACAGTGCATTCTAAATGTTTCACAAATTACTATTTTTTACCGCGGGTAAGAATTGAGCTGGAAGCGATGTAAAACGTCATGTGTAAAACAATTAACCTGCATGTTGAAGTATTAGTTGTTGTGCATCGCGTTCCGACATTACTCCTTTAGACATCATTGTGCGCAAAAAGTACGTGTGCGTATTTCCGTACTGCATTTTTATTTGATGGTATAACACAGACCGCAACGTATTTCAAGTCGTACCTACAACGAAAAACTATCGCAAGCATAAACGTCACAAAAACAACTGAAATGAAAACAAACGATTCTGGCGGTAAAAATATAATGTTGCCATGTTTTAAAAATAATTTAAAGGGATGTAATGTGTTTTTGGGTTCGACATTTATTACATATTTATTGCCACTGGTGCTGGTACTTACTTCGATTGTTATGAGATACTGACCTGTGACTCGATCTAGGAATTGTTTAAAGCTTCAAATAAATATACAGGTATATGTGTCATAAGACACAATGGTTAGATTACGTCAGGCACGTTGTTGGAACCTTTCTTATTTTTAATCTTTTTCTGCCGATCTGCGTCCAGTGTTTAATATATACGGCTCTCTTTAATTGTTTTCTATACCTCTTTGTTTCTTGCTGTATCACTATAGCGGATTACTATATGAGTACGCGCAAGTGTATGGAGTTGTGGAGGATTAGTCTGGGGGTAGGTTGTGTTATGCGTGGAGAAAGAAGGGGTTTACTTTTCATATAACACCGGGTGTATTAGTTATTATTATTATTACTGTACATACGAAGATCCTTACAAATTTTTATTTAACTTCTCATACGCCATGATTTTTCTATCAAATTATGAATCACTTACAACTCTTTTTGGAAAAGATTGTAGTTTTGAAAATTAGATTTAAAAATAATATTGCAAACGGATCATAATGTTTGACCCTTTGCCTGGATCTGCTCGTATTGTAGGAGTTGGCGTAAAATAAGATATTTTCTCTTTAGTCGTAAGATTTGATTAGAAATTAAAGGAAAGCTCCCTTTATTGCTTCTGGCACTTTACAAAAAATATAGTCGAGACGGCACCAGGTGTCGTCCAATATAAATATGTTCTCGGAATTAATTTAAGATTTACCAACTTTACGACTTAGAGATATCAGTAATTGATTCGTAGTTTGTGATTTTTAGCTTATCGCTACATGGCACGGAGCAAAACCCAAGGCCCACCACGAACTATAGTGCTTTGGGGGTTAGGTCGGTGGTTAAATGTATGATGAAGTGATGATTGGCGTGTTGATGTTAATTGAGTTGGATAGAACAAGGAAGAAAGATAGAATGAAAGAAATAAAGGTTAGCGTGAAATATGTAAATGAAGCAAGTCGGCGGCCTCACTCGGCGCGCGTGGGCCGGGTGAGACTGCCGTTGCGAAGCGGTGAAACAGAAGAGAGATCATCGGTGAGGGATCGGGCCAGACCTGTAGCGACAGCCAGCAGCTCGATGCAGGCTGAGACCACAGCAAAATAGAAATTCAGATAAAGGATATTTTTCGAGGTATCTGACTGATATTTGAGCCTTTCCCATCTTGTTCTTATATCAAATCTCATTCATCCCGATTTCCAACCCCTTGTGTAAACAAGTATATTGTATAATTAGGTGGTATATCTGGCATTGCGCTGGTAACCCACCCCCCGTATTTACCACCCTCATCGCCACTCATCTCCCCATTAATCCTGATTGACCCATGTTACCCTATGTACCTATGAACCAGCCGAACAGGTGCGGGTTTATTTACGGCAGGGGCCTGTCTCACTGAATGTTTTCGGAACCCGATATCACGAGACACCGACTAATATCACAACACAACATAAACTGCGAACATTCACACAGAGATTTAGGTTAAGCTATCGATCAATAATAACAAAGCTGGAATCTATAATTCGCGAGCACACACTTCGTTGATCCGCATGAAGCGCTACCCGCACCACAGACAATTACACGATGAAACTGATTTCGATACGCACAATAGCGAGAAACTGATCACACGACAGTAGCGTAATGTCATACATAATACACACAGAAAATGTTGTGCTCTAAGGTATAAAAGGAGGGAGGGGAGGAACAGGTAGGTAATAGGACAGGAACAATGATGTCTACGTAGTGGTGCATCTAGATACATGCACGGCGACCGGTGATCCATGGATCTATCACAAAGATTTACTCTTGTTCTGTTTTTTCTACCGTTAAGTAAAGAATGTTAAAATATCTCAATAAGCAATTTTCAATATATATATTTATTTTTTATTTATTGACAACCCTATCCCTAATCGTTTTGAGAGTTGTTTACCCTCGTTTCGATTCGTCATAATTACATTTATTTTTTATTTTATTAACATTATCATCGTAGGGTGATGTGACACCTGTACAATTTGACGTGAGACTCGTTATCACATTCAATTCAGAAGGCAGCCAGAAAGAAGATATAGAAATCATACACCCCCAGAAGGGGAGGGTAGTCGTTACATTTATGTGTTACTGTCGCAGAAATTCATCCATCCCAGCAACCCCCAGCGAGAGACTCACACCATAATAAATTCCCCGAAAATGTCCGAGATTCCTTTCATTTCTTAATGCCCAATAAATTGGACAATTGTACAAATTGGCCATGCTCTGATGGTTCCCACTCAAAAGTAGTGTAAACAGGTTAATCGTCGCCCTTTTGGGCCCGGGCCCCGGGGCGTGTGCAGTTCCGGTCACGAATACAGGCGCAAAGGTCGAGCGCTTCGTGTTTCGTTGATCAGGTTTTGTAATAACAATTATTGACTGCAGCGCCGCCGGAAACCACTGACCCATATTCAATCTCAGACGACACAGAGCCGCGACTGTGACCATCCGGCATTGTAACATCCGACAAATTGCCTCCGCAGACCATCGACGATTTCGGTCGGCTTTCTACAAATTTTCCGCATTTATTTCGTTGTTCGAAGTTAATCCTATTACACGGGCGTCGATATAGATAATTGAAAGTCAATCTACTATCTAGCAAAGATGTTAACCCTTCCCAAACCATGCGGTAGCACGGGTCCACCATCATAATATTTCGGTAAATACATGCAGCATAAAATTCATATTATATCATAATAGCGCTTAGGAATTACTAGTGAAAAGGGAATCTTAAAAAAACAATTATTTTTTGCATTCACTCCGTTGTAAAATTAATAATACGTTGGTAAAAATAACATTTGTTTTCACAGTGAAAAGAACACATTCTCACTAATTAAATGAAGAGAGATAAGAACGAACATTGTATAGGACTTAATGTAATTAATCATTTTTTCAAAATTGAGTGCTCAATATTTAAAGTGAATTCGAGCCATTAAAGACATTTAAGCTAATAAAAACATTTTCTCTGACTGTTGTTTACGGTAACACGAGTTGACAGCACGGCTGCGTTCGGGTATTTTATATCATGGTATGGTAAGGGTTAAATAAACTAAATTGGAAGCTTGAGCAGTGATTTAACGCGTAATCCGTTGATTACCCGCCAGGTCGTTGATAATACAGCTTGGCATGTTATTATCAGAAGAAAGTGATCAAATTATTCAAAATACCATTTTGCGCTGCTAAACGTTGTTCACACGACTCCATGGGCCGGATGTGAGATCAGTAGTCAATTTTTACTGTGGTAACATTTTACTAACGCCCGTGGTTGTTCGAACGTCTAATTTACTAATGTCAGAGCGTAGATGAGATGTCTATAGGCGCGACAAATAATCATTGTTTTATTTTATTGATTTTTTCGCATTATGTGCTAATGTATATTAAACTACGAGACCGTCATCGGACGAACTCTCATCACTTACATAACAATCGGTTTAATATCCAATAATACCGTATTTTCCCCTCTCTTAATGTTCCGTCTATCTGTGTATGCATTCAGTCTCTCTCTTTCGCATGTATTTTTATAATCTATCACCCTCTTAATGTGTTTATGATCAGTTTTAAATACGTCCCGATGAAGCTCGAGATAAGCGAAACCGGTTGACGTATAATAAATTTCGTAATTTCATACAAAATGATTGTTATTTAATTTAATTTAATACGTCAAATCGCTAGATTGCTTTCTACGAAAATTAATTTTATCTGTATATCTTTCTAATTGATACACAAACTCACATCACTAAAATAGCGGGATATTGAATGATTCATTGTCGTGTACTGCAACTTTAAAAGCATGTATCAATATGTCAGATGACTTTTGAAACAGCTGTGAAAAGTCCGCCATATTTAATTATCGATTATCGTCTTTACTATCGTATGTCGGAGAGAGTATAATGAGTTTATTACGCGATGTATTTTCGAGAAGTAAATATTTTTTACTATCGATCAAACAACCGGCCCTTACTGAGTTACTTGAGAGCTGAATTCATCTCTAGTATATTTAACCCTTCCCAAACCATACAGTAACACAGGTCCACCATCATAATTAAACCTGCAATATTTCGGTAAATACATGCAACATAAAATTCATATTTTAGATAATCATAAAGAAAATATTAGCGCTTAGGAATGACTAGTGAAAAACCAATTATGAAAAGGAATCGTACAAAAACAATTATTTTTTTCATTCTATCCGTTGTAAAATTTATACCATTTGTCATATAAAAGACAGAAATCACACACTATTTTCACAGTGAAAAGGACAACAAACATACAAATATAATTGTCTCTTTCTCAATAATTAAATGAAGAGAGATAAGAAGGAAGGACACATTGTATAGGACCTAATGAATGGTCTAAATTATGTAATTAATCATTTTTTCAAACTTGAGTGGTCAATATTTAAAGTAAATTCGAGCCATCAAAGCCATTTAAGTTAATAAAAACATTTTTTCTAATAATTATTTACGGTAACACGAGTTGACAGCATGGCTGCGTTCGAGTATTTTATATCACGGTATGGTAAAGGTTAACCTCTGCTGTCTGACGTATTTAAATCTTGCGATTTAAATTGCAGCGAAATTGATTATTTACTTAACCTTGGCATCTGAAGACCCATTTGCAGATCCAGAAAAGATTCAAACTTACAAAACACTCCTGAGGCCAGTTCTCATGTGTGGACGCTCACCAAGAAATATGAAAATTAATTACTGGTCTTTGAACGGAAGATACTCGTTATCCACCAAGGATCGCAATTTCCATGCACTCTTGACTATGATATATGAAATGTTACTAAAATAGGTTTGTGACTTGGGCAGGCGTATTATGATAGCTGCGTCTATTTACAGAAAAAGCACAATTAAAATTTGTTTGCTACATTATACAAAGCTCAGGTTAAATGTAGTTCTCTGAAGATGTGATGCGAACGGTTCTGCTGGTTACGCAGACTGGTTCGATCGCGGTGTATTGTTGCCTGCAATTTAGTGTTTATTTATGCAGATCTGTGAGGCGCGAGCAGGCCCACCACACAATCTTGATGCCCACTGAATTAAAGATTTCACCTCAGGCAAGCGATTGAGAGTAAGATACTAATAATGATATTTGATGCTAAAAATGAAAACAAAGTAAAGTAAGATGATGATCATACAGTAGAGTTATACGCAATCTGACTCCTCATTAATGACATATATACAGTAACAGTAAAACCTTCATTATCCGGACTAATTGGGGACTAATGGTCCGAATAACGAATAATCCGTATAATCGAGAAGATAAAAAGATTATCTATTATGAATACCTTTATTTCAATTATAACTTCATGTACCTTCGTTACATAATATACACCTATAAAAAATTATATTTTTTTGAAAAATTCGATTAATGATTTTCAAATTAAATTTTTTGAAAAACCATCGCCTGAGAAAGAAAAAGAACGCGAGAAAATACAGTATTTATTTTGTAGGTACCTTGTTAACACATCCTCTGCGGTGGTGGGTCAGATTTGACCCGGGTGTTTGTAAAAATATGAATTACGCTACGCTAAATAATGGTGTTTTTCTTCTAGCTAATATTTTATTAAATATTTCCAAATAATTTGATATGCAAATAAATTTTATCGGACGAGATTCAAATGAGTTATTGATAAAAATGTGAAAAAACGCTCAAAAATCAGTCGCTTTTACGGGATTGAAACTCAGCGCTTACACCGAAATACATATTGTCAACATTTTGAGCGGGTAGACAAAGGATACCAGGTATGCGTCCATGTATTTGTTTTGACTTATTTTTATCTGGCGGCCCCTAGACAATACCAGTAATATAACTTTTTGAGGGGCTTTGCGCCTACCTGTAAGTTTTATGACACTTCCTGTTCGGGTTCCGACTAGAATATTACATGCTCAGTGGATGTTTGTATTTTTGCTGTGTAGGGCGTCTGTTGATGCATGAGAATATGTACATTATTCGTAATATTTTAAATTTTTTTTTAGCAGAAACATTACGGCACACCATGCCATTTCATTAATTCACATTTAAAATGAAACATCTCCCACAAAACGGTTGAAAAACCGAAAACTTGAGGTGGGTCTAAAACGACCCACCACCGCCGGACGTGTTTTGTTTTGACCCACCGGGCAGCAGGTGTATTTTGGTGGTGCAGGGATCTCCATAAAAATAACACTTCTGTAGGTTCTTCAAGACTTTCATTGTCGATGTTTATACTGTCGCCAATAACGGCTCCTAAATATTTCTACATCGGACGCCGACCCACTTCGTTCTCCGCTAATTCCCAAACGCTACGATAAAACTCGCGACGATTACTTGTGAAGTTGCAGTTTTTCAAAACGTAGTTGGAGTTATATTAAATAAAATAACAATCACTTTGTATGAAAAACACGAAATTTATTATACTTCAACCCGTTTCGCTTATCTCAAGCTTCATATATACATAATTGTGCACTTATATATACATAAAGAGGAAGATAGAATATAAAATTACATGTGAAAGAGATAGACAGGATAAGGAAAATTGTTGTATTTTCCCCTTCCTTAATGTACCGTCTATCTGTATATGTATTCTGTCTCTCTCTTTCGCATATAATTTTATATTCTATATAAGTGCACTCTTCATGTATTTATAATCAGTTTTAAATACGTCCTGATGAAGCTCGAGATAAGCGAAACCGGTTGACGTATAATAGATTTCATTGTTTTATACAATGTGATTGTTATTTTATTTAATATAATATGTCAAACCACAAAGTGATTGCTTTCTACGAAAAATAATTTTATCTGTACATCTTTCTAATTGACACATTTAATTTGTATATGTTACAGAAAGATCATCTTAAATATATTAATTAGAAAGATATACATATAAAATAAATTTTCTCGATAAATATTGTTGTTGCGCCACCGGGATTCGAACCTGGATCTCTTCCCTAACCGAGGAAGGTGCATTATCCAACTATGCTACGGCGACAATATTTTTAGCGACAATTTTCGAACCTATATGTCACCTTTTTGATATTAATACATTTAATCGTTTCATTATTTGAAAGAGCCATCTACCCTATTTTTACAGAATCTCAATCATTTTCACAGACCGTCTGTTCTGAATAATTACAACTTCACAATAAGAATGTGTTCTCCTAATAAGAAAGATATTGAATGATTCAGTATCCGTGTACTGCAACTTTTGAAATATCAATGTGACAAATGACTTTTAACCTTTACCATACCGTGATATAAAATACTCATATGCGGCCATGCTGTCAACTCGTGTCACCGTAAGAAATGTTTAACATTTTAAATGTGAAGAAAACTCTTATTAGTGTTAAATGGCTTTAAAATTATTAATCCTGTAAACTTTATCTAGATATTGGGCGTTAATTACGAAAATGGGATCGATATCCTAATATAATTCAGAGCATTCATCAAGTCCTATACGATACTGCATTGTTTCTTATCTCTCATTATTAAATGAGTGAGAAAGAGAGGTCATATATTCGTATGTTTATTATTATTTTCATTGTGCAATTAATGTACCATCTCTATTTGCTTTACCACAAATGGTATTTTTCCCACGATGTTAATTTAACAACTGACTGAATTGAAAAATAATTATTTTTGTAAAATTCTCTCTGCACAGCTGGTTTTTCACTAGTCAGTTCGAAGCATAAACATTTTTCTTATAATCAACTAAAATATTAATTTTATGTTGCGTATATTAACCGAAATATTACAGTTTTAATTGGGACGGTAGACCTGTGTTACTGCATGGTTTTGGAAGGGTTAAAACAGCTGTGAAGAGTCGGACATTTTTAATTATCGATTGTCGATTATCGAACAATCCATTTTCGCATTTTTTTTTTACTTAAGTAACTTTTAAAATGCTGTATTGAATGTTTACATAATTAATAACACACACAGTCGTATGATGCAGTGTACAGGGTGTTCATAAAAGCATCATTTCTCTCCATATCCATCGCCATACTCGTTAGCCACTCTGCGGGCCTTCTAGGGCGTCGGATCTCTTCTCTCTACAGTTGAAGAATTGATTAACATAGCTTTGCTCTTTACTCATTTCAAAAGGAAATGTGTCAGATATTACGCGCGGAAAATAATAATATCTAGCTAGCGGAACACGACCGGTTTCGCTGGTGCGTCGTGCAAGGCCCTCCGGCATTACTATTGATATATTTTAATTAGTGTGACTCATTATGTGCCGTTGATTGTACAGACGTAAAACTTTACTGTTTATTTAAATTATCAATATATTATCTCTCTCATAACTTCTCTCTGGCTGCGACGACTGCTGGATCGACATGAAAACGAACTTCACCTTAAATTGATATACCTATATATATGATATCGGAGCCATCCCTAGACTACTAAATGAATAAGCATAATATGAAATATATATATAGGAGAGGAGTTTGGAACATTATTTGCGGGGCGAGAGGCATTTTACACACATATATCCAACGAATTATAAATCAGATATTGACCGACGCCAAAAAAAGGGATGGGTGGTGAAGGGATGGAATCGAAAGGGTGGGTTAGATAGGAAGTAGGGAATCGGATGAGGGAGAGGATGGGTACCTTCGAGAGCGGACCAGGATGGACTCACGGAACCAATGGACATCTCGACTCACCTGGTCCGGTTCCGGAATTTCACCCAATGAAAGTAAATGACACAGCACAAAAAACCTCTGATGAGTGTCACATTCGCCCTTACAAAATTCAAATTCAACACGATGAATCACGCAATCGAACCTATATGTCACCTTTTTGATATTAATACATTTAATCGTTCCATTATTTGACAGAGCCATCTACCTTATTTTTACAGAATCTCAAATACCTTTGAGTAATCTGATAGCAGACGCCAGAATTATCAATTCATTTTTATTAAATTTTGGACACATTGATACAACTTTATTATTAGGAGAACACATTCTTATTGTGAAGTTGTAATTATTCAAAACATGGAAAAAAAAAGTAAAAAGGTTCAAAAATTTGTCGCTAAAAATATAGTTGGATAATGCACCTTCCCTGGTTAGAAAAGAGATCCAGGTTCAAATACCGGTGGCGCAACAACAATATTTTTCGATAGAATTGATTTTATATGTATATATTTATAATTAATATATTTAATTCATATTTAAGAAAATATTTAGTATTTTCGCTTTAATTTTATGTATAAAAAATTGAAGTAAATTTACAATATCAACGACACAAAAGAATTACATGAATATTTTATTATTAGGAGAACACATTAAATGTATTAATATCAAAAAGGTAACATGTAGGTTCGAAAATTGTCGCTAAAAACATTGTCGCTGTAGCATGGTTGGATAATGCACCTTCCCCGGTTAGGAAAGAGATCCAGGTTCGAATCCCGGTGGCGCAACAACAATATTTTTCAATAAAATTGATTTTATATGTATATCTTTTTAATTAATACATTTAATTAGTATTACTTTTTTTTTATCCCAAGTTTCCTTAGATACAATTTTTTAAGTTAACAAAATATCATTGAAGATCGATAATTCGATAATGAAATTTAGCCATACTACGTGCTCCAGTACAATTGGTCAGAAAATAGCTATCCGAGATGTGAATGCCGGATATAATGTAAATATTTATTTTGTGGTATTTTTAAGCGTGCAGCAGCGAATTGCACAGCATCAATGATATACGCTAACCGCGAACCGAAATGATCTCGTCCAAAAAATACTCAAAATACCAACATTTGCCCAATTATACTTCCAATTAACTAGATTATTCGAGACGGCCGTAAAGCCGCGGTCGGATACGCCAGTGTCTGGTTAATGGTCGCGTCTAACCGTGGGTGAAAGTCCAGGCTGCCGGTGAAGATAATGCCAAGTACAGCAGTACCTTCGGACGATCGCTTGCCTACTTTCCTCGCGTTTTATTCACCAGCTCCTCGGGCTATCGGCACCGGCGCGAGACCTAGATCTCCGAGACGGGCCTGAACCCCTCGGGGCTTGACCCACTCATTAAGGAAAACCCTTTGACTCGATAGATTGATTTATTACAAATAATACTACAAGACAGCAATCTTCTTCTTTTAGTGCTAGTCCGGTTTTAGAACGTTAGCGATCTAACTGTTTGATGCGCAACAAGTGTGAATGAGAGGAGACCCCACAACTTACCCAGGACCGCTCTAAAATCAAAAGCTCGCCGCCAGATTGGCATTTTAACCTTTACCATACCATGATATAAAATTCCCAAACACAGCCACGCTGTCAATTCGTGTTACCGTAAATTTAATGGTACGATTTTACTCTAAATATTGAGCATTCAATTTTGAAAAAATGATTAATTACGTAATTTAGAGCATTTATTATGTCGTATACAATGTGTCCTTCCTTCTTATATCTATTCATTTAATTAGTGAGAAAGTAAATCATATTTGTATGTTTGTTGTTTTTTCACTGTGAAAATAGTGTGTGATCTCTGTCTTTCATATCACAAATTGTATTTTTACCAACGTATTAATTTTAAATAATAAAATAATTATTTTTGTATGATTCCCTTTTAATAATTAGTTTTTCACTAGTCATTCCTGAGCGCTAATATTTTTTTCAATATTATCTAAAATATGAATTTTATGTTGCATGTATTTACCGAAATATTACAGGTTTAATTATGATGGTAGACGTGTGTTACTGCATGGTTTGGGAAGGGTTAAAGCAACTAAGCCACGACGCACCCCGTTAAAACATCCATGTTTATTTAATAACAATTTACAAGAAGTGCAGCAGAAACGGCTGTCGCCGATTGCTTGCTACTAGGCCCTGCGGCTGACTATTTTGGCCGCTTCTTGGCCAGTATGACCAAAATGAATCTATATTTCAATGTTAGAGCTTTTTCCAAAACAAACATAATCACCACCCTGAAGGGAGTAGTACCCACAGCGTGCAACAATAATGAAAGGTGACCAAACACCGTTCTGTGAGCGAATGCTCCCATATTGGTCTTTGTCATTCGCCGCTAAGTTGGCATTTTTTTAGTGTTGCATGGCAACCGCGCCCGTACATAAGTAAGAAACACGTTTTTTTTTTGTACAGTGGTTGTTCTATATTCGTCAGCCCCTCCTATATTTGTCTGGTTCGATATTCATCACATTTTAATAATAAACAAATATTGCTACTAATATGAAATAAGATATCAAATAAGAAAATGTGTTAAAAAATATTTTACAGATAAAGAATATTGGTTTAAATAATTTAAAAAAATAATTCGATTCTCATTGTGACATCTATGCTGTTTCAGGGAAATGAATATCAAATTTAGTCCATAGATGGCGATAGTTTACACATAGTAACATATATACAACTTCCAAAAATTTGATAGATATGGATAATGATTAATGGGTGAGAATAGTTAACGTTATATTCGTATAAAGTGATCACTTAAGCCAGCCGTACTGCTTTGGTATCTTTCCATTAAATATAATAAAAATATTGCTTCGTCTATATGAGATATCGTCGCCCGGCAATGCTGTTTGACTGGGCCAAAACGCAGAATATAGTGAAAAAGTGGCACCCAAATGTTGCCACAGTCAATCAAAACATAAATGGATTCAATGGTAACTTGATTGATTGCTTCGTGAAGGTTTTAAAAAATAGACAGAATCAGGCAACATTGTTTGTTAACCTTTTCGTCACTGAGCGGCTAGAACCACCTCCGTGTGGTCCGAAGCGGGGTATAGTAACACCCCAGACCATTTGCATACAAACGATAATAAAAAGTTCAGTTCGCCGGACGTCTCTTGTCCGAATGCCGCGAGTCGCGACAAGCGATATAGCTGTCTATTTCGTTCGCATTAGTTAGAGTGAAATAAATAATAAGCGCAATAACTTAAAGATGGTATCGACATGCGCAGGCGTATGTACACGAAAACAATATTTTTAAATATTATACGCTTAGAAATTTGAAATTTTCGTCACTATTTCCGCGAAGGTTACAAAAAATAAGAATGAAATCGTTTTCATAATTATTGAGTTATCGAGTTTAAAGCGATGTATGGGGAATGTGAATACCCCGCTTCGCGAAGGCAAGGTTAAATCGAATGCAAACGAAAACCACCACCAGAATTAGAGTTACGTGACGTTTAAATTGTCTCCATCTAAACATTAGTAACTTTCCTCCTCTTCCGCTCCTACCATCACGTCTCCTTAAGGTACAATAAAGGTAAAGTTTTAACATAAAATGTATTAATTAAGTGTTGAGGTGTTTTTTAACCTTGTATTGTTGATAAATAGTTATTAGTATGAAATTTAGAGGCTAGGATTATTATTCAACCACAATTATTCGCCATCAATTCTGCTCGGCCACAATTCTTCGCCGCAAACGATTGATCATATTAAAAAAAAAATGTTTTTAACATATGTGAATATTTTTTGATAAACCTGAAACACCTAAATGCTCATGCTATGAAGATACTACTATCTCGGTGATTTCCAAGAATATTAAAATGATTTTTAAATATGTATTTTTCTTCTTTTTTTTCTTTATTTTCTTACGTGCCTTAAATTTCCCTTTTCTACTTTCTATTATCCCAAAACATTTTATTGCAAAAATGTAAACTGTATTTGTTAACTATTATACTCTTTAGGAGGACACATTCTTATTGTGAAGTTGTAATTATTCAGAACATAGCTCTGTGATATTTTAAATATGAATTAAATATATTAATTATAAAGATATACATATAAAATCAATTTTATCGAAAAATATTGTTGTTGCGCCACCGGGATTCGAACCTGGATCTTTTTACTAACCGGGGAAGGTGCATTATCCAACTATGCTACAGCGACAATTTTCGACCCTATATGTTCCCTTTTTGATATTAATACATTTAATCGTTCCATCATTTGACAGAGCCATCTACCTTATTTTTACAGAATCTCAAATACATTTGAGTAAACTGATAGCAGACGCCAGAATTAATGATGGAACGATTAAATGTATTAATATCAAAAAGGTAACATATAGGGTCGAAAATTGTCGCTAAAAAAAATAATGTCGCTGTAGCTTAGTTGGATAAAGCACCTTCCCCGGTTAGGAAAGAGATCCAGGTTCGAATCCCGGTGGCGCAACAACAATATTTTTCGATAAAATTGATTTTATATGTATATCTTTATAATTAATATATTTAATTCATATTTTATTATACTCTTTTTTTTTTTTGACTTGTTTCAATACTTAAACGTAATAATATCATAGCATTTAGTTATAGACGTGGCACTTAATTAAATTATCCACACATAGGTCTTCTGCCTAATATATTAATTAATTTATTTATTACCTATTAATTATATTTTAATAAAAAAATACATAAAAATATTTTGTAAAAACTTTGGATTTTGCATAAATATGTCAAGTGTGCGATATCAAAGTACATGTGGTCCTTTGATTAATATATTAACTGTTTTTGGGACTGTATGTTTCTATATTAAGTTTCCACCATATTTACCTTTTTTTCAATGAACAGTTTTCAGTTTCGCTTTGAATGAGTGTGTTATTGATTGTAATTTGACCAGGCGAAAAGAATTTAGTCCACGATCGTCTCGCTGAGGATGCGCTAGATTAGTTTTTGCTTTAAACGTTATCTTAATTAGTTTCCGCCGTGTATGGCAGTAAAATTGAAACGTTCAAGTCAATCAATCACGTACATAAATCCAATCAGTCATGTTAGCTCGTTGTAGCTATCCGCGCGTCGAATAACTTGATGATGAATGTCACATTTACGCTTTAATCTTAAGTAATTGTAGGGACTACTCGCATAACAGCCGTACAGGTCAGAAACTCAACCAACCAATCGGCTGACGCCGTACATCGTGACGGACATTGCCTATAGGATCTAGCGACCACTTCTCCGCAGATCATACACCGCCTCTGTATAATTCATCCATTAATAAACACGATCCTTTGTGCTTTTTTAGACAAAACATAAATACTCACACACGCACACTAGAATATATTAAAAACTTCAGTTCACATTCACAAGACCTTTTGATAAATCACAGTCAATAATCTTCAACAACCACAGTCCCTACAACAGCATAAATTGTATCGTATTATTATATTATAACATAGCTGATTCCTATTTATAAAATACACTTTTGGCACTTTTGGTGAGACAGTTACCTCCAGTGCAGTAGAGCACTATTTTGTGTGATCATAGTGTTTATTGTTTGTGTGTGTGCCGTGAGTTGAACAGTGACACTGCCGTCTTCAGTCGGGAGCGGAGATTTTGGAGGCGCCATACTTGAGGTAAGGCGAGCAGTCCTTCTAAATCGTCTTATCTTATATTCGTCTTCCGATTTCCGTCCCCACCTTGCGGTAGTTTCGACTTACAACCGGTATTATCGGAATATATTTCATGAGAAGTGCGACCCGGACATCGCACAATAACCAAAATAACTCAATACATATTATATACATTTATCATTCGGGGGTGTTGTCACAGACAACGTCAATTCTTCCCATTAGCGTGGAAGACGGTCGATTCCGAAGAAGCACTGACATACTTCAAATCGTTATAGGCTTTGTCAACCTGCCAATGATGTGGTAGTCCGTGTGGACCTCCACGGGGAGAAGGACGGACAGAGGAGCAAATCCGATCTCCCGAAAGGCAATAAATCAGGTCAATCAAAAATATGCGACGTTGGTAATGTCATTTAACTAGTATACAATACTTAATACACACAAAGACAAATATCACAGCTTTCACTGCACTCATCTCCAGCGAGATAAACAAATGTCAGCATTCCCATTCAAGTCACGGATTTATATTCACATTGACCCGCTTCTTGAACTTCATTTTACGCCAAGTTCGTGTGCACACCTGATGCAGGCGAGGGGATGTCAGGAAGTTCACGACTGACTGGCAGATGTATAAAGGTATATAAAGGTCCTGGGTTCAGATTCTGTTAGTTTTCTTTCGATAATTTACTATCATATTTTTGTTGCTTCTTCAATATTAGCAAAACTACTTTGTGGCCTCGTTTTATATTATTAATTAGACAAAATACTTTGTTTAAACCACTATTTATTGTTCATTCTACATGTTCGGGGATACCAATGGTATCTTCTTCAGGAAACAATGTGAACTGAAATTAAAAATACAAGCATAGATAAAAACAAACCTATAAAGTGGTGAATAAGTAAAGAATTGTTTTTTGTGCTCTTTTAGCCGACTCTAATATTATTTTTGCTGCTCCTCCCCAAACTGAAATAGCATAATTAATTAAGAATTAGCCGAGTGCAGAGTACACCGATTTTAAGGTCTGTTACACTCTGTAAAAATTGCATATCTTTTTGAAAGATTAATTTTTTTTCTTTACATATTATATAAATATAAGTAATCCATCTAACATCTCTTTATCTATTTCTTCCCCCTTGTGTTATATTTTATTTATAAAAACAAATGTTTAACTATGTAAAAGGTAAAAGCCGTAAAAGTGGCACGCAGTTTGGCAAAAAATAAAATTAATATGAATATATTTTTTAATAAAGAAGAAATAAAAATAAAAAAATGTATTTTTAAGCGTCGTGGTAAATCGTCTCTTACAGAGACCCAACTTGCGTGTCGGCCATGTGAATTTCTTTGTGCTTGTGTTTACTGAAATTAATAATTTTCACACATAACACATTCCACAATATCCCGGCGGACACTTTCGTGGCCTGCGCGCGGCGTGTGGTAAAATGATAAAAGCACCGCTTACCGCAAATCTAGATCCAAAACGACACATTCTTGCCATCACCGGCGACAGTGCGAGGTGACCCACTAGTCACACAGGACTCGCGGGGACTACGACGATGTTAGAAACGAAATACGGGACCAGAATCGGCGGGGCTCACCAATTATGGCGTTAATTTTATTTTTATCACACAGATTTTATTCCCTATCCTATTTTTCTTTACCTTTTTCCTCACCTTCCCGTTTCCTTTGAATATTTTTTTCTTCTTTTCTCTCTCTTTGTTTATATAAGATCGGAGAGTAACGCTTCGGGAGCTTGCTGTCCAGGTTCCTGAGGTTTGTGAAAAAACCATCGACAACATTTTGACCGATAAACTTGGTTATCGCAAGGTGTGCGCGCGGTGGGTCCCACACATGCTTTCAGAAACCCACAAAGACAATCGTGTCAAGTGTGCCGAGGGGTTTCTTCGAGAATGCGCCGAGAATACCGAAGAATTCTTGGACTCCATTATTACGGGAGATGAAACGTGGTGTCACTACGTCACTCCAGAAACAAAAGAACAGTCCAAACAATGGCGCCATCCTGAATCGCCTAGGCCGAAAAAGTTTAAGCAGACGCTTTCCGCAGGGAAAGTGATGGCTACGGTGTTTTGGGACCGAAAAGGCGTCTTGCTGACCGAGTTTATGCCTAAAGGGACCACCATCAATTCGGACAGGTACTGCGAGACATTGACAAAACTCAAAAGAGCCATCCAAAATCGCCGGAGAGGAAGGCTGACCAAGGGCGTTAGGTATTTATATTCTTATTATCAACGTTTTCTTTCATTTTTTTCTGCATTAGATAATAAAGTAAATTATAGTCTTAACAAGTCCTTTTTAAATTGTCTTCATTGTTTAAAGTATACTCTAATTTCAGAGTAAACGTGTAACTGGTTAAATTATTATTTCAATATTAGCAAAATTACTATTTATTGATAATTCTACATGTGTACTAAAATTAAAAAATACAAACATAGATAAAATCAAAACTATAAAGTGGTGAATGAGTAAGAACTAATATGAAAATAAATTTGCAAAGATTATTTGGTTATTTATAATATTAAACTTGCCATTAACACTTTTTTTTATTTCTAAAATTTCAAATTCATCTAACTGTAAACTTTTAGTATTTGTGTGTATAATTTCTAAACCCTCGTTAATATCAAAAGAATAGTTTGTTTCCAAAAGGTGATTGGAAAATTCTGAATAGTTGTTGTTATTTAGGCATCTCAAGTGCTCCTTAATTTTACATGTAGAATATTAAATAATAATTAAGATTTTTGTTTTTATAGATATATTATATGTTGTCTAATAAATTAAAAATAAAATGAGATTGATTAGTTGGTGAGGGCGTAGGCAGTGAATGGTACCCACCACATTCACAGGACCGTTCTATGAGCAAAAGCTAACAAATCGGTCCTTCTCATTCGCCGCCAGGTGAGCATTTTTGTTACACTACTAAAAGGTAGCACGTTTTGACTGAGCGAAAGGAAACATCAAATAAACACCAGTCACTAACAAATTCAGCGCTCGCAATCAAGAGAATTTATTAACATTAAAAAAAAAATTACACGTATATAAAAAGAGAAATCACGTTTGCATCAGCCCTTAAAAGAAAATGAAAAGAGTGGCCTAAACACAAAAATAAATACATTTACTTCCGACTAGAAAACCGGAAGACATCCGATCAAAAGAAACAATTGATCAAGGGCGGATAACACTCAACACCAATCGCCACATATGTACGCCTCAAAATCTCCCAGCGGGACACCCACACATCCACAAATCCCCAGAAAGTATCCGAAGTTTCTTCCGTTCCTCAAAACGTCGTCGTTACTAACCGAAAGATGACCGGCCACAACTTCAATTGCGTTCCTTACAATTTTTTTTATTTCACATTCTCAGAGGATGCAGAACGTATGGCAGCTGAATCAGAAAGATTTGCTGTGGTGTGAATGAGGAATAACCCAAAACGTTGGGATTTGTTTTGCCGACTGCAAAAAATCTTTTCAGACCTGCACACATATAAAGGCATCTACACTTCTCAGGTAGAATATGATTCCGTTATATGGTCGCCTCACTACATTGTTCACTCGACCAGAAAGAATCCAGAAAAAGTTTTTAAGATTCATTAATTTTAAATTAAAATATATCAATTTTAAACTTATCAGTGAGACGTACGATGACCGACCTTCTATTTCTATACAGGATCATAAATGATATGATAGACTGCCCCCAGATTGTTGGTGTGCTCGACTTTCATGCGAGACACAATTCATTGTTTTATTACAGTGGTAATGTCAAAACTCATGCATTGGCTAATTCCGCAGTTCCCAGAATGCATTCTTTGGGGAATGAATATACGGAGGTAGACGACATATTTGCTTGTATCTCAACTCAATTGTGATGGATACTTCACATTTTTCTTTTTTTTTCTTTGTGTATTGCACTTCTGATGAAAATTGTGTTATTTGACAAATTATGTCAATGCCTTAATAGGGCGTGTATAATAATAATACTAATGATCTCAGAGACGTGTTGATGAAGAAAAATTACTTACAGTTGACACAAGTTTTTTTGTTACTTGAGCACAGTTACAGTTTATAAATGTATAATGAAAAATCTACATAGATGACCGTTTTCTGGAGATCTTAACAGGAAGGCCGCTCAGGAACCGGCCTTTCCTGATTGCGGCGCATATAATTGGCATATATTGGAGTCGGTACCAGGCGTGTTTTTACGGCTACGGATCTCCGTTTCACGCCCAGGCGCATTCAGGGGTCGCCTCCACAAGTTATATATCGTTCCTTTTCATTCACCGCCAACTGTGGCCGACCGCCGTGCTAGAGGGGTAACAGAGCGGCGATACACGCCTACCAAACAGAGAGAACAGAGCATTATTTCGTTCAATGGCAAAATATATATCATATGACAATAAATATATGTCACAAACACACAGTATCGTCATTGTTTGTAGGCATTATAAGATTGTAACGTAATCTAATAATTTAACCCAAAGAGTATAAAAATTAATTTGGTGAAAAAATTTCTGAATTTAGCATGTGACACCAAGGACAACACATGTTTACACAAGGGTTGGGGAAACGGGATGTAGGAAGGGTGGTAGGAATTTGGGATAGCTACAGGACAATAAAGATTCGAGGACCAACCAGGAAGAACACGACTCTCTGTAGTCATAGGTCCTGAACTTCAGAAATCTTCTTCGATGATCAACACGAAGCACTGTGATCCACAATAGCGTTTTCGGCACGCACACTCGAGGAACCGAATACACTAGCAACAAGTAACACTACACTATGATTTTAGTGAATTCTTCATGTTTACAGAAAAAGCGTTTCATATGTCAAAATGTATTGTGAAAATTCGGAACTATAAACTTTTAAATTTTTGCGACCGGATAAATTTTAATTCATTTTTTAAATTAGGGCTGTTGGGATAAGATCCCGTGGACCGTATCGATAAAATTATGGTTTAGTTAACGCATCCCGAATTGGATTTAGAAAGGAAATAATGACAGATGGATCTGGCCTACCTTGATCTACTCGTAAGTCCTGGGTTGGACGACAATTTTCACCTCCACTCGACTCGCACTTTTGTAGTGAAGAACAAAGATCTCACTGCACTTCCGGATGGTGTAGAAAACCGCTTTTTTTCGTGGTCCGGATTGTTACGCACGGCTACACTTTCGTTCCACAAAAAAAGACGTCGGCGAAATTCCTAGTTAGTAGTGGGCCAGAAAAGGACAGGTATAAAGGTTTATTGGACATACGGAATAGTTTGTTTATGTTCTGTTAACGCAGTTCATCAGATATTTTAACATAATTCTCAAACTTTTTTACCCCCGTCACAGAAGCTTGAAGCGGTGAGAGTTTGAGAATCGCTGACGACAAACAAGAATGTTAAGAATCATGATTATAGTCAGTTGAGATAGACGTAACTATTCGTCGTATGTAACTTACTTATGAACGGCTGATCTAGTGAGACACAGATCAACCGGTCAGAGGATAGATCGCGTACTCGGTTTTTTTTTTAATACTCAGTACGTTTGAACACGTGTCAGCCCGTATGAGAATGCGTCTGGCATGCATCAAGTGGGATTTTTTGCCGTCGCCATGCGGCAGTAGGAATCCGAGTGCAATGTGTCACAGAGAGAAATGCGTTACGTTCCGAGAGCGATCATTATATTTGTGGTTCTGGAACTTTTGTCATCTAACATGTTCGCAGTGTCCATCGAAATGTGAGAAATGTGCGTGCCTGACAGACCATATAAATCACAGTACAATATACGAGAGAACGTGAAATGATTATAACAGCGCTTTGAATATATTAATTCATAATTATTATTTTCGGAGTAGCATCGTTCTTACGGCGCAATTTCGGCATTGCGGCACACATCACGATTGCGATAAGGAGATAAGGCACTATTTAATATATATAAAATACTAATTAACAACATAAAATTCACTAACGCAGTCCAATTATTTATTAGGGTGTGGGTCTCCCGCTGGGGGTTGCTGGGATGGGCGACGCCTGGGAGAGCAGTGACTAGAGAAACCTGTTAGAAAATTCTACTGGCTCTCCCTCGCACCTATTACGACCTGGACAGGGTGAATTTCTGCCGGACTTTGACCGAGTTCTGCGACTGAAACGCGTAAATGTGACGTCTACCCCCCCTTTTTGGGGGTGTGTGATTTTTATAGCTTCTTTCTGGCTGCCTTTTCAACAAGTCTTTCATATTGTACAGGTATGGTTCTGGTACGACGATACCGGAGCCAAACTATGACGGTGTTATGATGATATGACTGAATGTGATAAAATAAATAAAAATATATGTAATTGTGACGAATCGAAACGAGGGTAAACAACCCTCAAAACTATTCGGGATAGGGTGTAAATAAATAAAATAACGCAGTTCATATTCCCATTAATGACCGAAATCTCTCACCTCTTCTCAAGTCCCGCCCCATTGCCAGAATATACTACAATACTGTATTTAGTTTAGTTATCACCTGAAGATGAGAGGGGCTGCATCTCTTGAAACTAATACAAAGTGTAATTGTGAAAATAATTGCTCAAAATCAGATTTTTAATAATGAAGAAGTTATTTATGGTTAAATAAAAATAAGTATCTTTTTTGAAAACTTGTCAATTGAATAATCCAAAAACGTATTAGATTACCCGTGTGAGACGCCAGAGCACATACTCGGCGTGTGTGAGATGATGGGGGACGCCAGAGAGGATATGAACGATGATCTGATGAGGAACGAAAGCAATTTCGGATTTTTCCGGGTGTTTGTGGGTGTGTGGGTGTCTCGCTGGGAGATTTTAAAGAGGGTGAGGGCAATTCGATTTTAACTTTTTGCTCGATTAACCTATCTGCCGGTCATGGCTTCCCGTATTTGTTTTTGTGTATTATCTTTATTTTTCCGTCTATGCCGCCATTTACTGTCTCTCTAGGTGCTTCCATTCTTGTGTTTATATTAATATAGATAACAATATTGCAGGTTCAAAGTTTGGGTAGCTTCTTTGGAGCTAGACGCCAAATAATGGTTTTGATATGCTATCAATCTAAATGTGATCCATTTAACAGAAGACGGTATACGAAGAAGAAGATGGTATATCTAATGTAAAAGGTGTTTGCGATGAACGCAGCTGACTCTCTTCCCGTTCATCGACAGACGCAATGAGACATGAAGCGTA
This sequence comes from Eubasilissa splendida, assembly GCA_031772225.1. Lineage (NCBI taxonomy): Eukaryota > Metazoa > Arthropoda > Insecta > Trichoptera > Phryganeidae > Eubasilissa > Eubasilissa splendida. Next base: position 13,568,018 of record CM062869.1, on the reverse strand, counting down.
CACGTAATAAAATGAAACGAGAAATGATTGTCGAGCCTGTCGCACACTTGAGGAATAGTTGTCCCACATTCACCAGATCGGGGCGGTAATCGATGTCAACCATCAGCTGGACCGCTTGACACGGCTGCGTCGCTCCACGTCCACATGTACAGGAGAGTTGACAAGTACACGAAGGCTTCGAGCA